>JAVKLA010000005.1:21739602-21751117 GCA_034782735.1 Sagittarius serpentarius | reverse complement strand
CAGGGCTGCTCTCAATTCCCCCATCCCCCAGCCTGTATTGATGCCGGGAGTTGCCCCGACCCAGGTGCAGGACCTTGCACTTGGCCTTACTGAACCTCATGAGGTTCATACAGTCCTAAGATTGGAAAGTGAGCCTGAGACTGGTTGAAAAGAACATGACACCATGTTACTATTTAGAAAAATACTGACGTTATGACTGAAGTTCTGCAGGGATCACTGTTAGAACCATTCTTACTTAGTACTTTCATTGATTTTCTTTTTGTGCTGAAGTCACTAATGTTTATTAAATGTTGTTGGACACACAAAGTTGGTAGTCATCATCATATCAGAGGTGGACTAGGATACCTTGGAGGAAGAAGTAGATTACTGGCACAAAAGAGAATTGAGGTAATATAAATGGGATAAAATATTAAAATACAGAAACCAGTCTCTGTGCTGAAGAACTTAAAGGAATTTCTGTTCAGGGGTGATCAGTGGCTTAGAGGGCACATATTACAATAGCAAATCAAAAAATCTTGGCTTAGACTCACAGAATGAAGGCTGAGAAGAGATATGATTGCTCTCTGCAAATGCATCAGGGGAATAAACAGCAGGGAGGGAGAAGAACTAATTAATCTAAAGGACATTGTTGGCACAAAAACAAAGGGTCATTATAGAATTTAAGTTAGAAATTAGAGGTACTATCAGAGGAATGAGGAATGTTTTTCTGATAAAAGTAATGGAATCAACTTAATTACTTTTAAGGTAGAATCTACTTAGTTTATGGAAGAGATTATATCATATTGTTGTCTGCAATAGACAGCTAGACTAAGTGAGTCAGAAGGCCTCTGACAGTCTTCTGCCCAACCTCCTCTTCACCAAGTATTGAACTTTCTTTCTAGAAGTTCACAGAGGGGAGAACACAATGATCAACCACCACTGTGCAATGATCAACCTTCACCAGATTGAACATGTTTATAAAAAATTTACACAACTTTTTTCATTTGGTGTTGAATTTCTTGTCCATGGACTTCCCTAGAGGCAGGGTGGGATGAAGGCAGAACATTACCTAGAAATAAACAGAAAAAAAAAAGGATCTGAATTTGAATTTGATGCAAAAAACCCTCATGAAATCGGTCAGTTATGGGCATTAGTATTTGAGAATAGACACAAATTATATCAGAGGACATATAAAAGTGTAAATCAGTCTTGCAAATTGTGTAATCTCTTTTTCTTATTGAGAAAAAATGCATCTTGTCTAGGACTCTGTCTATTCTGTTCTACTTATCCTTCATCCTTTTTCTTTTTCTACCAACTCCTCCCCAAACACCCTTTTTAAAACAGTTGGCTCTGATATTCTATAGATGGAACGAGGACAATAAAAACAGGGGGTTTTTTTGATTCTTTGTGCATTGAAAAGTCAGCACAAGTAGAAAATCACAACAATTATTGTAATTTTATGTGTCTTTGCCTAAGCGGAACCTGGACTGTTTATTGGTGTAACAGGTTGTTTGCTTTTTAATAAGATAGAAAGTAATAAGCTCTTTTTTCCCTTGGATGAAGCAGTTCTCTGTAGAAATCAGAGATATTGTGCCACTTCAAACTGGCAGAAAAATCTGAACTAGTATCTGTAATTGCTGCTGAACAACACCTATTCTGTGGCTAAATGAGGATTTTGGTTTTCAATGTCATCAATCTGACACTTTCTGCAAGTCGTGCACTGACCTTTACTGTAAAAGTTTAATCATTTATTTCCTCTATTAACTGTAAAAATGTCCAGCCTTTGTCCTCAGTTTGATTCAGTGTTTAAAAAAGAAAAGCAAAGGAAAAGAGTGTTGATCTGCCAGTCACTGCACATGAACTGACCCTTGGGCCCTCTCTTGATCTTTATGAGCTGGCAAAATAACAAATCAGAGCTGTGATACTACACCAACACTGGTAAATTCAAGGCTTTTAAAAATATTTTTTATCTTCACCCTTCTCCTTCTCTTTTTATTCCTAATCCCACTCATGTAGTTTTGAGTTATGATTCTCATTACCTTATTTTTTCCTAATATATTGTTTGTTGAAAGTAACATCCTAGATCACACAAATGTTCTGAAACGTTCTGTATTTCATGATAAACATACTAAAACTATCTGTGTACATGCAAATACTTTAAGTTATATGTGTGTAAGAGTCACAACTAAAAACAATTTAAGGGTTTAAAAATGGTTCAAGTTTTTCATAAATCTTAGCTTGGGGATCCCAAAGTGTTCAGCCATCTTCTCCTCTCCTTCCCAGACATAAATGAGAAACGATGATGGGAGGAGAAAAATCTGAAACTATTGTTGCCATGCAAACCCAACTCTTAATTAACAATATAATATTAACTGGGTTGTGCTTCTTTTTTCAGGGGTTCTGTGTTAGTATCTTCAAAGGAAAATCCTGCATGAAAAACTCATTGTTCTTCCCAGTTTTTTTCCTACTTACAGCCCATATTTTTCCCACTCTGTACAGTAATTTTCACAAAAAAGAACGTTCTGATCACAGGTTTCACTGTGAGTGAGAGATGGAGGCATTACCTGCAAAGGGTGTTAACGTATTATTTGAGAGGCCATGAATTAAAAAAGACAAAGATCAGCTTTCTGCTGTTCTGTTACTACAGCTGCTGGCTACAGGATTACAAAAACAAAAAGTTTGATTTTATCATAAGACCTGAAGAGGAGGAAAAAAATCCTAAATTACTTTACAAGATTTGATTTATGATCAGTCATTTAAAATGAAAACTTTTTTTAAAAATATCATACTGCTCTTTTTCATGGGTGTTTTCAGTACCCCTGCAAAGCAATTTTTGAAGTGGGCAGCCTCCTGGAAAGCTCAGTCCTAACATGGGATGAGCTGTGCATGTGAACTCCTCTCTGCAGATAAAAACAAGTGTCAAACAGCTGAGAATTTTCTGTGTTAATTTTCATTAACCTTTTAGAATAAGTAATTAAACTATTCTCTGTTATACAAGCTCACTCTCCACATTTCAGTAGGTTGTGATCATAATTAAAATATAAAAAATATATTACACGATATATACAAGGTGATTCATTTCTGGTGATATCCAGCCAAGAGTGTAATCAAAATGTGTTTGATAAAAGAATGCACCATCTTATGAAACGAATGCATTCTGTACTATGGGACTTTTTGAGTAAATACACGTAAAAAAAGTAAATGTAAAAATAAACAAACAAGCTACAGAGGAAATGCTCACCTCAAGTTGTGTAGTGACACTTGTGCTCTGTACTGTTCAGCCAAGTAGTTATACTGGCAGAAACAATGCCTTTATATAAACTGGGAATACTTGTGGATTCAATCAAGAATAAGACTCTGGCCAGAGTGCTTTTTGCTGGAATGTGAGAAGATTCAACAGCTCTAGGAAAGGATTTGGAACAATACTTAAAAGCACTTAATGATCTAGTATGTACATGAAAGTAGTAAAAGTACCGACATAATAGAGATATGATACATAAATATTGAGAACACTCTGTTCAGGGACACTTGAGAATGCTGCGTGCTGATTTGGTAATAAAAGATGATATAACATGAGAGAATGCTGTTTCCAAAGTGTGTATTAATGCAGCTGTTTAAGCTGATCGACTCAATATTAAAACCAAATAAGAATATGGGGAAAAAAAACCCTAGTAAAAGCTGATAGTTTGTTGTTGTTATAGCTATTCCAGTATATTTGGAATGCAACAAAAATGGTTGTGGAGGCAGATGTTGGGGTTGGTTTTGTTTTGGCTTATTTTTCATTTATACAAGAGAGATCTGACTTGCGGTAGGATTCCAGACACTGACACTCTAGAAAGAATAAATAATACGACAATTTTGGACAGAATGGTTAGCAGATATTTGGGTTATCTCAGATTATTCTCAGAAAGAGGAGAAAATATTCCTAGAGCAAGACGTTTTTAAATGCACATCGTTGTATTAAGTAAGAATGTCAAAAGTCCAGTTCCTTACACACAAGACTCAAACGTCAAGAGATCAGTCCCAGTTTTTCAGCATTCCATGTCATTCATTCCTAGCCCACATAGTGGTTCACCTCCAAAATTGCTCCTCTTGCTCCTCCCTGTTTTTCTGTTAGTGCCCTAGCTATTTTACTATGCTTTTGTTTATTGCAGTGATCTCAGAATGTAATGTGTAAATGGATGGATACTGTTAGCTGAGGAATTCTCTAGGAAAGAGAAGGCTAGAACCTCATTCTTGGTGGTAAAATTCCTCCAACTTTAACAGTGCAGAAGCAGCTCATAATTGCCCGTGTTAGGCTTTACAAAATTTCCACAAAACAATGGGAGTAAGAAAAATAGAAATAATTACCAGGTTTGATTTGAGTCAAAAAACAGGGCTCACCCATTATAACCTGGGAGAGAGGTAGACTGGCCACCCTGTTGCAGTTTACACCTGCAGAGAACTGGTCCTTGAGCACAGATGCTAGTAACATCTATCTAAATAAAAAGGCATGTTGCAGCGGTAGGAGCAGGATACAGAGAGGGGAAGTCCTAAGATTAATTCTGACCATAACTCTTGCTGCAATATTGCATGGAAAATAATATTTGTCTGGACAAAATGGAAAAGTACACTTGTCGGCTTCACAAAGGTAAAGATTATTTTCACACAGGTAAAGATTATTAAGGAATGTTTGTTCAGTCCTACAAAGATTTACAAATATAGTAAAGGGAACTTCCATGTGCTTTCTATCACTCTAATTCTTCATGTTTTGATTAAGTCAATAATGTATCTCATAAATGATAGGTTAAAGATTTTGAGCTTGATTTTGTGACTATTTAGCCATATGTATGCATATTTAAAATGCAAATGCAATTGCAAGCCTAATTTCTACATGTAGGCAATTACCTTAACGGATATACAGACAGGATAATTATATCTGCAAATGTGCATAATTCACTGTGTCTGTGTATACAGTTATCTGATTTGTTCATGCAACTGCAATAATTGCATGTGCATATACTTCTATGTCTAAATTAAGTGAAAAATTTAGCATTATGTGTTTTTTTGTGACTTCCTTTAATTTTATTATCTAATTAAAACACACATTGTGTAAAACAATATGTGATACAAATATCTTACATTGTTAAATATTAATCCTCTCCATATGATTCTATTTTCCATATTCCAAACATACTTAACTTGCGACCATTGTTAAAATGTTAGGTATAAACAATGGCAGGCTTTGCTTGTTCTTTAAACTGGACAGCATTCTATTGTCTTGGGCAGTTGTTCACTAAGACACACCCACACAATATTTAGGCTGCTAAACATAATCTGTGTAAACAATCTGAATTTCCTAAACCTTGTTTCCCCACTAAAGAAACTGCAAGGACAATTTTTGCCAATGGCTTTCTTATTGATTTTAATTTCAGATTAATTCAAATGTGAGGACTAAAGCATAAACAATTTTCAATTAATTTGTGGCAGTATGACAAGTTAGGTGGAAGCTCTTTGGGGTCACTTTTTTTTTTCCCATGTGCATCCTGAATTATGACTATCAATAAGAATCTGGTAAAACTTTTATTTTGGTAGAAAAGAAATTTGAAATCATATCCACAAGGCTCATTTTTGCTTTGCACATTTGCAGAGCCACCAAATATATTCTCAACATAACACCTTTTGCTAAAATTGCTTTTTTTTTCCCCTAAGTGCTCTTCTTTTAGCTAAACCTGAGGTACACCTTAAACATTGCAAACTCATTCAAGTGTAAACTGGTTGAAGTGTATTACTCTATAAAACTTTATGTGTTTTAGATTGTTTAGAAAGTGTGGCTAAAGGATTACTAGATATTTTGTTAAACAGTTAATTCATTGTTTTGCAGTCAGGGTTTAGATTGCTTAGAATGATTCCCAGGCCATTATTTACATATGTACTATTCATTAATAATTTACTCATCCTCATTTTTAAAAAAAAAAAAAGTTCTGAATATTGGCTGTGAGAAAGCAGTTGCCAGACAAGTGCTGATACATTTATTTTAAATTCTTGCCACACTCTCTTCTTGTTTTGGTATTATTGGTAATATAATGCACTGGGCACAAACAGAAATAACTCTAGAAAATGGCTTTTTTATGAAGCCTCAGAACATCCTTAATGTGGGAAAAACCTAAAATGTACGGAAAACTAATACTAAAAACAGAGAAAACAAAGCTGCATTTGATTCTGTTGGTGTATTAACATATGGGAGAATGTAATTAATAGCTCTTTTCAGAGTCTGATTTCATTTATCATGCAGAGTATAAAAAAATACTAGAAGGCAGAGACTGATGAAAATATATTGGTGGGCTGTGACCATGCGTTTTTGTTGGTAAATATTTTTCTGTTCTTTCATTCCACTGAACAGTAGAAGGATAGTACAGAAATTCCTTGCATTCCATATCCTGGATGAGGTCCATGAAGTATTTAAGTCATATTAAAGCAGCTATTGTTAAACCTTTCCTTTATTGTCCTATTTAAAGCCACAAATTAAGACCAGTAAGGAAGTTATCCAAAACATTTCTCAAATTATTAGCATTCCTTTGTTGCATAAAACTTTACCCGCAAACAAAGAAATATGAATTGTTATCACATCAAGTAAGCATTTGAGCATCTCAGCAGATTGATGTCAGAGGAAAAATTAAAAAGAAACTTGAAATTGTTTGTGCTCGCATATTTTAACTGCTAAAACCCCTTTAGCTACATCTACTCTAACTGCTGGTCAGTAGAATTTTCACTATAGGATTCTTCAAGATCCAGATTCAGTTCACAAGTTTTAATTTGGTTGCTATTCAGCTCCCATCCTCGTTTTATGTACATAAAGTTTTATGCCCATTTGGCGAAGACAAGCATGTGCATGAAACCTTGACTAATGTAAAGGTTTCCTATGTAAAGGTGCAAATTTGAAGGAAATAAACTCAGTGTCTGCACCCACAGCTATAATATTCTTTAAGCAATTAACAGATCTAGTTTGTAATGTCACCTCAGACTAGTCTGAAATATCTCCAAGGCAGGCATGTATTAGATTCCAGTGTATACATGCAACTGGGAATCTGAAGGGCTATGTAATTTTGCACACCCGTTGAATTAAGGTGGGTCTGTCTGACAAACTGGTTCATGAATTATCAGTATTTTTCTAAACATCTACAAAAAGGCAAAGCAAAAAACCGCAGACCTGAATGGGCAGTGCAAATGGCTTTAATCCAAGTAAAAGCTACTTTCCATGTAGATCTACAGACTTTTTACTTTGGAAATAACTTTTCCTGTGTTAATCTTTGCCACTAACCCTCCAGAATTCAAAAATTAGCTGCTATTTCAGAAAGTATGCAATCTGTGCAGTCTGTTTTCAAGTATTTTAAATATTCCAAATGTCCATAAAAATGACTGAAGTTCCAAGATAAGAAATTGGTTGCAAGTTTTTCAAAGCCAAATGGAAAACATGAAAGAAATGAAATAACATCCCTAGTTGTTCTCCAGCTGGAGACTTGACATCTCTGTGAAAGATAAGTGTTAGGTAGAATGGATATTGTTGATAACCGTACAAGAATAAGGAGCTGTAATTCAAAGATGTGTGTTATGCAAGACATCTACTGGGGCCTTTTGGCCTTGAAAATATGAATCCATGAGTATAAATCTCTGGAACATAAAATGAAATGTTCTCAATGTTTTGTCAAAGCAAAATATTTTGTCACTTTTGCACAATGTCAGCTGCAGTATTTTTCTAGAATATAATTCTCAAGGAAATACCACTTTTTTTGTGGAAAGAAGTTACCGTTTTAGCTGGTTAATGAAGCATTGTGTTTAGAAGTGCTTCTTGTTGAGTAAGCTGTCAATCTGCTTTGCTTAAAGGGTTATAAAACCATTTATCCAGTATGTGAATTCACGCTTCCAGGTATTTTCAAAATCTGTTTTCCTCATCACTGTCTAGGAGCAAAAAAGAGGCAGGGAAGGGAGGGCCTTGGGGACATTGCACATACTCTGTGGTATGCTTATTTGAAGTGTGAATGGACCTTGGCATGTCCTGGCCGTTCTCATGTATCTCATTTGCCTTTTTGACAGCATGAGACAGGCAAGAATGCCAGAAATCTTTTCTGTCAATGCACATTACCCAGGCAGCCTGAATTCATACTGGAAAAATGTGGAGAGGTGTAACTATATTTTGGAAAGATCTCAGGCTTAGACTGCAGCTGGAACTAAGCAGTACACCTTAAAAAAGGAATGTGCCTTGTTGGGACACAGGTATAATAACAATACATAATTTCAATATATGTGCTGTCTCCAATTTAATGCCTTAAGGGTTGGGAAGTCTATAAACCCAGAAGCAAGATTTTACTGTAGTGCTTGCCCAAAATACCTTGTACTTCATGCCAGCATCTGTATTTCTAGACGTATGTTCCTCTAGTTGAGCTCTCTGGACCGAGGTCTTTCCCCGGCTAGTGGATTCTTCATTAGGAGGTGTCAGTCAACCTCTTTTTTGCCCCTGAATCCTACCTGAAATCTTGTATTTGTCTCTGCAGTGATAGAATTTCATCTGGAGTAGTGGGTAGCATCAAACCTTGCAGTTCGAGAGGCAAGCAGTGCTGCTTCCACTGGCTCCTGCTCGGAGAGCTGTCAGAGAGAAGGGAGCTGGTCATCCCCGCCTGAGGAAAGGCTTGGACACATACGTTCAGAACCAGCCGTCAGATGGAAAACCCAGTCTTGTATGTACGCAAAAGTCAGGGGAAGGGCAGAATTCCATTGTTCGTACTCTCCAATATTTTTTTCTGACCAGCTTAGTCCTCTGCTCTGCTCTTTGCGCTGGCTGTTGCGATCCTGTTCCCAGCTCATGTCCCACCCCAGTCTTCACGGTGTGTGTTGTTCAGCCTCTGTGGGGTGAATTCCAGGACCAGAGCCATGAACCCAAATCCAGCCATGGAAATACCTAAGACCTTGAGTCATTTTGTGGCCCAAAGTCTTTCTGATGCTAATTTGGGCACTGTTTGACTGGTATTTTAATGGCAGTCAGTTTCTAGAGCACAAGTGTTAAAGGCCTCGGCTTATAATATAGCTGTTTTAAAATATACATTTGTGTATTCGTACCATTTACAGTATATCATTCTTAAATTATCAAATATGATGCATACGTTATTTTCTAGAAATACTGTCTTTTTAGGAAAATCTTAATCATTGGAAAAGATATTAATATTAGGGAGGACAGAGTAGAGATAAATATAAATGTGAGCAAAATCCCCTGCCACTAAGGCAAGCAGAGTCTGTTCTAGACAACTGCATGAGAAAATCTTGTTAAAGTTCGGAACTATAAAGTTTTATTAAAGACAAAAGGAAGCTATAACTTCATCACTGTTAAGAATAATATGCAGAGGTCTTCTGAATCAGAGAGAATAATGAAAATACAAGCTTGAGAATGGACCAGTGCCTTTCTTTTGTCTACCAACAACCTCTGACCTCCAGCATAGGAGGCTGCAGATGTTTCTTCTTAGTAAGAAATTATTTAAGACCTGTACCTTGTTAAGAATAACAATGAAAACAATGTTAAGAATAACAGTTTAGTTACCACTGGACAATAGATTTTCTTGTGGTTGGGTGATGGCACGCAAAAGCCCCCAGTAGCTGAAAGCAGGCATTTTTACAGTTTAAAGCAAAAAGGAGACACTAGATCATGTGTTTTATCTCAATAAGACAGATGGAGAGATTCCACCCAGCAGGGCATACTCTGGGCTGAATCAGGAGTGTTGCTGAACCTTATCTTGGTTTTTTGAGTCAAACTTATCATCCAGAGACATCAAAAGTTACAGAATGCACCTTTTCCCATGGTAGTTTCCTTCATTGACTTATCACTGCCAATGTTAGCAGAGTGCTCATAATTTCTCATTTGAATTTGTCTGGTTTCAGTTTTTCGCCACGGGATTGGACACTCTTCAGTATATTTCTCCACAAGAAGGTTTTATACAATACATTGAAATCCCCTTTCAGTCTGCTTTTTTATAAAGTAAACAGATGGACTTGTTACAGTCTCTCACAGTGAGACATTTCCTTCCACTTTTAAATATCTTTATGGCTTGTTTTCTGGATGATTTGTCAATGTCATTTTTAAAAAATAGCAATAAGAATATGTCATGCCACGTTTCAGTACTAGCCTCAACTGACTATGCAGTCTTATAAATATGCCTTTTTTTGCCACTGTGGAAGAATGTTATGCAAACCACTGAGAATGCATGTCAAATTGCTCATCCAGCACTACCCAGCTGAATCTCAGCTTTCCAGGGTATAGTCCTTCATTCTGTAAGTATAGTCTGCCTCTTTCTAGATTTTTCATTTTGCATTTAGCAGCGTTTAAATGCATTCTGTGAATTTACCAAGCAATACAGGAATGCTTTATGTGATTGTCTTGGTCCACCAATTATCCATGTTCTTTCTGAATGACTTGCAAAATACGTTAGAATCAATACTGTGTTTAATTCTTGATCAATGACAGAAGTGCTGAACAACACAGAGTACTGATCATCATTTAACTGGGATCCCATACTGAGATCTACCTATAACCAATTCATAATCTGTTCAATGTGCATCTTTCTGATATCATACAGAGCTCTCTAAAAAAAGTGTTATGTAGTACAAAGTTAAACCCCAATGCTCCTGACAGCTTAAAGTTACGCAATTCAGAGGCAGATGGAAATAAAAAACTGAATGAAAAAGATCTTTTTCAGGCACTTTGCCTCAAAATGAACAGCTTAGAAATCATGCTTGTTTGACAAGACATACTTTCTAAATAACCATTCTGATTGGCCTTAAGTAAATCCTTATCTTCCAGGGTTTTTTTAGTTGATTCCCACACCAGCTTTTCCATTACTCCTTTGGAATATAATAAAATATCTTAAATTAGGATTATGTACCTTAAATTAGGATTAAATCCTTGTTTACTTACTGGAATGCACGGCAAACTTTTTGATCCCCATCAGTCATAATGAAACATGGGATGATTGACACTTTCAGTCATATGATGCTGATTTGAAATAGAAGTTTTTAAAAGAAACACTGGAAAAAAAATAGGATTTATATTAAATGCTTTATTTTCCCTGTAAGAAAAGCCCTTCAATGCATTTCCGTTAACTTTTTCTAATTAGGGGTTTTTCTGTTGTTTTGCAGATTGCTTAGGAACATGGTTTAGTGGGGGACTTGTCAGTGTTAGGTTAACAATTGGACTAGATGATCTTACTGGTCTTTTCCAAACTAGGCAATTCTATGATTCTATGATAATTACCAAATGTTTGCTGTGGGCAGTGCAAATCTGATTCCTATTGACTACAATGGCCAAAAAAGTAGTATCGGTGGAGACACAGAGTCATTAATGTGGTACTATATTTGTTTCATATGGAAAAATACCATATACTGCTCTCCTTAAGCTGTAGCTTCACAATACGTCAGCTTCAGTGACAATGGCACTTTAAAGCTTTCCCAACCCCTTCATCCCCTCAGCTGTGCTAACACAAACTTACATGAGGATGGGGTCTTGGCTGAAACA
>JAVKLA010000005.1:21726676-21739592 GCA_034782735.1 Sagittarius serpentarius | reverse complement strand
CCAAAAATACCACAAATCAAAAAAAAAAACTATTTTCAAGCCAGGTAAGTTCAGTGATCTTGGTGACAGTGCAGCTCCGCAAAGTGTTGTGTCAGCTCCCCTGTGCCTGGAGGTGGTGTGAGGGCACACACACGAGCAGCTGGGGCAGGGATGCACACCAGGAACTTCTTGCTCTTCCAATCTGGGTACTGCAAAACTGGCAACATTAAAGCAGTGTACGTTTTCGTGAAAGTCAGTTATCAGCCAGCAACATGGCAAATGCCAGCTACAGACATTTCAGAGCAGGATTTCCCTAAATTTCTGGGAGGGGAATTTGTGTTTATATTACTATCGTAGATGAGCTGCCATGCCTGGATGCAAACTGTAGAGGTTTGCATTCAGCTGTGACACAGCAAAGAAGCAGCACAAGTCTTTCCATTCGTCTGTGTTATTTAAATCATTCAGGTCATATAAAGCATCTCGGGCACCATCCTCAGTTGTTCTTCTAAGATAGCAGTGTCATGCAGTGTAAATTCTAAGTGCAGTGCGAATTTGGCAGCATTGATTAAATGTAGCTTAAAAGGCATATATAAAGAACTCAAGGTCTGATCCCATAACTTTCTAAATTTCTGTGTAGCTGTAAAAGTAAAAATCCTTAGTTTAACTAAAGTAGTTATTCATTTGTCTAAAAACTACTCCAAAATACCCAATGTACACATATAACATAATGCATTTCTGCCTGTTTTCTGTCTATTTTTGCTAGTTTGTAAGAAGATGATGTAGGTTTCAAAATGTAAAACCCCAGGATGAGAATTCATGTTGGATCATACCCAAGCTATCCATCCCTACTTCAAAGCATCCACATTTTACTTCATTTATTTTCCAATTAGGCAGCTTTTATAATTCTTTCTCAGATTTCAATAATGTAAAATCTTTGTCCAAAAGATGCTGTACTAATTCCACCTAATCAGATTACATGTGTGTGTGCGGTAAAATTGGGTTTTATTCCCTCCTGTCATCTAGCCAAAGAGATAAAGGATTCATCTGGTAGGTGGCTTAACCTAAGAAGCCACTTTGTAGCCACCAGCGTACAATACTCCAATTGCGTGTTGAATTGCTATGTCAGAATTTTTTTCGTTTCACTTGCTCAAAACACATGTGAATTAGCATAAATATATTTCTTCCTTTATTTTGCCAGACTTCATCACATAATTCTTCAAAGAGATGTTAACTACAGTGTCAGAACGATTTATTATAATTAGACTTCTGCCTCTCTGTCTTGATTTTTATATATTACTATTATGGTGCCCTTTTCCATAACGAAATAGCTTTGTCTCACCTTATGTGAATTCAGCCACCTATCCTATTTCACCTCTCCTTTTTGCAATTATGCTGTAAATATTAAAAATAAAATTGGGGGATTGAAACAACTTTTAATTCATACATGTTGAATTTATTTATGTATAAAATAGAGCCACTTCAGTGACAACTGGAAGAGACGTGTAGTATTGAGCAAACTTTAGCAACATAGTTTTTTCACTTCATTAATGTGTGTGTGTTTTTTTCTTCAGTTGATGTAATTTAATGTCCATTTTCTTCCTGTTGTTTGCCAACCTGTTTGCTTCTGTGAAACACTATAAATATTGTCTCAGCATGTTGCCATAGCAATTGTTTTGTTTTCATGCATGTAATAGAAGAATGATGAGATTATAAAACTACTATATAAACACTGTTTGAAGGACAAGTGTCTGAGATGTATGATCAGAAATAAGTAAGGATTTGTGCTTCCTACTCTTTCTATGCTGTTTTATTACACTACTGATCCTCATTTTAACCATCTTTAAGCTTACTAATAACTTAAACAAAATATGTGCATTAGAAGAAACAGAAAGCAAGCTGAATTCCATAGTGGGCCCTCATGACGCTTATAATGGTTTAGTTTCCATCCCCACTCCTCTTCAAACCTCTGACAGCGTATGGGATCTGTGGGTTCAAAAGTGCCATATATGAATGACCAAGTTCTTCTGCAGAAGTGCTGGATGGGATGGTTGCTGTTTAAAGGTCTGACTGACACTGTGATGACTTATGTATGTGACAGCTCCATTGACTTCAAGGCCAGTTGAAGTCAATGGGAATATTCGCAGTGCGTAAAGACAAAATGCAAATTCTTGCTCTATCACACAGTAGTTTAACATGAAGAAAGGACTGCACTGTCAAATCAAAAACACAAACACTAAAATGCTAGTGTCCTGGGAAGAGACTATCTGAAACCAGAAGCTATTCACTCAGTGCAGCTGATCATTATTTTAATGATTTTCCCAAGTGAATAAAATCTCAGCCAATGGTCAGTATGGAAATCCTAAGCAGGAATGTTAAACTGTGTGCATATTTATCACATGAAATATGTGAATAAATTTATTTTTGCACCTTTGGGTATTTTCCAGTTAGATGCTTGTAGGAGGATTATTATACTCTTCCTAGGCAAAGTGAGACACGGGGGGATTTTTTGCTATTGCTCTAGGAAAGGTCTGCACCCACCTAGAGGAACACGGTGCTGTGGGATGTCACTGCACCTGAACTGAAGTCAATGGGCATCAATATATTTTGAGACGATAGTACAGACAAAAACATAGCAACACGTACCACAAAATCTGACTGTGGCGATGCTACGCTTCCTCAAGGAGGGTGATAAGAGTGAAGCTTAATTTGGCAGTTTACTGGCCACTTCAACATGAACGTCTTTTTTTTTATGGTAGTCCTGTGGAATTGGAGAAGGGATTTGAAGATTTTGGCATTCACACAATGATAAACACTTTCTTGGACTTTAATGTCAGAAGAGACCATTTTATCATTTAGTCATGTGGCTTGTACAAGACCATAGCAATTTCCTCTGGATCTGCCTTCAAGAATAGTGGCAGTGGATTATCTAGCAAACACTTTGGAATTGCAGGCAATATTGATTTTTAAAATTCTAGTAGAGAAAAATGCACCATATCTACTGGTGAATTCTTCATATCAAATATTTATATCTTCTTTCTACTGATTGCATCTTACTTAAGCTTCCCGCCCTTGGATCTTGTAACACCCATTGCTGTTCAGTCCTCTGAACAGTGGCCTTCACCGAGGCTAGAGGCTTCTGCTGCACCTCCACACCAGGGTGTTATAACTCACATTTTTGTGTTTCTACTTTTTTCTTCTAGTTGATTTGTCTCAAAATTTTCATTTTTGTGAAACTTCCATGTTCAGGGGGTGAGTACTGAACTATGGATCAGGATTTTAGTCTGTTCAAGTTGTGGTCAGTGGTGCTCACAACAGAGTATGCTTTAGTTTTTCAAGCAGATCCCAGCTATCACAATGAGTTTCATATAGAAGTAACAATATCCCTTGTAGATATTTCAGGAATAGTCAAGGCAGCAATGTTTCAGGTAGCAAATCTGCTCTGTCTCTCTGACAATGGAGTTCCTTAAAACAATGTGTGTATATGTTTTCTTCCTTTTTACATATACTGCATATAAGTGTATACGGATGTAGTCTTCCTGTTTTCTTACCTAAACGGACAGGCGAAAGGAAGCACTAAATCTGAGCCCATTTAATGTTTTACCTGTTTGAACATGACCTGTAAGCACTGCTTATGAGATGTCAGTGACAAGTAATATCTCTTCATTTTCCTCCCTCCTTTTGCCATCTGATCCCTTCTAAATAATTGAAGCAGAGGTTTCTAACTTTTTAATCATGCAAAGCTTCCCAGCAGGATTAAGTAGTATTATGTGAATTTACAGCAATGAGTGAGCAATTCTACTTTCTCTCCTGTTTATGATATTGGTGGATAGGCAGCTAGAACAGTTGGGGGGTGTTTGTTTGCTTGCGTGTTTTTGAGGTTCCTCTCACTGAACCTAACATTCAGGTAAAATGGTAAGGTTAAGGAGGAAGCTGGCTGCGCAGCAAAGCGGAGACCTGACGGATAGCAATGAGGGCACAGCCGCTCATGTGCTACGTGCTGGAGTCACTCACCTTTCAGGGAGGCTGGACGCAGGCCAGAGCTGCTAGAGTTGCAAAATCTTCCTGAAGTTGTTACTGACACCCAGTAACGCAAGCCAGCAAACGCCCAGTAGCACCTGTTTCAAGCAGTTCTTTACTTTTCCTTGCAGACACATCTAAAGTCAGCCACGGGAGGGACAAGTTAGCTTAATATACAGTATTTGGGTCAATGCATTGAAATGTGACAGCCATGAAATTGAGAAATATGAAAAACAAGAGAAAAGGGATGAACAGCAGCATAGATGCCTGATTATCTCCAGGCGTTTTGGTGATCATGTTCAGGACAAATTTCAGGAATCTTTCCTCAGCAGTAAAAGCAGAAGCCTTGAGGGAATAGTTCTCAAAAGATGGTTTTGTAACAGTAAGGTACTGTACAGCAGGAGAACCTTGCTGAAAAATACCTCATTGTGTCCTGGAAAAGGATGCTTAGGGTTTTTTGTTGTCTTTTGCTCACTAATGTGACATAGATATGTAAGACATTCACATATATATTAAAATATATATTAATATATATATTAAAAATCAGAAAACAGGAAATTAACCTGATTCTGCCATTACTTTGAAATGTTTCAAGCTCAGGAATTAAATCTGGGAAGAAGAAAAGTATTCTGATTAAAACTGTTGAGGCTTTATCTTTTACCTTTTAACTCTCCAACCTCACTTAGAGGTTGCCATTTATAAATTTGTAAGAAGGCAGCTTTTGATACCTGTTTCAAGTAATCAAATGACTTTCACGATCATGTAATAATAGAGAGTTTTTAACTGTTACTGATCTCAGCTGTTTACAAAGTTATTGAAAGGGTTAAGTAGCATGTTATCAGTCATGCATATGAAATTTGGAGTGAGAGGAAGCAAGTGGATTTGAAGTTGTTCTCTTTCAGTTCATTCAAGGTTCACTGAACAGGAAAGTGAATTTTTATTATCACTTCCTGTGAAAAGAGCAGTTGACAGGATCCATCAGGGAACTGCCAGAAACCTCAAGAGTTTTGAGTATGAAACCCAGAGTCCACTGCAAAGTTTCCATGACAACACACTCATTAAAATAAAAGGAAATTGTGCCTGATATTTACAGCTTTCAGCAAACAGTTGAAAGCCTTACATCTCAGATTTCCAAAGTATTTACACCTGGGACCCAAGAATGCAGGCTGTCAAGAAATAAAGGGTAGTTTTAACATTTAGCCGTGAAAGTGGAAAGGTTGTTCACAGGTTAGATTTCGGCATCCTTTGATTTCTTGAATTGTAGTGAACATTTCTTCTGTCTCTTCCTGTGGTGTGCTGAAGGGTGAAAGAGACTTAATACTAGGTTGGAAACAGTCTTAAGGGAGGCTTTTAGTGAGAGTGGTTTTACTGAAGACAGGGATGTTCTTCCAAGAAAAGGGGCTTAGCTCTGAAAACAATCAAATGAAGTTTATTTAGTTACTACTGTCTAAATTGCAAAAAATAAATCATAACTGATACTTCCTCAGGCTTGGTAGCCTTCATCTACATGGTGGGAAAGAACTGCAGGGATGAAGAGAGATGGTAGTAACAGAGGTTTTTTACTTGAGGTACTAAAGTCCCCTTAAGCTCTTTTCTTTAGTATCCCCACTCTTTACACTGCCCTTTTCCACTCTCTGCCTTTGCAATCATGTTGGCTCCCTCTGTGTGGCTTCTATGCTGCGTATTTTACTTTTACATGAGAGGTGAGAAGTCTCGAAAAGGAGATAACTCAATGGAAAAGAACAGGGATGCCAGGGTAAGGTCAGTAACAGAGCTCGAATGTTTTGTCAGACCTGGGCCAAGAACAGCTCTTGTTGGCCCTGATTCGTCCATTTCTGCAATCATCCAAGAGGTCAGGCTATATAATTACTGTGGTTTATTTTGACCTTAAAATGGGTGAATCTCATACTGTTCAGCGCACAAAGCTTCAGGGCACTGTGCTGCATGCCAGGGTAATCGAGTACATTACTCTTCATAGATAGCATCACAGAGTTAAAGAAAAACAAAATGCCTTACAAAAATACACAAGCACATGTAAATATACTTCAAACTCCATCATTGCCCAGCATAGTCATTAATTATACATTATACTGAGTCTTCACCTTCCCTGATTTTACAAGTGTCTTTGGGCAGGCTGCTTGCCCAAACAGGTATCAAATTGCACTGTATGAATAATGT
The DNA here is from genome assembly GCA_034782735.1 of Sagittarius serpentarius. Classification (NCBI taxonomy): domain Eukaryota; kingdom Metazoa; phylum Chordata; class Aves; order Accipitriformes; family Sagittariidae; genus Sagittarius; species Sagittarius serpentarius. The sequence continues at coordinate 21,733,418 of JAVKLA010000005.1, read as the reverse complement.
CTTAGATGAACAAAAGCATCAGTGAAGCATGTGTGTCAGCTGCTCGGGAGGATATGTTTATGGATGTGATTATGTCGGAATCAGCCTGTTTATAGGTTCTGATTTGGTAAATTGCCTGCGAGGTCAGACAGTTAGACTCCTCTCTTTCCCCTGGTCTCAGTGCTTGGGTTTTGACTCCCTTTAGGACAGATCCAGTACAGTAGCTTTTGTTTCCTTTTTGCATCTGGTCAGATGTATTAAGAGACAGAGCTCAGCAAGCAATCGTCATCCCTGCCTCTGAGGTGTCATCAGCTATGTGCCCTCAGGGAAAGGGACACCTTTTCCTGTCTCCCCAATTCATCAGATTTAGTAATTCCCACAAAGAATCCCTGAAGGAAGCTTGCAGTTTCTCACTTCCATGCCCACAGCTTGTAGTCATCCCTTGCTACCTGTAGCTGATATCGTTCATGTTATAAGTGTTTCCTTTCATTTCTGTGGCTTTTGTATTCAGTCTTCTTTCCCTTGCACTATCATAAGCCTCTCTCCCCCCAGCTTCCCAGAAATCCTACTGCTAGTGCTTTGGTCATTGGGTTGGTCAAACTTTTTTTTAAGATCAGCACAAGTTGTTGTAGTTTAGTCTGAGCACTGTGTTACTTATTGGAGGAAGGCAGAAGTTCTTCTAGTCTCAGGGTGGCCTTTTTCTCACCTGCATACTGGCTCTGAGTGGAATTACTCTGGCAGGACCCTCGTACAGGCACAGTCTCCAGTAATAAGCCCACGGACTCTTCAGCCCTCCTTGTCAAAGTGGACTTCAGCACTCTCTCTCTAGCAAGCTCCACGGTTTTAGCCTGCTACCTTTCTGTGGGAGGAGGCTGAGCAGGATCAGTGCTCTCCTCCTGTTTTCAGTGGCCACTTGATCAGCCTAATAGCTGTCCCTGGAGCTTGCACAGGTCTCCTTGCCTTGGTTTCCTCTGAAGAGAAGCACATTAGAGGTACCTGTAGGGTTCAGTTCCACTTCTTAGGCAAGTTTTTGCTTGTCCTTGGAAAACTGTAACTCTGCAGTGGGCCACCTTATCAGCGTCCTGCAGTCTTGGCTGATTGGGAACAGTAAAAAAGGTATAAATCTTCTTATTGTCTAAAGACTGTGCCTTCATTTCCTTCTCTTGCCTAAAGCTTGCTTTTACATTTTAAGCCTTTATTTCACCCCTAAGTTCCTTGTTTTTTACTTTGGCAATTTGCTTTACCCTCTCTATGTATATGTAATGTTGGTCAAACTAATTGTCTTGGTTTCACCATCTTCTGTTCAACCATGAACCATATCCACTGTATCAACCAGACAGATCTAGCATGTATGTCACTTTTTCTTCCAGACATACAGCTGTGACCCTCTGGTTCCCCAGACAGGAAATATGAGGCAAGAATACACTAAAAGCTGTTGTGATTGAGAAAAGAGTCAGCCAGTTCATAAAGTCTGATTGCAATCCCAAAGTATCCTGCAAATCAGATCTCACAAATCAGCAAATAACCTTTTCTCAGAGCAGAGATTCTTGGCAATATTCTTCCATTTCTAGGCCCTGTACACAACAGGTTGTATCTCAGGACTTTCCACTTCATTTCATGACTTGGCTGATCTCTGACAGAGCTTCTGACAATAATTCTTATAGGAGTGAAAAGGCCTGTAAACTCTTTGCTTGGTGCTGTTTTTCACCCCCCCTGTATAAGAAAAGCAGCATCAGCCTCTCCATCCTTCAGTCGTAAGAAATACATCCTTGAGATATGCTAGAAAAGAACAGGAACTGAGCTGGGAAAGACCAAAAAAAAGTGATGAAATGTAGAGCAGGAAATGAGCTAGTGGCCATCTGGAGAACAAGGAGATCTTGATAATTAGTATCCTTTTTATGATTCTGATTTTATTAAGAATCAGAAGGATATTTAGTAGAAATTAACTGAGATAGTTGGTAGGCTGTTTCAAACATTCAAATGGTGTTGAAAATATCAGAAATACTGACAGTGCTTCTTTAAATGATCTTGAAATGTTTTTCAACACAGAAGCCACTGACTGTGGTGAGGGGAGAATAAAACATACAAGAGAATTAGCCATTATTTAGCGAAAGAAAGAGAACTTTGGTACATGAGGCCTTTTAATACGGTTCAGGCTATTTAGAAATTACTATTGTCAGGTGAAACCATTAGGTATCCCTTTGAAAATATTTTTGCTAGTAACATCCAGCAGAGCTACTACTAAAATACCAATATTTTCTTTTTACAATTATTCCATTGTCTTGATGGTGTAACTCAGTGCAGATTGAGTTTCTGTTTTCCTGGCATCATATGTCACTCTTGTGGAAGCACTTCACACTCTGGAAAAAAAAGTTAGAAAACTTTAAAAGATGACAACATAGGGAAAGTATTCAATGGGAGTGCCACGGTGAGTATTACTGATGTCAACAGTTCCTTGAGCTCCAGTGTCATGCTTACTCTTTGCCGTGTGCTGTTGACTAGCATCACCCATTCCATGATGCTGGGTGGAAATTCAGGAATGCCCACAGAGTGGTTTAATAGGTTTCTTATGGACTTGAAAGATTAAGCGTTTATAAAGATCCTGGATAAATTCTATTCTGAGCACTCTCATGGTGCTGGGGGAGGTCAATAGATACTGAAAATATTAGCTAATTTGTGGCAATGCACCTGTCATATTGGCTGCCAGCAGACTTACAGGACGAATGTAGTGGGTGTCTGCAAGGCCAGGTGCCCCTTTGCCAGCACCTTTGGAACATTCCCTGTTTTGTCAACCAGTACAGTCATCTGACTCCTGTGGGATTTGATTTTTCTTTTCATCACAAGCATCATGTGCCAACACCTAGCCAGCCAGCAGCTTCTAATTAGCCTCTTCACATGCTAAAGGCACCCACATTTCAGAGGGCAACCACAGGACCCACAGGTCCCTCTCTCACCTCTGTGTATAGCAGGTTCTAATAAAAACATCTGCTCTTTTATTCTTTTCTCCCTTCTGTAGCAGAAAGCTGTCCATAGAAGTCTGTGAAGTTATTTGAGTTTGGGATCTGGAATTTTTGGACCATAGAGTGAATAAAAGCATATGGGTGATGAGGATCAGAGGGGTCTCACCACGACTGAAGTGAGACGACACACGCTTAATGCACAGAAATCCACCCATACTGTCTTCAGTTCTCTTCTAGGGTGTGGCGGGTGGGTGTCAGCTTATTTTCCTAGGATTTATTTTATAGAGTAGAGATTAGGCTGAAGGACAAATTATTTTCCTCCTTGGTAAGATCTGCCCATTTTAAACCATAAATGGGTTAGGAATGTCATTCGGATATGCTTGTGGATAATGCATGATTGTAACATGTAACAAAATCCTGATGTTACAGGGATACTGGTAAGGGAGAGTCCTACTAGGGTTCCTAGAGCCTTAACCCCTTTCCAGGGCTGTGCATATAAGGAGTAGGAGGCTTTGAACAGAGGGAGCTGTGTGAATTCTAGAAACACTGAGACAGCTTCTCTTTGGTGTCCTCTACCCATAGCTATGCTGTGCTGCAGAAACCTTCCCGCTGCCCCCACAGCTGCACTGCAGTAATTGCCATTTAATTCAGTTTGCTGGAGCAGGAGTGGGTGACCTATCTCCTACATTGCTGGGTCTGAAATGGAGATGATTGTTGCAGAAGGGAGTGTGCTTAACATCATCTCCTTGGGATATTTTTGGAGTAATACATTGTGTCAGAGTGTTCAACAAAAACTTTAAAAACTCTATTATAGCATGAACTTATTTTTGAGTATATAATGTTCTGGATGTGTTTTCGAAAGAAATTTTTGAAAGTTTTGATGAAAAAGTGACTGTGTAGTAGAACTTTGCAGCACCAGCCATCCAGTTCTGGCTCACACTGAATGTATGTCAGTACAGCTTGGAAAGAGCACTGTTCAGAGGAATCAAAGAGACTGAGAGCTGGGTATTAAATTCCAGTACATTACTGCAGAAATTCCATCATTAATACTTGGTATTAAAAATAACTAAAGCTATGAATATTGTTTCCTGTTTCTCTGTGTTTCTAAGTAAACCCATAGAGAGCTGAGCTTTGTTTACTATTCTTTTTTTTCCTTTCTCTATTTAATTTTTTTTGCTCTTTGTGCATGAACTTAAGATCTACCTAAACATTTATTCACAGATGGGGACTTGTGCATGTCATTTTCAACACATATCATTGTGCAGGCACTGTGAAGAAAAGTAGTCCCTCTCCTTACATTATTTATGGCTTTCTCATGCAGAGAGGTGAGACACATTAAACGGTTCGATAACTGTCTTCTATTTAATTGTGTCAGCAAGAAGAGTCTATTCTTTGCTGTACTTTCCATTCCCTGGTTCTCTGGTTTCCTTCTGACTGTCTTTGATCTGTAAAGACATAGTCCTGTCTTACTGAAATTGTATCTGCAGCAGGGATAGTAGGTGAATTGGATCAGATAAAATAAAACCTGATCTGTACATAACCCTAAAACTCAAGCTGAATCAGAATGCAACAGCTCCAACTGCCACCCGTGGCTCTTTGACCTTCAAGATCAATGCAGTGGAGAAGTTATTATGTACCTAAATTACATGGATGTCATTGTTACTTAAGCACATTTGAAAGTATAAACATATACAAAGCAGTTTATTAAATTTCCTGCAGACCTGGAAGCTCAGAGTAAAACCAGCCATGAAAACGTCCTGTGGATGAATCAGAATTCTCATGACTTGGGGGAAGGTCACAGCAAAAATATTAAAAATCTCCCGTGGTACTTTTGCTATTAGGGCCACAATCCTCAAAAAAACATACAGGAAAAAAATGTTTCTTTGGTTTCTCCCTAATGAAAGAACCTGTTTCCTGACCAGCATCACACTGCAGTAACTAGCCTACTCCCTACTCTCACGCTCACCATTCAGGATAGTACTATAATCACTAATTATTATCTTTTATTTGAGACAAAATTATATTTTTCTATGAATAATTCTAGTGCTGTATCAGCCGGGGAAATCAGCTGTAAGCGATGTGTAACTGCACCCATTCTACTCTTTGCATCGTGAGGGGGTCCCTGGAGGTGGGTCTGGCAGGTGGTGTGGTCTTCTGTGCTGCCCCACCGATGGGATTCCTCCAGCAGCGCCCATCAAAAACGTCCTCACAGCGGGACAGAAGGAGTAAGCTGACAGCGACTCAGTGGCTCTGGCTCCACGGCAGCTGATGTGTGACTGCACAAGCCGCTCCAAGTACCAGGCATGCTGGCAGCCACCTGCCTGCTGAACCCTGGGCTGGCCGGCTGACTGCCCCGTCACCCCGGGGGGAAGTGTCCAAGGTCTGTCCGCTCCCTGGGTGCACTCAGGCATGTGGTCCCCTGTGTCCCCAGGGCCGGCCCTGCTGCGCTGCAGCCGGCCTTGCAGACACACTGGCCACAGCAGGAGGTCTGCAGGCAGCCTGAGGGCTGATTTTGGCCAGAAGGGGAGACGACGGGGTATATACCAAATGTTAAACCTCCAGTTTTACGATAGACTTCGTTTGCTTTTCTTAGGCTGGAGCTTAATGGCTGCTGAAAGTCATCGTAGTGCCCTGCCATTCAGTAAATCTCCATCCTGCCTGTCCTACTGTATTTAACTGTACATCTTACTTTGTTTCGCAAGAATAGACGTGTACTGCTAAATGTTTCTCTTTCAGCAGCCAAAAGCCAAAGCTAATAAGCTAAATAAGCTCATCAGTGTGTAGGATGCTCTTTTTTTATGAAAGAGAATGAATAAGAGTCCAACTAATAAAACATAAGAATAGTTTGAATAGAAAAAAGTGTGATTTTATATTGCTTCATTTGACAAATTTTTAAAAAAACGTTTTTGTTTATAGAACCTGTTAACCAATCTGACACTCATGGCAATAATTATAGTAATGATAATAACTATAATCATTGTAGTATGAAATGAACAGCAGGGAAAAAGGCTGTGCTAACAATAATCACCGGTATAGACAACCACCAGAGCATGTAATCTAACAAATCACTGAAGAAATTACTGTAACACTATGCTTGGATCAATAACACAAATTGTTTGGTACTCACATACATGAAAAGAATGAGAGCAATTAATGCCATTGTTTCAAATCATTGATCAGATGATACTTTAAAAAAATATGTCAAATAATTTTAAATCCTAAAATGTGCCTTTTTGTCATGGTTCCTTTGAACTTGTAATGAGTCATTAAAATTTGAGGTATATCTTCAGCTGGTTTAAATAAATATAACTCCACTGAAGTCAATGGCATCATGCCATTTTAGATCTAGGTCTAATTACCTTCAGTTTTGATAGCGAAGCCTAGAAGATATGACTAAGTGGGTGTTTCACTTCGTCTTTGCTGGCAACTGCTGTCTGGGTATTGTTTGGCTCACTGGTTAGCAGGGTGAGTTGGAAGGTTCAGAAAGGCCTCTGAAATCAGGAAAAAAATGTGCCATGTGGTTGCAACAAAGTGAAAAATAGTAGAAAATAAGTAGCATAAATGGGAGAGAGAAGGAGGGGAGGCGGGGGAGCGAGCAAGCTCAGTTAGGGCAAGACTTTCAAAGGCATCTTGGTATATCTACCTACCATAAACAGCAGTGTGATTTTTCAAACAATGTGCATCTTTTGGAGTGGCCACATGAGTAAGAACACACAGGTGTCTGAACTCTGTCCTGGTTTCGGCTGGGATAGAGTTAATTGTCTTCCTAGTAGCTGGTACAGCGCTGTGTTTTCAGTTCAGTA
>JAVKLA010000005.1:21711740-21721782 GCA_034782735.1 Sagittarius serpentarius | reverse complement strand
GGAGTTTGGCAGCGTTGGTTTGCCTCTTCTCCGCCCCCTGTGGGAACAGGGTCATAGCGTCTTTCGGGTATGTAATAGCACAGGGAGTGGCATACTGGAGAAACTGGACCATTTCCACCACTCCATGCAACACTCAGTTTCTAGGAACTGCATTGAAAAGACTTTCTAAAGGGCAAAAGGGTGGTGAAAAGCAGATTTGCTTTCCCATAATATCATATGGGAAAGGAAATAGGTACTAGCTCCTCTCCAGGAATGTCTGTGCAGGAGGACATGGAGCAGAGAACTAGGAAATGAAAAATGGGAGTATAGAAATTAGATTAGCAGGGTAAAGATATTCTGATCACAAAGGGATCTTTTACTTATAAAGCAAGGGCACTGCTGAAGCCTGAATCAAGGCTAAAGTAAATTTGACCAGTGTCTTGGCCACAGACATGCTAATAAAAACCTAAATGTCTCATGTTAGCAATCAAGAGACTGTAATTTGCAGTACAAAATAAATTCATGAAATCATTATGAAACTTCAAAACAAGATCTCATTCAGAGTCTCCAAATTGCCTTCAGTAACTTTATTTCCTTTACAAGGATTAGAAAACTGTAAGGCATTGAAGCAGAATAAAAATGATGAAGGTTTTTCAATGGACTCATTGTAGGAATAAAGAAAATAAACTATCAAACTGGCCTTTATTGTCAAGGTAAAGAGCCATTTCTGTGCTGGACGTTTCTACACTGATTTGTGAGACACACTGTCTCCATGTGAAGTTTACATCTATATCCTATTCACATTTTGGGCCTGAATGCAGCAAGAAAAAATAGGTTAAAATAACTGGGAATTATTCTCCAAAAAATTATGTCACCATTACCTCAGAGTAAATGTGTCTTTAGGTTTTTGTTGCTCCTTAAATAGCTTTTTTGTGCTGCTAGAGTTTAAGCACTGCTGGAACTCTGTCAATTCTTGACCTTATTTTTTTTCTTGCCTAAGTAAGGAAAACTCCCAGCTGATTGTAAGAGTGCTCTGTTACCATCACAAAAGACCCTCTTCTTTGGGAGAAAAGCTGAATTTCCGGTGTGAGATCATCAGGTTCAAGAAAAGGAGAAAAAAATGCTTTTAAAAAAATAACTGAAGCAGACAGCAGAGCAGGAATTGGTGATTCTCTATCTGGCACGCAGTCAGAACGTCAGTCATGGCAAGGCACGAGGAAGACTGGCTCTGCAGCTGCAGGCTGAAAAAAATTGGTGAGACTAAACAGTGAGCATTTATCAACAACTGGAAGCATTTAGACAAAGTAACTAATTTTTCATTGTCCTCCTTTATAATCAGTTTTTTGCTACATTTTACTCCAGTCAGAAAGGCAATTAGCATACAGAGTTCTCAGTCCTTCTGAGAGCTTTCTCTCCTATCCTGGGTTGACAAACAGGTTTTGGCCCGATTAAAAGATCTGGGGGTAAGGTAGATAGTCTGCATAATTTATTTATTTTTAATGGGATAAAGTAGGCACTGTTCCAAAGGAGCTGGATCCTGATGAGAAAGAGAGTGCTCCTCCCCAGTTACGCTCTGTACTCAAAGTACTCTGACTATAAAGTACTTGAGCCTTCAGAAGTTTAGGGCCTTGGCCAAATAGTACTTGGTCCGTTTCAGCTACTGCGGGCTATATTGCTGTGACAGAGAGCAGCAGAATTCATAGACTGGTCTCTTTTCCACGGAAATCCAGTTTACTGTCATGAGAGACCTCACAAAGCTGAGAGAGGCAAAAAGGGAGGACAGACACGCCCCAGTCTCTCTCTCTCCTCTTACTGATGTGGCTTCTCAGAAGGAGGTGTGCAGCAGAGTTGGTAAAAAATTGGGGTAGAAAGGAACACGTGAGAATTGGAAAGTAAGTTATCAGTGGTGGGATGTTGATACTAATGACAAAATGTTTTGCTTTTGCTCTAATCAACAGCATAAAGAGACAGAGAGGCCCACGCTGTTATCATGGGATATCCTTGTCTTACACCTTTCGGAATGGCTAACGATTTCCTTTGGCATGTGGGAGTGCGGGTACAATCCGTCCCTATCCTCAGCATGCAGTGGAGAGCTTTTTCCTTTCTTTTGTTCATGAGTTCAGAGACTATACATATAACATGGAGGCAAAATGCTTTTAAAAGTGGTGTATCGCTTACAATACAGAGGGAAAGCTCAGCGTATACGTGAGTATATCTTAGTCAAGAGGGTATGTTGATTGGCGGGATAACCATGATTGGCAATATGCCTTCTGAGGCCTTTAAAAGAAGATTAGATAAACACCAAAAAAAAGGTATGGCAGAAAGCAAGTTTTCCCTGAGGGAAAAAAGACTGGATGTCCCAACCATTTTTTATTATCTCCTGTCAGATACATCAGCTGAGGACTTGGCCCTTCCTTTCTACTAACTGTATATAACTCATTGCATGGAGAATTAACTAGGTGGCAGTAATCACTCAATGATCTCAGATGTACATCATAAACCTTACATGTTTTCTTGTCAGGTTAAAATTGGGTGAGGGGGAGGATGGACAAGTTTCAGCTCTTAAAAGAATATTTTGTCTTAACTGCACTTTGCAGCAGCTTATGTAGCAGATTTATGGCTAGCACAAAGAAAGCATTCATGGATCCTGGTTCATCACTGATATTGCATACGCACAGAGCCTTTGACTCTATGTGCTGGGAAGAGCTGCTGAATTTAGAGAACTTTATATTTGGTTCCCAAACTGTTAATAGAAAATATATGCTGTGCAGAACATTATCCACTGATGCTTCATCCACACTGGTACATCAGTGTTCAGCTATTCTGTACATTAAAAGAGTTGCCACATAGGAATGTATGGGGAGAGAAAAACAGGAAGAGGGGGATTTCTGATGAAACTGAGAAAGGATAATTTAAAAAGAATACAAAGATATGGTGTAAACCTTCTGTATGTTGAAACAAGCCTGTGTCTCCTAAAAAGCATTTATTACAAAATCACTATAGACATGAAAATTTTCCTCCAATCTGTGTCAGTAGCAGCAACTGGGAGGGCAGGAATAAAAAGCTATAAGAAAGGGAATAAAAAGCTATAAAAGCTTATTCAGTGTGTAGCTCCCAGGAAAGAAGCCCAAGTAGAAATACAACTTGGTGAAGATCTCGCTTCAAAATCTTTTGGTGGGAAGTTAGTTGGTGTCTGACTGTAAAAATTCTAGGGTTTGTTTGTCCCTCAGTCCTGAGTTTCCTCTTGAACTTTAGGAGACTGGCTGCAGTTACAGGCATATTTGAGAAGGTCACTTGCTTTTAGTTTTATGATTTTTTTTTTTAGTTTTTCTTAATTTTGAACTAATGTGGTCCAGGCAATATCTGTCTAGTCTGGGACTACATTTTTTCAAATGGCATGTTTGAGTTCATGCTACAAAACTCTTACTAGTTCTGTGGTGATGCTTAAGAATGTGTAACTTGGCAGGTATGAAAAAAGAAAATAGAAATACAGTTCACCAGACAGAAAAATGGGCAAACATTCCTCTGAAGGAATGTGAAAAAAATCTACACTGATATGAGAGCAATGCCTTATATTCATGACCACACATCATATGAATGGAAGGAAGCACAAAATGCAGATCTCAGTAGGTCATTAATCATGAAAACTCTCTCTTAAGTAACTTGTGATCATATTTTGGACCTGACTATACTCACTCTGTAATATGAACCAATGAAGTTCATTAATTTTTTTAAAATAATTGTACTTTTTCTCCAAGTTCAATGGTACAATTCATGATTGGTTGTATCTGTACTAAAGAGTAGGAAGTTGTGGCCAGTCTTGCTGGTAGTGGATTTGACCAAGTTATCTATGGAATGAACCTCCTCAGAGGTTTGGCTCAGAAACAAACAAGATGAGAGAAAATATGTTGACTCTTTGAGCTGGGGAAAAGAAATCACTAGCATGCGTTTATGTGGAAGAGATATTATAACAGCCAGCAGTAGGAACAGAATACACAATTTGCAGCATATATGTGCTTTTGACTGACGCTATTAAAGAATCAGCTGTGATACCTAAGTAAACACATATTAAAATAACTATTATTCCTGACTAAGGATCTTCTGTGAAATTCACAGTAAAAGTCCAGAGTCAAAAGGAAAAGAATCAGAAGTAAAGGCATTTATTAAAGTCCGAAAACTGAAGGAAAAGGAAATGATATCGCTAATGTAGCAGATTCTTAAAATAGTGGGTGACTGGGTAGAAATAATTCTATACAAAGACTGAAATGTAACAGAGACACCCACATCACTGTAATGCAGCTTTCCCCTTCTCACATTATCCATGGTTGAGTTCGTATTTTTTTCTTTTTGTCATAACAAGATCATCAGGAACTCTCTTTACTAAAAGTTTGGGGTTTTTATTCTCCTTTATTCATACATGTTAGCCATCTATTTTCCCACTGATTATAAATGAAACACTGGTTGTGCTTCATCGATTCTACATGGTAAATGAAAGAAGGAGCTTTAAATTATTACCAAGAAATAATAAAAAAATCCCAACTAACTTAATAAATAAATTTTGTATGAAAAGGCTGTTCCACTTATTTATGCAAGGCCCCAAATTATGACAGAATTTTCAAGGATCAGTACAGCACTATGGTGGTGCAAAACTGACAGAAAAAAGTGAATCTCAGCCAGTGTTAAAGGGAAGGGACATGAGGGAAAAGCATGCCCCGTTCCCTTTGGCATGGCTTTCCACTTTATGCACACTGACTTATTTACTCCAGTACATATCTGTGAAGAATCAGGTAAATTCAGTTTTACCCCCAGTGGACATCAGTGCAGTTACTGCACACAATGTGAAGCAATGGAGAAGTTTGTTAGTGTCTTTTATCATATCCCAAATCCTTTTTGGTGTGCTACAATGGGTGACATCTTAGGCATTGGTTTTACCACAGTGGAGATAAAACATATATTTGGAAGAACATACATAAACTTATCTGTATGTATACAAACTTATATTTGGAGGACTGGTGACTGCTTTTTTGCAGGTGTGAGAAGGTCTTGAAATTTGAAAAGATATTTTGCTCCTTTTTTCTTTGGCTTTTGTGGTTTTCTCTTTACAGCGCTAGATTCAGCATTTAGATTTGGAGTTCTACTTTTTAAAAAATGTTGCAGTTTAAGTATTTTACTTACCCACCTCCGTAGTTTATTGTCACCGCACAAATCTTTTATGTGCTTAAAGTGAAGCATTTTCCAAAGCATGTTGCTGAACAAAAGCCTACGTATTACCTCCAACTTTGGAAAAAAAATAAATGCCCTTATATTTTTACTTTTTGTCCTAATTTTGCTATGAACTTCATATATGATCTTTAGCATATGTTTTCATCTTCCCTTTTTATTGAAATATCTCTGTAACAACCTTCCCTCTCTTGTCTAGCAATTGACCAAGACAGCAGAAATCAACCCAGTATTTCCTTGTAGGATTTCTTCTTAATCAATCCATCTAATCTTTCTCGTTTGTAAAATAGAGAGAAAAATGTTCCTTTACTCATGGGAAGCTATATTGCTTAATTATGTTTGAAGCGTTTTGAAATCCATAGGTTGTCTATGCTGCAGAAGTGTTAAGAATTTTAATTTTGATAAAATGTTAGAGGTCTTTAGCAATGATTATCTAGTGAATACTGAAGATCCCTGCTACATTGCTAAAATATTGAGATCATACTTTAAATACCCCAGAACTAACCAATTCCTGTTTATATAGGTGCAGGTGCATATGTATAATATTATGTATAATTTTATGTTAAGCTTAATACCTCCATTTGAGAAATCCAATAATGAAGTTTGTTAAAAGCATATTGGAACTATTAACTACACCCTTACCAGAGAGGGAATTCAGGTAGCCTAAATGATTAGCATAATAGCTGAAAGAATAGAAAGCCAGAAAAGTGTGAAGGCACCTTGCGATTTCCTTTCTCTTTTTTTTTTTTGTTTAGTTTATGCTAAATAACTCTTGTTCATTTAATGTTCCATTGTGGATCATGGGTTCATTGACTTCTGATCATTTTTGGTTCCTTCAGTTTGGTTCTGTCCAACTAGTTCTCATCTTTGTAAGAGCAGCCAAGCAAATGTTGATATGGAAAAAATATCTTCTCTAGTTAAAATTACAAAATACATTTCAATTGTCTAATTATTTCAATCTCAAGTGGCCAGTGAATCAGTGAGATTGCTTCTGAACACATCTTTCTGTTTCAAAGTGCATGTTGAGGACTCTTCAGATTGTATGGTGCCTTTCACTATGAATAAAAGCAGTGTTATAACACAGATAAAAGAAATAAAAGAAAGTAGCCACATGACAGTGTTTCTGCAAGATATATTACTGCAAACAAAAACTTTAATATATTAGGATTAACATACTAATTTTATATGATTTAAGTATTCCAAAATATCTCTCTTGTTACTCTATTATAGCAACAACCTAAAGATATTGCAATAAAAAACCTTAATTATAGTCCTTCCACTAATTACTATTATGTATTTTAAGAGCATTAGTCAGTTTGGCTTTTTTTAAATTCCTGAGGCTCCCTGCAAGAAAGGAGAGAAAATTGAACTAGGTTCTGGAGTCACCTCTATTAGTCACTGTTCTCTTCTGGATCCACTTTTTAGTATTCTGTTGCTACAGCATTTGGAGATCCCTAGAGGATCATCCATTTAATATTAAGATCTCCATAATGTCTGCAGGATTTCAAAGCCAATTTTATTGTCAGGAAACCCTACCAGGAGAGAGAGATGCAACAAAACTTAACTTTTCTTCTTGCTCTTTTCTTAATCTGAAATAGATTGTTGTTCTGACTAGAATGCTGAATACCTCTTGTTCTGGAAAAATATTGGTGAGAATCAAAGCTTCGCTTCTACAGTCTATGGCTTACTGCAAGGGTGCAGTATTATGGGAGAAAGGGAATTTGCTGAATCTTGAAGTCCAGCCTGCAACTGATTTTATGTCTACGTTTTCCTTTTTAGGAGTTATTGCTCGTTCATGAGTAACTGATGTTTTGCACTCAAGTGAATTTTCCAAGTTGAAACGGGTAAGCTGATGGAAGCAAATCAAGAAATCACTCAAACCTTCCAACCTTAAAGTCATCTGGTTTATGTTTATAGCAGTTAGTTTTGGGGTTGCATTGTTTTTAATTCCTTATCATTTGGGGACCTTACTATATGATCCTGTATCTTGGAATGAAAGTGTTGTTGCTGTAAAATGGATTGATACTTTCAGGCTTGCATGGAATAAAATGCACTGAGACGATCCCAGAGTATACTTGATTGTTTTCTTTGGTAATATTTCTAGATGAATTTTCCAGGCTGATAAAGACTGCCACTAATAATTAGTAAGATAGCTATTAACAGATTATTTTGTAGTTTCAGCTTAGCATGGATGGATCTGAAAATACAGAACTGTTAAACTCAGCTTTCCAAGACCCAGCCAACAGATTCATACTCTGCTAAAATTTCACCTGAGCAAATAACAATTGCAGATACATTTGTACACCAAATTTTAATGTATTTCTTGACTACACAGCAGCATTTTTCAAGACAAAGTACAGTATGGTCTTAAAGTACTCATTCTATTAGAGGTCCAGAAGTTATTCTTTGAAAGAAATAGTCGAGTAAGTTAGTATTTATGTTTTCTATGGGAGAAGTGCTGTCTGAAGAGGGATTTGGAAGAAAAATGGGTGAATGCCAGAGGCACTAGTTTGGAAATTATTTTCAGTTTATTATTCTGATCTCTCTGCACCAAGACTGTAAACCGATAAGTTACTGAGATTCATATAAATTATATACAAAATCTCCAAACAAATCCTGCCACATTAAAAAACCAAGAAAACTAAAAACTGTAATTCCTGAAAAAGAAGAATGTTGCTATTTTAATTCTATGCCTGTGCACTTGTGTATCAGAAAGCAGCCTTAAAATTACATGACCATTCACTAGTATAGTCACAAGACTTTTGAATTATTCAGTAGGGGCAGGGAGGCTGCTAATTTATGTTCTTTATTTTCTCTCTACGCTGTCTGATCCAGATTTTGCTCCATCTAATTTACTTATCTGGCTCCATACCATGCTCATCCTCTGATTAACTGATTGCTTTCATGTCTCAGGTCATCATCAGTTTGGTTTGATTTTCTTTTGTGTGTTTACTACTCTTCTGATTTTTAGAACCATCTGCAGAAATAACAGCCATTTACTCTACAAGTATGTATGCACAAGTCAGCTTTTGAGGTGGTAGTGGGAGCCTAATTAGGTCCCTTCCTCTGAAAAATGCAAGCAGTAAAAATTGTCTTTCTTATTACTGATAGATACTGCATCATTGTGACCAGAGCCAGTCTGGGAACCAGAAGAGACTACAAGAATGAACTGTGAATGGAGAACCATTATCTGGAACTCTTTGGACCAACAAACCCCAATCCTGTGCTGAACTGTTTCTCTGATGAGGAAAAGTCAGGAGAGAGCAAAATCCTTTCCTTAAGCAGCAAGTCACTGTGTTCAAAAGAGTGCTTGGAAGGGTGATAGTTCATTGCAGGCATCCATGCACCATAGGTGCAAGTCTCTGCTGTCTGTCCTTGAGGACTGTGATTTGCTCTCCAGCTGGTTAGCACTTACGCAGTAAACAGCAGGAAGAACTAAGTGGAGCTGCAAAGTGTTCCTGTGTAGCTCAGCAGAAAAATGTTCTCTGCTCTGCATTCCTTTGGGCTGCTCAGATAAATTCTAATCGACAAGCTTCAGCAGCACCGGCCATTATGTGTGCACTCACCATTGCACCGGTCAGGAAAAGATTGAGCTGTATGTAATGTTAACAATGAAAAAGGCCAGAAGTATCTTGTGGAGGTGCAATAGTGAGATTTCTCTTTGCAAAGAAAGATTATACCCTTTCACCTATTTTCATGAAGTATTTAAATGATTTGTTTGTCAGTATAACCAGGAATGATCATAATGGCTTTTTGGCGGAGGGGAAAGAAAAAAGTAAATGGTGTGGAAGCAGCTCTATTAATTATTGAATGTCACATTACTGAATTCATAAAGGACAATATAACATTCCTTTTCTTTTTTTTTCTTGAAATAAAAGATAGAATCCCATTATGTGATACTGTATGAAGCCAGAAACAAAGCAAACAACAAGCAAAGTTGTCACAAGCACCGAGATGACGAAAAGGACAACTCTCTATGTCTTCTGATACGAAGTGTTTTTGGAAGTAACGTAAACACTTCTGAAAAACTCCACTTTCTATATCCAAAGTTTAAGTAACAGAAACCTCTATTTTAATGGATGGCACAACAGGTTTAGATTGCTGTCTGTACATCAAAGATCTTCCAAGCATAGTCATGTGCCTGACTGATAAAAATTAAGTTGCATGAAATGTTGCTTATATTTGCATGTTGGTCACAGAGAAAAAACTGGGAAACCACACACTAGAAAATTAAATATGGAGGTTTTTCATAGTCCATGGAATTATAATTGGAATAAATACAAACTCAATGACAGGAAAAAAGTGGAAATGTACACAGCAAAGCAATAACAGGATTTATAAAACAGAGAAATTATTTGAAATATAAGATAAAAATGGGACATTTAGACAGAAATAACTACATTAGAGAGGAGAAGCAATGCACAATATGAGGAATTTTCTTTCTGAAATAGAATTCTGCATTTAGGGTGTGTCCAAAATGAAGTTTTAAAACTCAACAGAACAGCATTGGTAATTGCATTGATTCCTACTTTCACTGCTTGCAAGATCTTTAACAGAGACAGGTATATAAATGTCATGGTTTAACCCCAGCCAGCAACTAAGCACGGCGCAGCCACTCACTTACTTCCCCCCCACCCAGTGGGATGGGAGAGAGAATCGGAAAAAGGTAAAACTCATGGGTTAAGAACAGTTTAACAGAACAGAAAGGAAGAAACTAGCAATGACACTAGTAACAATAAAGTGGCAATAATAATAAAAGGATTGAAATACACAAAACAAGTGATGCACAATGCAGTTGCTAACCACTTGCTGACCGATGTTCAGTTAGTTCCAGAGCAGCGAT
>JAVKLA010000005.1:21678900-21707277 GCA_034782735.1 Sagittarius serpentarius | reverse complement strand
GTGCCCGGGAAGAATGGGGGTGGGGGGAAGGTGTTTTAAGATTTGGTTTTTATTTCTCATTACCCTACTCTGGTTTGATTGGCAACAAATTAAGTTCATTGTCCCCAAATTGAGTCTGTTTTGCCCGTGACGGTAATTGGTTAAGTGATCTCTCCCTGTCCTTATCTCAGCCCACAAGCTTTTCGTTATATTCTCCCTCTCCTGTCCAGTCGAGGAGGGGGAGTGAGAGAGCGGCTTTGGTGGGCACCTGGCATCCAGCCAAGGTCAACCCACCACACATATTAAAATCCAACACAAGGGTATGCATACAGACATTATGCCTGGTCTACTAATACTTTGCTAGTATATGTCTTTACACTGGGAGAATTGATCTGCTTGTACAGAAGCTGTATTTATGCATCTTTTCTTCATGAGAAGGTAATGGGCTTAATTCTGTAAGGTAACAATAGCTTTATTTCTGGCTGAAACCCAAATCAAAGCAAGACATAAATGAAACATGTTGAAGAACTTCTGTGAAAAGAATCTCCTGAGATAAACAGTCAATAGGGAAGTCTGAATAAGGTTTTAAGCAAAGTCAAAGATGCAAATAGAAAACTTAGCACTTTGGAATAGTCCAAGAAGGTTCTGAGTTCAGAAATCAATGTATAGATTACACTGATCTTTAGATGACAGTAATATTGGTAACATTCTCACTGCCACAGAAACACTGCAGAATATTTTCATGAAGTCAGCAACTTGTTTTCTACTGCATTTCTTAACTGGTAAATCCTCTTTAACAAAATAAACAATTCACCTAAAGCATCATCATTTTGGAGCCCTCAGGAAGGGCAACCATTAATTTTGATCAAAAAATTGCTAACAGCAGTATTTATAAAAGTAATAATGAAACAGAGTAGCTTAATGAATTACTCTGTGGAAGCTTCAGGTGAACATACATGAACAAGTTACACCATATGCAGTGGGGAAGCAAATAATATGTGTGGCAACTTACCGTTCTAACGTACAGCTGAATAAAGAACAATTCTGAATAATGTTCACTTTATTTATATTCCGACTCCTTCAGCTCAGATTATTCTCTTCAAAAGATGAAAACGCATCTTTACTGCTACAGCCAGTTTATATAATTTCAAACTTTTTATATTCTATTTATCACGATTAAATGATGGCTCTCTACCATGGCTTTGGCCCTTTATAGACATTATGTGCACATATAGATCATAAGTGAGGGAAAGAATATTGGGATGATCTGTCAGGAACTCCTGGGTGATACAGGTAATGGGGAAGTAGATTAATCTGTCCTAATTCAGGCATTTAAAGAACTCTCTCTATGGTCCATGGAGAGAAATAAGGGTATGCAGTGAATGATTCATTTCTTCCTAAGTCTAAAACAGATCAAATGTATCACTCTCTAGTGAAACCTATTTCTCTCTATTGACTATCATGGGAGTCCAGGATGACTGGCTGCTTCTTAAACACCTAGCATGAGGTGAGAGAAACTCATACCTTGGGACTCTCCCCTACTCAAAGAAATTACCTTATCACTAAGGTTGTCTTTTCATTTTTCCTCACTAAAGAAACTAATTTTCAACTCTGAAATTGGAACCAACTCTGATCCCTAGACCCATTATTCCTTAAAATGTTTCTCTACAAATCTAAAGAAATTACAAATAGTCAGTTTTGAACATGAGAACTGGAATAAGAACTAGCAAGGTAGAACCAAAAATCAAGTCAGGACATTATATCAAGTTAGGATGTTACAGTCTGGATGGGTGGACAACCATATGGTTAAAAACCTGATTCCATGATTGGGCTCAGAGGACAGCAGTTAATGGGTCACTGTCTGCCTGGAGGCTGGTAATGAGTAACGTATCACAAAAATCTCTCCTTGGACCTGTCTTGTTATAGTCTTTATCGCTGACCTGGAGAAGGCATCAGATTGCATTCTCATCAAGTCTGTAGGTGACATCAAACTGTGGAGGACCAGTCGAGATGCTCAAAGGCAGGAGTGCCTGCCAGAGGGACCTAGATAGGCTGGAGAAATGGACTAGCAGGAATCATATGAAATTCACAGAGGACACATGCAGATTTCTGCACCTGAGGAGGAAGAACGCCTTGCAATGATACAGGCTGGGGACAGAGAGCTGGGGAGCAGCTCTGTGGAAAGGGACCTTGGGGTCTTCTGAACAGCAAGCTGAGCATGAGCCAGCAGTGTCCTGGCAGCAAAAAGGCACAAAAGCCTCTTGGGCTGCATTAACAGGATAAAACGCAGTACATCGAAGGAAGGGATTATCCCCTATCCTTGGCTCTCATTAGATCACATCTAGAGTACTGTATCCAGTTTTAGTGCCCTCAGCACAAGACAGTCATCAGTATTTGAAGTCAGTTCAGCAGATGGCCACCATGATGGCTCAGGGCTGGAACACTTGCCACATGAGGAGAGGCTGAAGGAGAGGTGTTGTCCAGCCTGAAGAATAGATGACTTTGGGGGAACTGAACTGCAGCACCCAGTACCTATGGGGAGGCTATTAAGAAGGTGGAACTAGGCTTTTTCAGCAGTGTATAGTGAGAAACTGACACAAAAAGGGCATAAATTGAAACAAGAGAGATCCAGATGGATGTAAGGAGAGGACCCTCCTATGAGGACCGTCAAACATTGGAAGAAATTACTCAGAGAGATTATGCAGTCTCTCTCCATCCTTAAGGGTCTTCAAGACCCAGCTGGAAGTTAGACTTCTTGAGGCTCTTTATAACCTGAATAAATCTATAAGCAGTATCCTTCTCTGAATATATACAGTCAGAAAAAGAGCTATAGCTGGTGGGTAAATTTTTGGTTAGTTAATCCCTGCTCAGGCACATCAGGAATTTGTCAAGCTCTATAAGCTTATCAGGTTCTACCTGAAAAGGTGCTAATGCTCCTATTAAAAGGCTGTTCCAGAACATCCCTACTTTAACAGCTAGAAATCTCTTTCTAATCTGCAGCCTAAATTTATTCATGGTTTTTGTGCTCTGGTTTTGTGCCAATTTAGTGTTTAAATGTATGTGACTCTTGTCCCTCCGTGGTATTTACCTGCTTGGTGTATTTATAGGCAGCACTCATGTTACTTTCAGCTTTCATTTTGTTAAGCTAGAGAAAACAGGCTCCTACATACTCCTCTCGGAAGAAATATTCTTGATTCCCTTCTTCATGCTAGCTGCTTATTTCGGTACCTGCCCCGTTCATTCTTCCTGAACAAGTGGCCAGGACTGGGTGCTGCTCTATGTGTTCCTGGGAAGATTTCAGCAGTACGGGATGACACATGCTACCTTCTCAGACAGCCAATCTCTTCCTGCTTGAACAGTGGCTTACAGTTTCATACAGACATTGCATAATACTAGGTGAAACTAATCAGACTTTGGCTCCCCAGCCTTGCCTCATTGCTTAGCCTTGTGTGCTGCTTTAACAAGGGAGTGCTTGAAACTGTATGTGGAGCCTTAAGGCCTGTCTTACATCGTGAATTTGGATGCACCAATATTTACGTATTCAGCATATGAGCTCACAAAAGAAATAAACCATCTTCCAAATATGTCATCTCACAACAGAGGAGTAGTTGATATTTGGAACATTTTCATCTGTATTGAAAATGTCAGGCTTCCTCCAAAGCCAGCAGTAACTGGGAAAGAAAATTACTGATGGCACTCACAAATGAGCAGGCATCCAGATTTTCTGACCTCCTCAGTAAGTTTTGACAATCTGGCATACCTTTGAATAATGAAACACCTATTGTGCAAGCATGACAAGCCCAGTGACCAAAACACTTATGACACAAGTCCCAGTTAGCAATGTTTTTTATTGCATTGGCAAAATGCTAACATATAGAGTCCCTTCTCCTTTTAAAAATGCGTAAGAACAAGATAAATTATTCATGTAGAACTTATCTGAATTGCTTCTGATTCAGTTCTTTAAAGTCTGAAAAGCACATCTGGACATGCATCAGTAAATAAACAAGCTAGGCTTCCCTTGAAACAGCTTGTACTTTGGAAATAACCACATAATTTGAGATCAGGATGACCCTGGTATTTAGTTGAATAACGTTAAAGCACCCCTTCAACAGAAATTAAAAGATCCAAGCTGAGATCATTTTGCTGACCTGGTGAAAACTGGTATTTGCAATGCTGATTTGCTATAATGACAATAGCCTTACCCAGTTAATTGCATAAATAAATGTATTGGTTATCCCCTTTAGTATTTCTATTGGCCTTAAAAATTCTCAAAATTGGGACATTTGAAAGCTATTCTGGAAAAAATAATAGCTTGCAGTATTCAAGCATGTCAGCATACCTAGATGCATATCGGTATGTCCAACAACCTAGGATACAAACAGAAACTGTAATCATTATAATCCCACAGCACTCATATTAGATGCATTTCATATATGTAAAGTTTAGATTGTTCGCACAATTTTATATTTCTTTAAGGTAAAATAGAATGCAGCTTTCAAGAATGAAAAAAAAGAAGCTGAGGTGACACTAAAAATAACAAGAATTTGCATCTACTTTGAGACATAATTTGAAATTTGTAACATTAACTTACCTATATTCTTATTTATATGCAAAGGAGGGAAATTAGGAATTCACCTTATTATTTTTTTCATGAATAAATATTAATATATCTTTTAAGAAATAGAGTGATTTTTTGGTATGCCTTGGTTTTTTTCCCCCAAATTCTGTACTTTAACACTATTCTCATTTTAAATAAAAATAAAGACTAAGGGCTTAAATATAGTTTAGTTAGTACTGATGGTAATGTACATTAAAGGCCAATACGGGCCTAAAGTGATGCAGAAACAGTGCATGGGTTGCTGAAATCAGAATCATGGCTCTAAAAGTTCTTGCTCAGCTGTTCTTTTGCTGTGATGATCCTCTTTCTTTAATTTCCTTAGCACTTAATATTGCATTTTCATAGAGGTACAGAAGAGCCTCAGTCTTGCAGTACTAGTTCATACCTGAGCCTTGGTGTAAACGATAGACTGGATTCATCCTCACATAACTCTAAAGTCAGTGTTTAGTTGCTGGCTCATGTGTGTCTAGTGTCATTTGAGGTATTCTGAGGTATCCAAGGCATCCATACAGTACTAGGGGTACACTTGTGCCTTTCTGGAACAGTATAGGGAAACCAAGAAGGACGCTGTAGGACATATGAAATGACAATACACACTTTTGTGTAGAATAATGTGTGGACACTAGATCTTGTTCAGATCCTATGGGTGATTTGCACTCTCTGAAGCAGCAGACGGAAGGCATCTAGGAGACCTCACATTATCTAACATGGTCCTAGAACCATATGTTTAAACAAGAGAATACTCCCCTAATTTCTTGATGATGGGCATCTAGTGCTATTTACTGTGCCATAGGGTGTCCTACCTGGCCTCCACTCACCACTTGAGAAGGACGTGGGTTTTTCCTAAGTCCTGTGTCACAGTGTCAGACCAATGAGGCGGTCTTGGACATCCTATCAAATCTCAAATATCATTGGCTGTTTATGTTCAGGTAGCTAGGTCAAGTCCAAAATGTGGACACTGTACTGTTAATGTTCAGTCTGGGATCAACACTGAACTGCATGCATCTATATGTTATTGTCAGCCTGTGAACTGGATATGTTATTGGTCTATAATTACAGTCAAAGAAAGTATGAGTCAATGAGGAAATCTAAAGCATAGACAGCTATTTGGCTGACTACAGGTAAGGACTACTCAGCTGCTCACGTAAATGGCTAGTGCCTTTTGAAATATCCTAGAATACAAGAGACATCTACACGGGGCTGGGAGATTTGACACAGGGTGTATGGGAGATCCATGCCTTCATGGGATAAGCTGAATGCCCCATGGGATAGCTTAATGTATTTGGTGTTTCACTGAAGAGCTGATTCCCATGCTTGAGGACAAGGTCCAACTTGCTGGTTTTAAGCACTTTGCACAGTCAGTGGGGAGAAACATAGACTTGTAGAGACTGACCTGAATATTTTCAGTATCTCCTAAGACAAGATAAATTGCATCCTAAAAGTGACAGCTGGTATGAAAGGATTAGGCAACTATCTTGCTCGTACATATCTGCGTTATAGATATGTACCTTTCACCAGATGAATCTCACAGGTGTTTGAAAAGCTCCCTGTGATAGTTCTCAAGCTCCGCTGTGAACTTTTAAGATGGTGGTGGCTGTATCACTTCCACAGGTCCCTTGCCTTCCTCAAAAACCATTCCAGTCTGCCGGATAGAGCGAAGTTCTTAGCCGAGCTTGGCCTGAGACAATTTGCGCCCATAGCTCCTACGCACTGATGCCTGCCCTAGCTGTTGAGACATCAGCTATGTAGGCTGGCTTGCAGGACTCCTAGATCCAGCAGAAAATCATGTCAACACCACAAATTGTAATCAACTATGGTTCCAAGCACTGCAGCCTGGATCATTCACAGATTTTCTCTAGATTTTTATTTTTTTTACATAAAACCAGATACAGTAGTCAATAAATTGAGGTTATTTCTGTTAGAATGAATTGATGTATTCATAACACTGTTCTGATACATTCTCTTTCAAACCAGTGAGACTAAGAGACGTTCTCAGAGCATATACATTATGAGCAAAGCAAATTGTTTCAACGCTGATTTAGAACCATTGAGCTGTGTTTGTGCAAGCTAAAGTGCAATTTGCCTTCTTGTCTGTATTCAGCAATTTATGAGGATGCTTCAAGATACTAATCAATAGTAGAACAGGCACTCTTCAGGACCAGCAGTTTAGTTTAGCTCATTGTACGATGGGCCAGCATATACGTTATACACATATAGAAATATATACATGTTGTTTAAAAACGAAGGCAGAAATTTCAAAAGGGTTGTAATGCACAAGGTTATAGTCAACTGTTTGACAAATGAATCAATGTTTGCAGCTGCTCTACATTTATTAAGTATATTTCCATTAAATCTTTTATTCTCTGAATAATTGCCAGGGTACAGCTAAGGGCAATGTAAGCTTTTGCCTCTCATAAAAGAGTTCTAATGTATATTTTTACGGCATAGCGTTACCATTTTGTGAGTACACTACTCATTCGTCTTAAATATTGTAGATACGGGCTGTTAGAAGATGGGTAGTACACCATCTTACCTGCTGGAGAGGGGCGTGACACTTTTTTATATCCATTCATGCAGTTTTCTTTGGGTGCTATTAGACATAAATAGGAACTACAGTGTTTAAATTTGCAATTTTGAAACGCTGAGAGTTTGTGAGCATTTATAACCAGATGTAATGAAATGAGGGATTCACTGACTGGTAGAGTAGCATTAGGATACATGTTTTTGTGATGTGACATTGCTAACCTTACAGAATAGTTAGCACCCTGTTTTCCTTTTAAATTTGTTTGCATTTCTCCTTCTTTTCTAAAAATGAAGAGTCAGTCTCAACCAGTTGTAGGTATCAAAGAGCAGAAGACAGTTCTAGCAAGTTTAACAGAGAGACTTCCCTCTGAGCTTTTAAGATTTGTCCTCATCGTTATCATCTCTTCATCTGTCAGTATTAAGCAGACCATCACTGAGCGTAACAGTTGTCAGTGTCGGTAGTTCCTATATTGTTTGCTGGAATCCACCCTTAACATTATGTCGCTATAAAACAATGTTCACTCTCCAGTTAAAAAGATGAATTATGCTAGAAATGTTGGGAAGACATTTGCAAGATCTAAGACTTTAAGTTGAATATTCATGGTTCAGTGTATATTGTGGTGGGTTGACCTTGGCCAGCTGTGAGATGTCCACCCAGCTGGTCTCTCACTCCCCTTCCTCAACTGATCAGGGGGAGAAAATACGATGAAAAAGCTCATGGCTTGAGATAAACACAGGGACATCACTTACAAGTTACTGTCATGAGCAAAGCAGACTCAACTTGGGGAAAATTAATTTAATTTATTGCCAATTAAAATAGATTTGGATAGTGAGAAACAAAGACAAAACCAAAGCCGCCTCCCCCCACCCTTCTTCCCAGGTTCTACTTCACTCCTCCACCTCCTTCTCTCACCTTGATGTTTGCAGCACTGTTTCTCACACTTTCTTCCTCACTCCTCTCTCTCACCACCTCTGTGCAGCATTTTTTACCCTTTTTTAAATACACTTTCCCACAGGTGCCGTCATCTTGGCTGGCAGGCTCAGCTGTGTCCTGCAGTAGGTCTGTTGTGGAACTGGCTGGAACCGGCCGGAACCGGCTGTGTCTGGCAGAGGGCAGCCCCAGCCTCTCCTCACAGAGGCCGTCCTGCAGCTCCTGCTGCCAGCGCGTGGACATGGACACACAGTAGATACACAGATAAACATTAAGAAGAAACATGAATTAAAAAGGTGCTGAAAAAATCATAGCTTCAGCATAGGATGCAGCAGCCAAAGGCTGATCTGATTTATGCTGGTTTAATCTATCCTCAAAAAATTAATGAAACCGGTTTTGCTCTAGGAACCTTTTTTTTGATGACTGTGCAAGGCCTTTGAAGGAAAGCATCTCTTGGCTCTTTACCCTGTGGACTTCCAGGCTGGACATGTTCTCAGCAAGGTTTGAGAGACATTTGCACTGTCTCTCTCAGCTGCTCACATGCTTCCAGATAGTCATCTTGAGGTTCTGAAGCCTCTTTCCAAAACAAAGCAAGCAGAAGTGGGTGATAAACATTTTTGAATGGATTCTGTTTCCTGCAGAGAGGAACTCAGGGGATGCCCTGCTCAACAAAACGTTTGCTTAAAAAAACTTTGGTTTGATTTGCATATCTTAGCCCATTATCTCCTAAGTTTTGTTTTATCTTAATAGTTAAAGGGGTATAAAACAACTCAGAGGTGCTTCGACAGAAACTAGAAGTATCAGCATTCTGGGAAATCTAAACATTTAATCTCTTCAGCTTATAAGGGTCAAAATATAGAATAGTGTATTCAAAATTAATGAATAGTATACATTGGTAAAGCAAGATCTGTGGAGCATAGAACAAGACAGTGTACAAACATTAAACTTTGTATAGATATTGCAATATGTTCATGTAACTCTTTAGTAACTTGTGTGTCCAGACCCTTGAAAAATGTTCTCATGAACTGTTGGACGAAAAAAATCTCTGAGATATGCAATTTCTCATGACTTTAATATGTCATTAAGACTTACATTTAGAACAGTAACATCTGTGTTTTAAAATAATTGGAAACATATGCCATTCATAATACAATAATGATTTTTTTCATAAGAGCATTTAATTTGATGAGCAAATGCAGTGTAGCACAAATGCAAGTTTTGGGGCTGGATCAAACAGCAGCTGTAAACCTTTCCAAGTAGCTGCGGCTCCATTCAGAGCTTAATGGAACATGAGTCACAGCCTGCCATTTGAGCCTCTCCCACAGCAGAGAAGCAAAAGAACAGCCTGGCACTGGAGTCCGAGATAAAAGACATTAGGAGAGATATAGAGAGCAATTACACATGTCAATGAAATTATCCTTTGTGCTTCGGATGCTTGGGTTCAAAGGTTACAGAGAAAATCACCTCATTCTTCCAAAACTCTGCTGAATCTATGTATAATTATCATATTTTTCTATATACAATAGCGTATACATCTGCTTAAACCAAGTTGAAGTCTGATCCAGTGTCTTGCGTAAAGACACTGGCAGGCTCTCAGCGACACTGATGTGGTTCAAAACTACGATGAACTGGAAGCATTTCTCAGTATGTCCATGAACTACACCTATTTCCTTAGCTCTCAAAGTTGATTTGTGTGTGTTACATGCATTACTGTTTGTGGCTTTTTAGCAAAACTGATAAAAATTACACAACGTTCTAACAAATGTGGAAGTTTCTTCACAATAAACGCTTCTAACAAACATTAGCAAGGTCTAATCAGAGAACCTCATGGTAGTCATCTCCTAGGCCAGATCTGCTCCTCCTAAATCCCACAAAAGTTTATAATCCACAAAGTGTCAGACAACAGTACAGACTGACTTGATTTCAGGTTTGCCTAACTCTCTAAGAGTTTCCAACAATTTTCCTAAATGCTTAAATTTAGGTCCCCACACATGCTCAGAAGCACTCTGCTGCAGGAAGACAGCTTCCTATCTCCCATATACCTTTGCAATAATATGATTTGAAGTACAACATTGTCTGAAGTCCGCTTAATTACCTTGAAAAACATTGGATTATGTACCTGCTGCCTACCTTTTCTAGAAGGTCCTTGATTAGGGCAGACACTTGAGTATGGAAGAGAACTAGGTTATAGAGTCTTCAGAGTTTCTCTGTGGTATATTCTGGGTCAAAGCAGTTTTCATTCCTTTTGAAGCTTTCTTAACATTTTTGTTAAAGCCCTTTAAAGACTTCTTTGCATCTACTAACTGGTTATGGGACCAGTTGGAGAAGTGGAAATGAGAAACCATGGCCAGACTGCAGTCTGTTTACTCATCCTCAGAAGCCTGGATAATTTGTAGGCACAGGAGATGGGCACTCTCTCTTTCTAGGAGTGTTTCATGATGAATACATGTACAATCCAGTATATGACCTGTGGTAGCATTTGGATTCCCATCTTTGGCGCTTAGTAGGTAAGAGCCTGTTCCACTCAGAGCTCTTCAGTACTGGCTGCAGGGAGGCCAGCTTTAGTAGTGGGGATGGAGAATCTTTCCTCACCTGGAACTCCTTATGTCTCTTTGATAGAAACAGTTAGACTGGTTAGGCTAATATACAGAAGGTATATTGCTTCTATATAGTCATTGGGAACAGGCTATAGGTAGGTTATATCTACTTTAGCAAATAGTACAACTCAAAGCAATTGTATCTGTAGGATGAAAGAGGTGATGGTGAGGTCCCAACATCCATCCCTGTGTGTTTCAGGATTACTCTGGCTCCACAGACTGGATACTTGTCAGCAGCTGGGGTACATTGTTCACTCCAGGAATGTGTCATTTGTCTTAGTTTCCTCCACACAGAATCCAAGTAGCACTCTCGAAGTCTGCTCTGCCATGCAACCAGTGCACAGTAAATGGAAGTGGCTGAGAGATTTTCTTCGGACACGTACTCCTGGTCTAACTAAAATTCTAGCTAAGGTAACACGTTAATCACTCATGAAGAACTAGGCTAGGTGGCTTGTATGGTCTAGGAAGGGTTTCAGGCTATCCGCCTCGTGTGATTCAGTTGCCTAGGGAGGGGCATCTAATGCATTTAATTTGCCCCAGGATATCCTTTCTGGTTTCCAAATGCCTGTCCATTATGGCACAGACCTCCCATAGGTTCTGCATTATATTGGCCAGCCCCACCTGGGTGTTTCAGATACCACACAGCATTACAAATGCCAATAGATATGTGTCTTTATGCAACTGAATCAAGTCCTTGAACACTTGCTTTAAGGTGGCTTTATTTCCCTTCTCCTTTTGTTTTGCAGGCATGGGAAACACAGTTATGGGCACAACTGTGTATGTTAGTCAGAAACAGCAATTGCCTATACCTCCTCCCACCCCCCAGGAGCTATAATTAGTGAGATTTTGATTTGTCTGTGGATGAGCAGTAAATATTTTGAAACTTTGCTTTCACCTTGTATAACATTTAAAAAAAAAAAGATTAATTTTTACAGTGTTTTTAATGATGCTACTGTCAGCCCTCTTCATGGAAAGGAAAGATTCATGCAACCAAATTAACATAGCCAGTCTCTGTAACAAAGCAAAAAAACCTAGTGTGTGTCAATGGCTGCGCTTGCATTTAAAAGAAGGGCGTGTAACTCCAATATTTCCTTCCTCCTCAGGTACACAAATCGTACAGGTTTGCAATGATAGACAATCACTCCCATTCTTCAGGCCACAAAAATGAAAGGTAAGAACTACTTACACAGAAATTAGGGCCATAAAATGCGAACAGTTGTCATTTTGTCTGACAGTAGTCATGTGCCTTTGTGCTTGCAGCTGCGTTATGGAATTTACATTCTTTTCAGAGATAATTCTGCTGGTGCCAGACTACAGCTATGGAGGGACAGATGGATTAGCAGAGTATACGCATACAATATAAAAGCAGCATGGCAACACACCATGCATTACAAAATCATAAATGTATGACTTTTCCTTTTATTGTTAGATTAGAACAAAGGTTTGAACTCTTAGGTCATATCATTTCAAGCCAGTAAGAGTTAGCCATGTATTCCTTTAGAATTATTTGGAAAACATCATTGTTCTTGTGTATTAGGGCAAAGGGATTTTCTTTTGTTTTGTTTTTGTTGTTTTTTTTTTTTATCAGAATGTGTAATATTCATTCTCATCACACAGTGAAATAACTCCATGAAAAAAAGGAGTTTTAAAAAACATATTCAGATTTGGCAGAATTTTTCATTTATTAGATGATTATTCCTCCTCAGAGATTTATCTTTGAGGAGAAACGTAGAATCTGCGTACACATAATATATTAAATCTATGACAGGTTTCATGTATGAAGCTCAAACTTCCTTTGTACCTTGTGGGTTTTACTTTACGTTGAACAGTCATGTTCAGTTTGCCGTAGCAAGCACCAAGGGTTGCATTTACTAGTTCTGAGCTGTGGTGGTCAAAACAGATATAATTGTAACAGGGTGTAGCACACAATTCATGGTTAGAATGCACAGAGCTGTGCAGAATCATGCTCTTTAAACAGATGTATTGAAAGTTCATCTTTATGAATTAATTCAGTGAGTATTGAGCCAAGATAACAAAATTACTGAGAGCTCTGCAACACCCCATAATTCCTGTTGTTAATATGTTTTTAGCGACAGTTCTGTCTGTCAAAAGGCCTGTAAATACAAATTTTAATTAAAACATTTTTCTCAGATGTGTTTCAGAGATTATAAAACATTGTACTGGTGTTAAATTTCAAGTATGAAACTTTTTATCATCATCCAGGAAGTAAGTACAGATACTTATTATATTAAAATTTCTTCTTCTGTGTAAAACATCAACTAAAACAAGATAAAAGATGGGGAAGAGAGGACCTTTAACTTTTCTACATTGCCAGTAGTACAATGTGGAGTAATGAAGGCTTAGAAAGTCTTGCAAAAAATCCAGAGCAAACCAGAAAAACCCATCCCACTTAGTGACACCAGACT
Source organism: Sagittarius serpentarius (assembly GCA_034782735.1). Lineage (NCBI taxonomy): Eukaryota > Metazoa > Chordata > Aves > Accipitriformes > Sagittariidae > Sagittarius > Sagittarius serpentarius. Next base: position 21,694,203 of record JAVKLA010000005.1, on the reverse strand, counting down.
ATTTACAAACACATTTGCTGTGTTATTTGGAAATACTTTGTCCCTGTGTTCTAGATTGTTATGGGAAGTTAGACAGCTGAAAGGAATAGCCTAAAAACCTTCATGATCATTCCTCAGGTTCCTGTTTTTCATTGTAGGAGTGTCTGATTGTCTTTCCTGAAGGGCCATAAATTAGCTGTATACCTAAAATAAAAATGTAATTTCTATCTTTGTGGTGTCTTTGATTTTTTTAATCACTTGATTATTGTTATTTTATTTATATAGGCCATTTTTATCTCCTCAGAGTTTAATAAAAACATTAAAGAGTTTTCTTTTTACAACCTGAACAATAAAACTCTTTGTTAAAATAATGTGTTATTTTAAATTTAAAGAGTCCATTGTTTGTGGTTTTTACTGCCTGTCACTTGTAATGGATGGATAATTGTTTCCAGTAGCCTGATTTGAGACCAGAGAGCCTTTTGCAGCCTCACATTTCTTTGGAATCCTTCTACAAACAATATATTGAAAGCACAAAATTATGTTTAACAGATGCTTTGGAAAGATGAATTTTTATTAATGATGTTGTGGAATAAAGCAGTAAGACTTTTTGTTTGTTTTTTTGATTTTTGGGGACAGATAGTACATGATCATATTATCTGTCCAGTTTTTCAAGAAATGAATAGAATATGGAAAGAAAGATTTTACTGTTCTCCAAAAATAATATGACTTAGAAACTTTTGCATTAAATAGCTACATGTTCAGCCAAAGTATTATGAAAATTTTCACTTGTATTCATTACAGTTTTTAGAACTGGGCTATTAATTAGTCATTAGAATCACTAATATGAAATAAAGCAACCAAGGAGGAAATCCTTCTAAATGAAAAGCTTGGCTACTGTTTGCCGTGCACTACTTCTTGAACTGTAGGAATGCTAAGACCTTTATTATTTTTTTATGAGGAGCCAAATGGTTCTTCTTAACACTGATGGTGCTTAGGCACAATGCCTCTGCCAAAGGATGGGATGCATATACTACTAATCTGTTTTGTGGCCTCTAATATACTTAGAGAAAAATCAAGAACAGTACAAGTAATTATGAACTCTTCTCTACTCTTGCAAAACACAGCACAGCTCTAAAAGTGGGAAAGGAGGAACAGGCAAGTAAGTCAAAGACAAATGGGTGATTAAGAAACCCAGCAATATCAAACCCTGAAATGCTGCATACATTAAATTTCAAGAGAGGCCCCTCTTTGCTGTCACTCACCTGCAGACTCATCAGAGTCTGCAAGTGATCATCTAAGCATGTCAGTCAACCTCTAAAGCCAGTTAGTCCTCCTCTGTGACAAACACAGAAGCCTACGTCCAGGAGAAGATTCAATGGCTGATAGCTTCTAGCAATATACAAGCTTAAATAACATTTCCAAGATCACCCTTCTAGTCTAAAATCCCCACATACTTGGACTTGCTCAGCTACAGGTGAGGAGAATAATTTACTTTTGGATTCCGCAGTGCTGTCTCCAGCAGGTGCTTTTTGGGGAGTGAGAATATACTTGTATTTAGAACACAAGGGTAAATGAAAAACCTTCTACAAGAGACCCCACTTACATCATGGAATAACCTACCTTTTAAAATATAAGACACATGTAAAATAGTCAAGGGAAAGATTATATTTGGTTTCATTGTTTACATTTTCCTAGATTTTGCCTATCAAAAGCAGAAACAAATTCTCTACTAAAATTTGCACGATGTATAAGGTCAGGTATGTTACACATATGCCTCAGTGACAGACATGTTGGAGAACTGTAATCTCAAAAGTCTCAGGAAACGTTGTTAAAGATAGTAGACTCAACAAAAAGGAACAGGGTATTACTGATATCTTGGTTTATACTAGGCACCAAATATAAGAAAATTCAGCATTTGCAAATGCTATGCTCTTTACGCTAAACAGAGACAGTGAAATAGCAGGTGAGATCCATATTCTGAATGAATCCCTTATTGTGTTTAGTTTGGCAATTACTTTTCTTCCCTAATGCTACTTCCCTGATAATAGACATACTGCAGGGTAGAGCAAACCTTTGCACTTCTATCATGCTCAGATTATTCCTCAAGGGAAAAATCCATTAACCAGCAAGACGGATCCAGATGTAACTCTCAGATTCTCCTGTACTGGTGACATTGTCTTTGAGAGTCTCAGTAACCTAGAATTCAATAAAATTTGCAATTCTCATTTTTATTTAGGACAGATGATACCAAGTAATGATGAAGTCTTTTTGATTAAAACCAGTGGATTAGACAACTTTTTATCTAGTCCAAGTTCAAGGCTTTGTAAAAAAAAACAGAGTCAGAGATGGTCAGCAAAATCAGATTCAAAACTGAGCCTTGGTGTAGGAGACCTAACTCAGAGTGAACTGACAGAATAACCCAGTTTGCTTGCACCAGACCTTTTGATGCCTTCAATAGATAACTGGCTTTCTGTGAAAAAAATGCCACAATAGCATTTGTAAGTGAGCAGAAGCAAACAATTCCTGATAGATGAATGATTTTGTGAAATAAATCCTATTATACAGTCAATTCAGAATAGCATGATTGGAAAAAAAGATCTAAAACGTACTGGACGAGTCAATAAAATCAAAATAATTGAGCCTTAAATAGATTTCTTCATCGGAACAACAGGCCGGCTAAAACAATAGCTTCAAAAGGCCCACAAAAACATTAGGCTGGTGCTTCCAGTTACAGGTTTCCAAAACCAAGGCCTGTATGCTGCTGGTCTCTTGACGGGTGCATTTGGCTTACTCACATTGCAGGAGCAAAGCTGAAGTGTGATTCACAGTACTTCAGGCTCCATGAATGAATCACTCTTGGCAGCTCCAGAGCTTTCCCACCTCCTGCCTCCCTCTCGATGCACCATCGCTACTCTCTGCTAATCTGCAGCGGTGTCTACAGCCATTTCTCTTCTGTCATGTATCGGTAGCACAGTCAGGCATGCCTGATTGTGGGCTTGCCAGCAGTAATCCACACTTTCTGTTCTCCAGCTGCTAACAGCCACACTGTCAAAGAAACAGTTCAATAAGCCTATGATGGAAGAACTCCTTTTCAAAGTACTTAGGAGCTTTAATGCTACAAAGTCTATTTCTCAACAGTAATTTATGTCTTGTGACAATCTTGAAGTTTGCGGTACTGTCATGAAGCAGAGAAAAGACAAAATCAGTGTGTCTGGAGGAAAGAGTATTAAGGACATGCTTGCATAGCCTGCAGTAAAGAGCAAAACTGTTTTAATTACACAGCAAATATGTAATTGACAGATAAAGAAGTATTTTTTCTTGGACACATTCTTTCACATGAGTAGGTGTGTGTATATCCATTATGCACAAACCAGTTTGTGAGTCTGACCTCAGTCTTTAAAGTACGTGTCCTGTTGTCAAATGTCCCTGAGGATGACAAAGTTTTTGCAAAAAAGGTCTACATTTTGCCTTAGTTTTCCAGTGAGACTATATATTTACAGTTCTAATAACAGAAACTTATAGAAACTCCGAGAAGCTGACACGGTGTCCTAATGGTAAGGTCACTGAGAATTAAGTTTCAGTGTCTGGTTTAAAACTGAATTTTCTCTGTGCCTTTTCTAGCTATGCCAGTGCAAATGATTTTGATTCTTCTGTGACTGCTAGCAAGAAAAACATAAATTATGTATGTCCCTTCAGTGTTTTATTACCAAGAAGACAGTGTTCTTTCTTTGTTTTATTTATTGTTCACGAACAAGCAAAGATGGCGAGGAAGGAGTGTCATTCAGGAAATAACACTTAGAAAAGACTTGAGGCTGTCTTCACCAGGAGGAACTATTTCATAGGCAGGAAGGCACAAAACAAAACTAGGAAAAAGATATGTTTTCTATCATAGACTTTGTCTACTTAGACTGTAGAATTCATTGCTCTTAATGCTCGCACTTTGGGAAGAAATAAGCAAGCAGAAAGACATTTGTATGGAAAAGAGAACTATCCAGAAAGTCAGAACTATTAACAATGAAATATTTTTGAGGGTTTTAAGAAAACAAGTCAACTACTAGTAACAACTGTTAGGATTCCAGGAGAAATAATTATTTTCTGTTAGGAAATTATTTATCTTTTTCTTAAACATGGAACTTCTAAATTTCCTATAAAATAAAAATCTTAAACCACGAACATGTCTTGTTATATCTTTTCTATAACTTGAAAATATAAAATTTAAAGGAAATGTAGTAAAAATAAATTTGTTCCTACTGTAGGCAGACCTAGGATACCAAGTTTCATCCCATAGCCAATTTTTATGACAGAGATAGAAAACAATTAAAATATAGGTTTATACTGGAATCATTGACAAACTGTTAACCCCAGTAAAGTGACAAGATCATACTCTGAGAAAAGCTAGTATAGTATCAAAACCACAAAAAGAATCAACTTAGGCACCACAATGGACAAAATGTAAATATTAAGTTTATTGTGATTGAAACTTGTTTTCATGTTCCTTTTGCAAGTTTCTATTTTCAAAAATATTATGTGTATATTCATTCATTATATATTATATATTTTATATTATAGAATTAATATGGTTTTTATATATTGTCGATCATCCAGCCAACAAAGGAAATATTTGCCTACGGTATCAGGAAAGTTTTGCAACACTAAATAAGAGTAAATGCTTTTGTTGCTGAATGGGTGAGAAAGTGAAGATGAGGGGAGGGCATAATTCTGGTTGCTAAAATAAATTTACTCTTTATTGTTCAGGACCACAAGCCAAATAGCAGAAAAATAATTTGTGTTTGCATTATGTTCATAGAAATATTAGGGACTTAGCAGGCTTCCTCAAAAGCCTAATTTAGCTCTCCTTTTCTTAATAACATGGAATGTATTAATGTTGAAAGGCCAACAAGTATTCAGAAATAATGAGCTCTGAAGCTTCCAAAGTCATCTAACTGATACTCGGCTGAGTTTTAAAGATGACTAACTAGGCCAATCTTTTTTTGGTAACAGAGCTAGGGTGAAAACTTGGCCAAGCCAGAAGGAAAATGAAAGAGAAGCTTTGTGAGTCTGTTTAAACTCTCTCTGCACACCATCCACTAGGTTGCTGTGCTGCTTCCAAGTCTACCGAGCCAGGTACTCTGAGATGTCCTTCCCTCCTTGTGCTGCTCCTGTCCAATACCTTTCCTGGCCTCAGGTTGTCCGTTTATAATTTCTTCCCAGAAACAGGACCTCACAGTCCAGCTGCTCTGGACTTCATAATTACTGCTGTCTGTTCCCTTTCCCTGCCACCTTAAACATACGTTTTCCCAAAGACTTACAGTTCAGTTCTTCAGGGCCATGAGTTTAGTGCAAGATGCACCCATCTGACTGAGCACACCAGTCCATATGAAATGAATAAATGTAGCCAGATGAAATGCTAAACAGAGCTGCATGTGTTTGTGCTCTTCAGAGAGACTCCCTGTTCTGGAGAACTTTGTAGCCAGAGAAAGGTCATTTTCAGATGTTCAGAAACTCCTCACTTCCCCCTCCTTTTTTTGTAGCTTTCAGCAGTAATATCCAGCTCTGTAAATCCTTGGTTTTTTCAAAACGCATTTGCATCTTGGAGATGAATTTACAGAAGTACACTTCACAGATTTGTGTCAGTACTTGCATTGCAGCCTACCAGAGCTTGCTATGCGATGGCAACTGCCATTCCCAGAATGTTTTTCTCTGTGCAGAAATGCTTCTAGCACGCTTTAAGGTCTCCAAAACCCATCGCAAGCACAGTTTGACAGATAGTAAACAAAGGGAGTAGAGAGTCACTGGGGAAATGGATAGATTAGGTGTTGTAAACCCCTCCTTTGCTACCTCAAGTTCGTATGATGTATGTTGATGGATTTCTTCATACAGACAAACAGTTGTGGTAGTCCTTGTTTCAGCTGACTCGTAACATCAGTTGCAGTTCAAACAACAACCGATAAACTCCTTCCTACTTTCCACTGAAAAGAAGTAATTTGATTTTCTTACAGTTATTTCAGGTTTCCTACCCCCCAACTATGAAAAAATAATATAAAGAGTACTCATATGTTCCCTGGAAAATTCTAAGAGGTTTTAATGTTGTTTGTTATTACACCTAGTACCCATCATTATTAAGTCAGTGTATAAGTTTCCTCAAGCTAAAAGGTATACATATTTAAAACACAACATATGGGTTTAGCTACTTCAGCCCTGTTTAAGTCAGTGTGAATAAAACATTTAAATCCTCACATACCTATTTGAAAATGTAACTCTTTTTGCTAGAATAGAGTAGTAGCTTGACTGTTTCAATGCCTTAAAAGAGAAAATTATATGAACAGAAAATTACCCAAAGTATTTTTTTCAGTTTTGATTAACCTGATGCTTGCAAAGACTATCTGGAGACAGAAATATCTCCCTGTTAAGCATTTTTGAACAAGTACAAATCAAAATACAAACATGCTATTAAGAGAAAAGTAATATGTAAAGATAAAGTCAGAAAACCATACAAGTACATTGGTTTAACTTTTAGCTAACCTGTTTGCATTCAAATGGAATGAATGTTAACTAAGAAATTGTTAACTAAAGAATCCCTCTAATCTGGACTCCTGTGAGGGTGTAACCCCACCTCTAGGGTGGTTGTAGTATGACTGTGAGCTGGAAAGGAAATTTGGCAACTTCTAACAGGCGTGAAGTTAGCAATTTAACTTAGTTTGCTTTGTATTGAAGTGGAAAAGAGTGGCTTGTACAATCAGAGATAGCTGTGCATTGGGTTAGGAAGCTAAATCATAGTGAAATCTCACTATGATATAAAACCAGACACTGTCGTGTCTTGGACACTACTGTAGGAGATGAAGGTGGTTCAGGTCCTGCGGAAACATTCAGTGCAATCATACTCACAGTTTTTTCTGGCCACTACTGCAACACAGGTATGTTGGTCACTCATAGTCTAGATTTTAGGTAGATCTTCAGTGATGTTAAGGAGTTACTCTAGATTTATTCTCTTGCAACATAAGTCACATGAAGGGTATTACATACAACTTTCCCAAACAGATTTTTTTCCAGCAGGATGGATTCAGCTCATTCATCTCCACAGTGAACACTAATTCAGCACTTTCAGTGTGGCTCACTAAGTGCATTGAGGTTTGCCTTGGAAATCTGTACAATGGTCCACAGTTTTAAAAGTGATAAAGTGATTAGTCTGTCTCGCTTTATAAAAATACAAATAACATTGTAAAGGTATGTTTTCCATTATATGGTCATTCTCAATATATGTTTACTGAGTCCCAAAGCATGATTTCCTGGCATAAACACAGAGGTTTGTTTAAGTATCATTTTTAGACTAGTCTTATTGAGCAACATGTCCAGTATAAGGAGGACAGATGTTACGACCTCAGATCTGGAATGCCAGCACAAAGTAAGTTTGTCTAGACCTGTGTCACCAGTGTGGTAGCCAAGTGTGACTTATAGAGGACTTTCATTTAAGCTGCCAAGTAATTTCCAGGTCCTTCTACCAGTCCTGCCAGGCTGTCTTTCTCTGCTAAGGTGAGTCAGCACAAGTCAATGCCAAAGCAAAAAGCAAGTTCTTAGGAATGATATTTTTTAGGACAGCTGACCCAGGAAGAACAGAATAGCAAACACAAGTTCTAGTTGGGAGATGGATGTCAGTTAAAAAAAAAACAAACAAAAAAAGCCCCAACAAAAAACCCCAACAATTTTCCCAAATAGAAAACAGCTGAGGTCTGTTAATTTGCTTAACAATGTTGGCATGATCTTGCATCATGGCTGAATGTTAGTACATCCTTTCTAAACAAGTAGCAAATCTGAAAAGTTTCTCTGTTTCATGCAATCTTCAGACATAACTACTGGGAATGATATTGGCTACGCTTATCTTCCTGTTCTTTAGAAGCTTTCCAATATCTATTATTGTTGCTTTTAAAGAAGACTAATATAGAACTAGCTTAGCAATCACTCCTTTGTCATAAGATGTCTTTGGCCACCTCTCCTTAGGGAACCATTCTGGACTGGAGAAGCCATCCCAGCCAACTAAAGCTTGTGCTTGGAAGGATTGTCCCTGGAAGTGACGTTTTCGTGGGCTGGCATCACATTTGATTTTAGTGCTATGTTGGCATGGGTGACTGCTGGACAGTCACTGACCTTGGCTCTGAAGGAACACCTGGACCAGCCAAGGCCAGCTCACCACCCCTTCCTAGGACCATCTGCATGCTCAGGTCAGCCGTGTCATCTTGTCTCTGAATTACTCTTATTGCTCCTTCTGACCTTTACTGCCTGAGATATGTGGATCTTGGCTATATGAAGATTATGATATCTGATTTGTAGGGTCATTACTATTCCTACTGGTCAAACCTCTGAACTCCCAGGGGTCAAACAGACCAAAAAAATCCCACAAACTTTTTGTTTTACACAGATAATGCTCCTCCTAGTCATAGAAAAGTAGAATCATAGAATGGTTGGGATCAGAAGGGACTTTTAAAAATCATCTAGTCCAACTCCCCTGCCATGGGCATCTTTCACTTGATCAGGTTGCTCAAAGCCCTGTCCAACCTGACCTTGAACACTACCAGGAATGGGGCATCCACAACATCTCTGGGCAACCTGTTCCAGTGTCTCACTAGCCTAATCATAAAAAATTTCTGCCTTGTGTCCCATCTAAATCTACTCTCTTTCAGTTTAAAACCATTGTCATGACAGGTCTTCATAAAAAGTCTCTCTCCATCTTTCTTATAAGCTCCCTTTATACATTGAAAGGCCACAATAAGGTCTCCCCGGAGCTGCCTTCTCTTCTTCAGACTGAACAACCCCAACTCTCTCGACTTTTCTTCACAGAAGAGGTATTCCAGGCCCCTGATCATTTTCATGGCCCTCCTCTGGAGCCACTCTAACAGGTCCATGCTTTTCTTGTACTGGGGACTCCAGAACTGGATGCAGTGTTCTAGGTGGGGTCTCATGAGAGTGGAGTAGAGAGGGAGAATCACCTCTTTTCACCTACGGGCTGTGCTTCCTTTTATGCAGCCCAGCATACAGTTGGCTTTTTGGGTTGCAAGCACACATTCCCCACTCATATCTAATTTTTCATCCACCAGTACCCCGAAGTCCTTCTCCACAGGGCTGCTCTCAATCCATTCATCCCCCAGCCTGTATTGATATTAGGGATTGCCCCAATCCAGGTGCAGGACCTTGCACTTGGCCTTGTTGAACTTCATGAAGTTCACATAGGCCCACTCCTCAAGCCTGTCAATGCCCCTCTGGATGGCACTGCTTCCCTCAAGTGAATTGACTGCACCACTCAGCAGGTGCCATCTGCAAAGGTGTACTCAATCCCACTGTTTATGTCACTGATGAAGGTATTAAATAGTATTGGTCCCACTACAGAGCCTTGAGGGACAGCACTTATTACTGGTTTCCACTTGGACATTGAGCCATTGACTGTAACTGTGGACATGCCATCCAGCCAATTCCTTACCGATCTAGCAGTGCATCCATCAAACCCATATCTTTCCAATTTAGAGGTAAGAATGTTGTGGGGGATCATACCAAAGGCCTTACAGAAGTCTAGGTAGATGGCGTCTGTAGTTCTTCCCTTGTCCACTGATGCAGTCACTCCATTGTAGAAGGCCACTAGATTAGTCAGGCATGGTTTGCCCTTGGTGAAGACATGTTGGCTGTCTCTAGTCACCTCCCTGTCTTCCATATGTTTTGACATATCTTCCAGAAAATTCTGTTCCGTAATTTTATCAGGCACAGAGGTGAGGCTAACTGGTTGGCAGTTCTTAGGGTCTCCTTTTTTACCCTTTTTGAAGCCCAGTGGCATTGACAAAGGGAAGGCCAGCCACAAACACAGGCTTTCAGTCTGTTTACCACCTGGTTCTTAAATAAAGCAAGCCCAGTGTGAGTAAAAAACTAACTAGGCTTAGACTGATGCTTCAAATCACAAATATAAAGATACAGTATTTCCTCAGTGAAAGGATGAATTAAATTAACTGAACATATATTACAAATGTGCAAAACTAGTGCTATGTGAGATTTTACCAGACCTTAAGTTTCACTGGAGAGAAGCCTGAAATTTGGTTGTTTCACAGACCCCCAGGGGCAGTGCCTTAACATAGTCCTGTGCCTTGGCCAGGACCTTGTTTCTATTGGCTCTTCCCCACTCGGAACTAATTTCTTCCATCCAGTGAGGAACTTTATAATATCTGCCATGGGCAGTTGATCCCCACTTTGTATTTTCATCTATTTGTTAAAGCCTCAACTGAGTATATCTCAGTTTTGTTTCTTGGTGCTGAGTCAGTTACCAACACATCCTTTGCAAGTCATGCAGCCTTTGTTGCAAGTCAGCTTTTTTTTGTTTCTTGACTGGTAACTTCCTCACCAGGTTGTTTTGGTTTTGCAACACTTTCTGCATAACAATGGCTCTCATTAACTATTTGAAATATGTTGCAGCTTGTGATGTGCTACAGAAGACATGTAGGAGTATCTAGTCACACTGCATCTCCTGGTGTCCCTCTGTTATCTCCACATCTCCTTTTTTGAATCCAGCCTGAACCATAATATTTTCCCTCCTTTTTTTAAACTTTAATTTCTAGAAGTGCAGAAACATATCCTGTACATATCCTCTCTGCAGAAAGTTATGCGTAAAACAGAGGAAAAAAGCTCCACAACAATCCAAACAAAAATACTCCCCAATCTTTGAACTGGGAAGCTGTGTACTTTTTTTGCTGCATATCTCACCCTGTTAAAATACAAATTTGCTGGAAACTTCTTAGGGAAGGGATTGTGTTTTATTATTTTTCTTTTTAAAAAAGGAGTCAATTTAGATTCATAAAACAAACTGCAGAGTAGAGAAAATAACTGGAACTAACAGGATGCCTGCCTACCCTTCCACCTGGTCCCTTAGTGTCTATCTTCATCCTATTTCCCTGCATAACCTGTTTTGTCCATTTGAAGCTCTTAGCTTCTGGGAATCTGCCATGTCAGGTATTTGGAAAATATCTGGAAAAGTTGAGCACTTCTGCATTATCAGAAATAATTAATTATGCATCTGCATGCTTTGGAACTGTATGCATGATACACAAGCAAACAAAAAAATACAAACAAGCACTACTTAGCAAGGAATTGCACTCAGCATGTCTCAGTTGTGTAGTTTTGGTATGATAATACAAAATACCTCTAAGAAAAGGGTTATTAAGTATCCACTTATGCCCTGGGAATGAATATTTCTCTTCTCATTATCAATCTCCTTCCTTCTACTTAATTAAATATGTCTCTCACTGCTTTTTGTATATGATCCACTGAAGCAATTTATTCTGTCATAACAAACAATGTTTGTTCTGGGGCTTTAAACAGATTGCTGTGGTAGTGCTTTGAAAGAGGAACAGATGATCCCAACCATAAAAAAATCGATAAGGTCATCAACCATCTATATAGATGCAGCATGTGACTCAGCTGCTGATCGATTTAACTCTATTTGCATCATATTGATATATATGTGAAGCTGTTAATATTAACTAGCTGTGTTCTAAGATGATATACAATAACTAACAGCCTGTTGTCCACCATGCCTTCTAACAGTTTCCTGAGTGACTATTACCTATTTGACTCCATTACTTTGCTTACTGGTTTATTAATTGAGGTTACTCTACATGGTACTGTTATCCCTGGAGATTTCATTTGAAGTTGAGTTTATAGCTTTGGTTTCTGTAAGCCTTTCTCATTTCTAAGAGCCCAAGGGTTAATTTTCTTGGGAGAGCATAAAGAATAGTTTGGTCACAGAAGTCCTTCACACACATCACTGTCAATTTCCTAACTGTTAAAAATGATCCTTTTATTTATACAGGCTTTTCCTCACAAACAGTCAGAACCTCTTCTGGTTCAGTCTATGCCTGTTGCTTCTTGTTCTTCTGCCGTGCATGTTTATGAAGAGCCTGGCTCTGTCTTCTTGATGCCCCCTTCGCAGATGCTAGGGGACAGCTGCTTGGTCTGCCCAAAGCCATCCCAGCTCCAGGATGAAAAAGCCCTTCTTCCTCAGTGTCTCCTCACAGGGCGAGTGCTCCAGCCTCCAGCCATCACGGTGGCTCTGCGCTGAACTTCTTCCAGTTTATCAACACCTGTTTTGTACTGGGGGACCCAAAACTGGGCACAGTGCTCTAGCTGTGGTCTAAGGAGTTCTGAGTAGAGGGGGATAATCCCTTCCCTCATTGTGCTGGCTCTACTGCTGCTAATACAGCAGAATTTCATGAGGCTTCTCTTGGCCCATTCCTTCAGCAGGTCTAGGTCCCTCTGGATGCCAACCCTGCCCTCAAGTATATCAACTGCTCCTACCAGTTTGGTGTCATCTGCAAACCTGCAAGAGTGCTCTCAAGTGCCTCCTCCAGGTCATGGGTAAGCGTGTTAAACAGAACAGGTCCAGCGACAGACCCTTGAGATACTCCACTTGTTACTGGCCTCCGACTAGATTACATGATCTATTAACAACTGCTTTTTAAGCCTGATTATCCAACTGTTTTTTTTACCAACTCGGCTGTTCACCCATCCCATCTGTGACCTCCTAACTGGGATACAAGAATATTGTAGGAGACAGCATGAAAAGCCCTTCTAAAGGATAGCCTTCCTCTCATCCACAAATTCTGTTGTTTCATTGCAGACAGCACACAATGGGAAAAGAAAGTCTTTTGATTATTCAGTGATAAAGACACAACTGGATATGTGGAAGTTGTGTTTTTCAGACCTTTAAGTGCACTTTTGGTTGGCAAATGACTAGGGTTGTTTCAACATACAAGACTAGCTGTTAAGTCCCTAATTCTGTGGCGTGTTTCTGTGGGCAGCTCTGTGAGCATGTAAAATCCCCTTGAAACTGGTGGCATTGCCTGCATCTGCAGCGATTTGTTTGTGTGGAATGAACTCTTTGAACAGGGCCGAAATCTGCCACAATTCCTGGTTGCTCTATGGGCAACTAATGTAATCTCCTTTCTCTTTGCTTCAGCTTTGATTTATGTTTAGATTTGGGACACCTGTCCCCTTGATGATAAAGACCATTTGCTGTGCTGGGAATAACTTATTTAGCATGAGTACTATGACAGGAAGAGTAGCACACTTTTAAAATAAAATCAAATAAACCAGCTGCAACTTGTTACTCTCAAAACTGCTCATGACACCAAACTTCTTAACTTGGAAATTGTACAGTTTAGTGCAGCCAGTCAGTGCTCAATATGGACATATATTTTAACAGAGCCAGGAAGACTGCTATTTCTTTCCTTGCCATCAGCTATTTTTACCCAGTCTGAGAGCTGTTTAAACTGTTTCCACTTTTTGAGAATGAGGTTGTTTTGGTTTTTTTTTGTTTGTTTTGTTTTTTTTTTTCATTCTGCTACATTATGGAAAGAGGAAGATTAATAACATCTAACAATTCTCAGAATACTTCATTAGCTTCATCAGCTTCATCTCTTCCTCTACAATGAATTCAGACTTCTCCACCTCACCTTTCAAGTTCAGCCTAGCCTTTCACTAAAATACTGTTCAGTTTTTTTCTCTTAACTCTCTTTCTTCAGCTCATGATTCCCAGATGAAACTTTCCTTTCATATGCTTTTTTCATACTTGCTTTTCTGTGGGTTCCCCCCTCTCCTATTTCTGCCCATGCTCAAAGCAATCTCCTTCTTTTAACAGGTTGTTCTTTTGACATAATACACCCAAACTCAGCTACTTATATCATAAGCCTCAGGCTCAAGTACTACAGCATAACTGTATGTTCTGTAAAGCATCTTTAGTGGTAGGAGTCAAATAAAAAATTTTCCCAGTCTTCAAGATATTTTTATTCAATGGCATTAATACATTCAAACTGTAGTCAGAAGACTTGTGAAAAATATACCAAAGAAACTGGAAACACAAAAGAAATAATACTAATAAAAAACCTGTTTATTGTTTTCAATTGTGAAAACAGCCATATTTTAAAAGGTGAAAAGTAAACCACGTGCTGTCTATCTTATTTCAATGAACACTTCTGAAATCTGCAAAGATGGGCAAATACTAAGTCTCTCATATGGAGGCTTTCTTAAATCTAGTTTTTCTGAAGTTTGTCTTGCAAATAGAAGTAATGCCCAAGAGAAACCATGAACTTAAAGAACAATTTATATACACACTACTAAAAAGTAAAAAGAGATGAAATGCTTGAAAAAAATTTAGATTAATTTTAGCCTCTTGGAATTCAGCACATGAACCTGCACATCACAATCTGAGCTAGGACGCCCAAGATTTGTACGCTGTTATATAACGCAGCCATGAGCAACAGACACAACCTCGTGCTGTAAGAACAAGTATGTTGTGTAACTAATAACACTGACCCTTCATGTAACACTGCATGCCATTTCCAGTCCTGTTTTTAAAATATTGTAATGAAATCCTTTCCATTTTGAGGAAAACTGGATGCTGTTATCAGTGGAAAAGTATCTTCTTCCCTGTATTAATTTTCTGTCTATTTTGAATTTGCAAAGAAAATGGTACTTTCAGATGCCCTACCAGTTTTCACCACTTCTGTTACTACACCTAAAACATTTGCCCTTGTAGTTTTATTCCTGCATCTTAATTTTAGTTAATCAAACATGTATACACTCATACTTGTATCAGTTATTCATTTTGTCAGTGCAAGTGTGCACACAAATGGAGGTCAAGCTTCAGGCTTTCTGTGAATATAACCCAAACATTCTGTTGGAAAATAATGTTCGACATAGCAGTGGCTTTGAGTCTACCCAGCTTTGCAGCCGCCTGTTGACACTACTTACAAGTTACCTGACTCTTTTCCTCCCTTTTCTCCTCAGCTAACTGCAAGATGATTGTTTGTGTAGAATAATGACAAAGGCATGCTTCTGTCACAGGGTCGGAAAATCTTGAGTCCAATGTGTACCACACGCTGCCTTGGCCAAAAGTACTTCCTACTGTAATAATAGAGTCAGTGATCTGACAGCTTGTCTCCTGGGCCCTGGCAAGGTCACCTTGGCTTTGAGTGCATGTACAAAGATGTCTTGTGCTTTCACTTTAGAAGTTCCCCACAGAATTTCTCGGTAGGATTTTTCTTGCCAGGGATTGCTGTTGAAATACGCAAAGTGTGCTGCTTTTGGCTGGGGTAGAGTTAATTTTCTTCATAGTAGCTAGTATGGGGTTATGTTTTGCATTTGTGCTGGAAACAGTGTTGATAATTCAGGGATGTTTTCCTTATTGCTGCGCAGGGTTTACCCAGAGCCAAGGCCTTTTCTGCTTCTCACCCCACCCCACCAGCGAGGAGGCTGGGGGGGCACAAGGAGCTGGGAGGGGGCACAGCCGGGACAGCT
>JAVKLA010000005.1:21661874-21678724 GCA_034782735.1 Sagittarius serpentarius | reverse complement strand
GAATGAATTCCTTGCTTTGCTTTGCTTGTGTGTGCGGCTTTTGCTTTACCTGTTAAACTGTCTTTATCTCAGCCCACAAGTTTTCTCACTTTTACTCTTCTGATTCTCTCTCCCATCCCGCTATGGGGGGAGTGAGCGAGTGGCTGCGTGGGGCTGAGTTGCTAGCTGGGGTTAAACCACGACACAAAGGGACACACAAACAGACAAAAAGAAATCATTACTGCAGAAACATGTGAAATATGTATTCTGCTTAAAGCTATTGTGTTTGCTGTGCTCACTGGGCAATATGTACTTTGAAACAAGCAGGATAAACAAACCAAATAACTAAAATCTAAGGGAATCCAAACAAGGGTACAAACATTCAGGTTACATGAAAGAGGAACTCATTGGGAGATAACTCACCTCCTGAATTTGATGGCAAAACATTTCAAACTTGGATCCCTAATGAGACACTAAAATAGCAGGTGCTACTGAAAAGTCATGTGTAGTTAAGAAGAATTTAAAACTCTGAATAAACAACTTCATTTGCTATAGCTCATTTATTATCATTTCCTTGAAGGGTTTGTCTCCCTTGGTATTTGGAAGAATATTTGAGAAGAAAAATCCTTCAAAGTACTTAAAAGAAGGAACAGTAAACTATCATATTTCCACTACATTCTTCAACATTCGGCATTCCGTGTCCAGCATTCCTCAAATGTCCTGAATACTATAGGTTACAGAGGCCTTTTTTGTTTTGCTCACTTGTTCCAATAGCTTTAGGCTCCGAAATCTGGCAATAGTAGTCTCAGCAAGTTATTCCTCATTTCTGTGGGATGTTTAATGGTATTGTCTAAAGCTCTTGTATCTGCCTGCCTGAACCTGTGTGGAATTAGTAAAATGTAGGACAGAATTAGGTAAGGTCTGCATGCTGTCATCCGCTTGAAGTTTCATTAACTCTCACCAATTGGTATAAAAAAAATATTTTCCACAGTGATTTTTTTCTTTTTGAATGAGTGCTGCATCAACAAAAAAAGGAATAAGTTGAGGAAACATTTAAAAACCTGCTTAAGTACAAATTTATGTGAGTGGGTTCAGGTTTTTTTAAGAAAAGTGCAGATATTAGTGCTAGAAGTAAGGGGACATTTCCCAGAGTCACGCCAGTCATGTCACAACTTTCCACTTAGCCCATATATAAATAAATGAACTAGATTTACTCATTCTATAATTTCTGATTTAATAGCAGATTCCTCAACAAGTTTTAGGTAAAGATCTGATCACATGCATGAATCGAAAATTCCCAAAGTTCTCCCACTAGAAACACCAGATTTTTCTCTACATGACAGTTAGGAGAGGGCTCTCGGTAGATCCCATATAAAACATAGGAGCCAAGTCTTTCCCCATGTGGAAGTCAGGCTAGAGGTGCAAGTACAACACTGTCCTTCAGCAGACACACAGGTTAAATCCAATTGAGGATATTTGATTCTACTGGACCACCTCCTCTATGAAGAAACGTCAAGAGAGTTGGGGTTGTTCAGTCTGGAGAAGAGGAGGCAGCTCTGGGGAGACCTTATTGCAGTCTTTCAATGTATAATGGGGGCTTATAAGAAAGACAGAGAGAGACTTTACCAAGGCCTGTAGTGACAGGACAACAGACAATGGTTTTAAACTGAAAGAACGTAGATTTAGGTGGGACACAAGGTAGAAATTTTTTATGATGAGGCTGGTGAGACACTGGAACAGGTTGCCCAGAGAAACTGTGGATGCCTCATCCTTGGTAGTGTTCAAAGTCAGGTTGGACAGGGCTTTGAGAAACCTCGTCTAGTGGAAGGTGCCTGTGCCCATGGCAGGGGCCTTGGACTAGATGATATTTAAATGTTCCTCCCAACCCAAACCATTCTATGATTCTATGATATTTTAAAACCATTCTTTTATTTGTGAGGCAGTGTTGTCCTGGTAAAATAAGTGCATTCAGTTTATGGAAGTTTTTTAAGTCTTGATGCTGCAATAAACATTAAATAATATTTTCCATAATCTAGATCAGAGCTGCTAACAAAATTTTCACAGTGTCTGCATCATCTTTCTCTTCCACATGTGTGTGCATACACAAAAAAACCCAAGCCTAAAGTAACTGACTCACCCCAAGAAGTTTAAAAGAAGACTTTAACAACAAACTGCATATAATGTAGTAGTTTTATAATTTTTGTGTATGTGCCTGTATTTAAACTCCCTTATTATGTACTGGAATAGCTCTTCTTAGCAGGTCTGATCTTTCATGTAGCTATGCAGTTAAGAAGTTCTCTATACATAGAAAAAATATTTACAACATTTCTAGAAAAAAAAATAGAAAATAGAGCTTATATTTACAGCAGTTCCTAGAACTGCTTGGTTGTGGTTTTCAGTATCATTCAAATGCCTCCTGAGAGAACTTTTTAATTCAAGAAAGAGACAGGTCAAGGAGCCATCATATTTATAGAAGGCACCAAGAAATACGAACGCTGAGACCATCTCAATGGGCCTTTCTTTCAGTTCCTCATAACACTCAGGAATGTTACTGTTGAGGCTGAAAATATTCAAGTTTAGTTTCAGCCCAAAGACCTCTTTTTGAGATTCTAAAGAGAATTCCTTCTTTTTAAGAGTCATAGAGGAGAAGCAGAGGAATAATTATGTCTTGCTTTACCTCTGGCTCCCTCTCTGTATTTAAATACCTCTGTGCATACTTTTCCTAGTTCATCTGCAAAGAACTATTTTTGTGTTCAACTCAATCCATGTGAGTTAGTCAACTGAGGCTCCACAGACAGGTCAAGTTTAGTATAAAACGTGCAAAGAGAGAAAACAGAGGGCAGGTGGTAAGACTCTAAAAAAACATGCCACCCTGACCCTGCTCAAAGGCAGAATCGGCTGTACTTGAGCATCCTGTGCATGCCTATTTAACATATTCTGAAAAACATCTAATGAAGTGCATCATAAGCATTTTAGTAATTCATGGGTTTTTTCCCCAGCATTCAGAATGCTGTTATACAATTTTATTTGTTATTCTTCGATTGGAACCCAATCGACTTGCCCGTTCCTTCATCAATGTTCATATTTGAATATCATGAGTCCCCACTCAAATCAAATGAGGTGTTAAATGCACTTGAGCATCGATGTCTGCTAAGAATTTTTTTTTTAAGGAATTATGGTGTTTTTATTTGTATCCTTGCTTGTCGCAGATCAGAAGCAAACTTAGAGAATCTTGCTAGATTTGTATATTTTGGCTATATTATCAAATATAGTGTTACTAGTATAGTCTTTTAAAACCACTGCTGTCTTCTGGGAAAGATCTTTAAGGCATTAGTTGCCTATCTTAAAAAGGAACATAGCAGAACCATGTTTGAATCCAAGTATAAATACAGCTAAACATTGCTTTCTGTTCTGTATTCTGAAAGTTTGTAGGGGAATCTTGAAGATAGGTCCATGAAAGATAACTCAGGGGGAAAAAAATAAAACACAAAAATCCTAGTCAAAAAACCAACCAACCAACCAACCAGCCAAAAACCCAAACAAAAATTGTTGCAAAGTTCAAATTTGCCATACAAAAGTCTGCATCTCTAGTGAATTTTAATATACATTGGTTTACATGTCCAAATAAGGGATGGAATCAAAAAGTTTTCAAATTTGAGAACTATTAGAATATACTTAACTTTATGGAACTTTCTCCCAAATTTATATATAAAAAATGGAGATCACTCCATGAGAGTTTTTTAATGCATGCATAGGACAAAACAATCTCTGTCTTTAGGGGTACACTACCTGTGTGAATACAAAAGAACTGTTGCAAAGAAACCTGAGCCACAAATATAAAACACTGCATTCAGCATCTATTTCTGTATGTAAACGATAAGTATCTGTCTGGAATCTTATCTGCTTCAAGTATTCCAGTAGAACACCTCACAGACTGAAGACTTAAAATATCAGGAAAGTTTTGTGTCAGAGAAGAAAGTGAACACAAGGCTCCTTCATACATATATTCCTAAATATATATATAAATATATATTTATATCTCTTCCTCCCATCTTTCTTAATGCTCCTCTTTGTGCCCAACACAAAAAATTACATGCTGACTCAGACTTTACTGAGACAGGTCTCACAAAGATTTGTTTGTTTCAATTAATTCAGCAGCTTTCCCTTTCCCTTCTTATTGCTAAAATCCACATACATATTAATTAGGTTTGCCTTGAGTTAGATATGTTGTCTGCCTTCGTAGGAGTGAGGGATGAGTTTGCTTGCCAGGTAGAGTTTCTTAAGCTCTTACTGCTCTAATTATTTCTCAGAAATGTTTACCATAGGCAGCAAAATTAAAAAAAAAAAATATCACAGATGGTAAATCAGTGGAAGAATATTTCTAAAAACAGTATGTGAAAATGGTTACACATTGTCTCGTTACCCAGTACACAAAAAATTGGATAAATATGCGTGTTGGCATTTTCTCTGGTTAGTTCAGTGTTTTTCTGTTAACAGATACTCTTGAATCCTTATGCAAATTCCAAGTACCAATGACCTCAACCACCAAGGTAGTAATAATAAACATAATCATGAATGGATGTACTTATGTCTTTGTTTTATTTAACTGAAGATGCAAGACAGCTAAGTTGTAGCATGATAAGAAATTAAAGGTAAATATCTTTCCAGTATCCTTCATCATTACGTCCTAAAAAAAAATCTTTTTCTAAGTTAATTTAAATTATCTCTTTTAACTTGAAAGATACTGACTCTTACCTTCCCCTTGTCTTTCTCCTTTTCACCTTCTTGCTCGTAGTACTACAAAGTCAATTTTAGGACCATTGCAAATGGCTACAAGTCTCATTAGGCCAATGAAGTACACCCATGATAATATCAAAAACCCCCACATGTTCCACGCACGTCAGTAAAACAAGTGATTGAAAATGTCATCATAAACACCATACCTCAGGAGACTAAGCAAGAGTTTCGGGCGAACATTGCAAATTACCTGCTTAGATCAGCATAACCTTGTTTCTTAAACCAAGTTATGTAATTTTCAAAAAAAAGAAAAAAAAAGAAATGAATCTGAGATTAAATGAAATGCCATACATTTGTTATGTGATGTTTTGATGTCCATAGGTAACTTGACATAGACTGTTTCCCATAGGAAAAACTGTCTGATAGATGAGATAATTTTGCCGCAATTGGGACCTGATGAGTGCTAACCCAGGTGATCTTCTCAGGAAGAGATTTGTTTGACTTCTCAGATTTCTACTGTGACTCCCTGTCAGGTGCTCAAGGTGGGGCTGTTACTTCAGAGGTATTCAGAGGTCACTGCCTTTCCAAACACATATAAATTAATAATAAACTGGGTAGTGTCATTAAAGAATTTCTTTAATTCATTGACATCCTTGTACTAAATAGCTGAGTGAATGTTTTTCTTGCCTTCCAGTACTTTTTCCATTACACGCATCAGCAGAGTAGGAAAGTTGAATAGATGCTATGGAAAGATTTCTAGATTAGCAATGTGCCAAACTGTGTGCAAAGCAGTGGCAAAGCCAGCAAATTAACACACCTATTGTTTTACGAAACTGCTTCTGCTATACTGTTTCCAAAGAGCCAGGATATCTCTACAGAGATCATGCAGTGTAACAGTTGAAAGAAGAGGACTTCAATCCTTGTGCAATTCATCTGGCTCCTTGTGCATTTGTCAACCTAGTTTGCAACTGTGGCTGAAAAGAGAGAAAAAAAGATACTGCATCTGGTTATTTTTTAAACTTCAGTGAGTTTTGCACAGGCTCATGGGTGTATATTCTGACTGGGGCCTTTGAAAGCAAATCTGTAACACTCCCATTGAAGACCTTCAGGAGTGAGTTAATCTTACCTGATATTGTATGTCCAAAAATTAGGCATCTAAGTTGAAATGAATCACCCCACTACTGGCAAATTCATCTGTGCTATCTTAAACACCTATATTAAGGCCAGACTGCTTGTTCTTTAGACTCATGGCTTTCTCTTCACTGATAATAAGGCGTCTAGGATGGCTAGCTCAGAGCTTAGATGGTTTTAATACGCAAATCGGAGCAACTGGATGCAACCCTGAAAGTCCTTCAGTTTGTTTCACAGATTACTGCATCAGCTGTAGCTTTTCATTTTCAACAGAACATAGGCAATAACATGTGTTATTGCAGTCATGTAACTTTACATGCATGTTAATGCATAGCTTCTGTTATTATAGATAACATAGATACATGCATAAGATCTCAATCTTAAAAATACTTACCATCTTTCCCAGTTTTAATCATATTCTTAAGCCATATAAAATCAATGAACCTTAAAGAGGTGCTTCTGTAGTTTTAAGTGTTGACTCCATCACCATAGACCTCCCAATTTTCAGTGTAGATATTGTAACAATAAGGGTCAAAGAAGAATAGTGGTCTCTTTTTTACAGATGAGGAATTCAGTGTGTTCATAAAACAGGGATAACAACATTGATTGCAGACAGACTAAATAACTTGCTTAAGGTCACACAGGAAGTCTGTGGTGGATCTGGAGCAAAACCCAGGTCTTCCTCTGAGTTCTGTGTCCTGAATTCCGGACACAGGAAAAATTCCCGCTGAGATGAGTAGATGATTTGTCTGAATAAGGACACAGGGTTTGCCTCCTAAGCGGCAGGGAAAAATAGCTTTTTAAATGCAATTTACTGTGATTAACCAACTGAGGTTAGAAGTATGGATATAGGCTCATGTTACTTTCTGCATATAAGAAACAATATTCCTTAATGTAACACTATCACCGCATAGATTTATGGGGCTCATTACACACCACACATCAGCAGAAACATCTGAGTAAATGTGGTTTAAGTTTAGGTGGTTTTGTCTTTCCAGTGTGTGGCATTTGCTGTAGATTTAATTTTTAAAACTTGCTACCCACAAATGTTTTAGATCACAACTGGAAACTTTTAGGGTAATTACTGGGTCACATTACAGACGTGAAATGGGTGGTTCTGCTAACCAAAGGCAGAAGCATAAAATGCTTATTTCTTTCATTATGAAACTACTAAATGTTTCCATATTTCTGAGACTGTCATTATTCAAGAAGAGGCTGGCAATTTGTCACCGGTTATCTTTGCCATTGATTTTGAAAACAACAAACTCAGCTCTCATATTTGTATTGTCTGGGTATATGTGTTTGAGTATCTGTAGCATATGGGTAAAGGCCACACTGCAGGGAGGAACACCTACAAAGGAATTCCATACACAACTATAAAAAAAGCAGCCAATCCCTTTAAAGAAAAAAAGGTCGACCAACAGATGTAAGTCTAGTAAGAGGTATCACTATTAACACTTAGCACCTGTCTCCGACAAAGACTAAAACCGGAATGCAACCAGATGTACCTTTGAACATTTTCCTAACACTGCAAAATTGCTCTCTTCTTGCATTGGTATTGTGTTTAGGATTTTGCAGATGGCTGATAGAAAATATCTATTATGATGTTCTGATACTGCAGCTCAAGGATCATCTGATAAATTTCTCACCTCATTTATTTCTTTTTTAAGGATAAGCTGTAAAAACATCTTTTTTTTTCCATTCACAAAATTCAGAATATACCTTGAAAGTTCAGGCTGACAATGTCTTTCTTTGAACCAGCTTTCTCCAGTGTCAGTAACAAACAATCTGTGCATGCACAGAGCTGGGTGGCCTGGAAAACTTGGCCCAGAAGTCAAAAACAAATTTAGAAGTTAGCATTTGCTGGAATATATTCTTCCATGACTACCTTGCATGCCATATTCAATCACAATGATTTAAAGCTTGCTTGGATAAGTCCAGTCAAAGTGCAGTCATGCTCTCAAACAGCAAGTAGATGTATTTCTGTTAAACATAGTCATAGTGCAACATAAAACATTAATGAATAAGGGAGTGCCAAAATTAATGTTTTTTTAACCTGTCCCTTGAATGTCTAGTCCAGGCACTTCTGCACTTCTGTGCAATGTAGAACTACTCAGGGAAATACCTAGATCAAGTTCGGGCATCCTAGTCAAGGTAAACAAGAAACCCAGTTTGGATTTTTCAGCACAGCAAAGTAGTTGGCATTGAACCAAGCATCCACCTGGAAATCTTGTACCTGCATGAGTGAGTTCCAGGCTACCTTGAGCATCTCTATGCTCCATATGCATTGTCAGTGTCAATGTGGTTGTGTTTTGTTTTCTCCACAAGGTGCCTGTTTCACGACTACATGCGTTTGTTCATGTAGGACAAGGAACACAGTCCTGTGGAGGAAAAGCTATAGTAGAAGTGATAGATCTGGTAGGAGAAGAGAGGTGTTAGTTTTCTAGCCTTTTCCATGTTCATTTTGCATTCTTAGTATTGCTTTAAAACACTGAATATCCTAATTATTTTTTTTTCTCAAAGAAAAGTAATGAAACACATGCCTTGATATGATCCAGATGCTGTGCTGCAGTAGAAAGCTGGCTCCATGAAAGAGCTAAATTGCATTCATCCAGCAACATGGTAGCCAAGAAAAGTGCAACATCTAGAGGATGCCTGGATTGCTTTGTTCCAGCACCACCACTTGCTCCAATTGACTATAAAATGCATGCACAGGTCAATGAGTCTGTATTCTTTGTAATTAAGGCTTTGCAACCAAAAATCTGTTCAAAGCTACTTTGGAATATTAATTCTGCTTCCGTAAATGTTTATTTGGAATTTTATTTTAATTTCAGGTTATCTTGCTATATTAGCTTAAGATACATTTTTTTAAAAAGATTCATTCTTATCCCTGGTAGTGAAAACCAGATCTATTTTCTTTTTCTGCAACACTTTTTTCAACTTAGTGTCTGTAAACCTCATACAGGAGCCTTGGCTGCCCTGTAACACAAGTAAACTATAGGTGATAACCCCTGTATTACCAAACAAGTTTCAGGCAGAATGTGTCTGTATAAACAACAAAAAATGTTGTAGTTAAACTGAATTAAATCTTGAAATAATTTTGAGAAGCAAGAGCCTTGGTTTCATGCCACCCTCCTTTCCACTCTAGTAACGCAATTGTTCTGCAAGACTTGAGTAAGTAACATTTTGGGTTGTTATGAAAAAAAAAGTTTAAATAGTAATTAAATCCATGCAGTTTGATGATTTTTCAATATTCAGACTGGCCAGAAAATGGATAGAAAAGAAGTTCTCTGAGGCTTAAGGGTGAAATTATAGTCTTTCAGTCAAGCTTCCAATGAATAGACTTGGTGATTGACACGCCCAGGGAAATAGAACCTCTTTGAGCCTGGTAAGTGCCTCTTTTGACATGCAATTTTTTTAGATTCTCTATGGCTTAGCAAGCAAGACACAGAGGCATTCCGTATGTTCCAGTCTTTATTTACACTCTTCTTTCTTTTTAAGGGAAAAAGCCTATGATATGTTTACATATCTTTAAGT
The DNA here is from genome assembly GCA_034782735.1 of Sagittarius serpentarius. Lineage (NCBI taxonomy): Eukaryota > Metazoa > Chordata > Aves > Accipitriformes > Sagittariidae > Sagittarius > Sagittarius serpentarius. The sequence goes on along the minus strand of JAVKLA010000005.1, from coordinate 21,669,340 downwards.
AAACTTTTGAAAAAGATTTTAATTATAACAGCACTAATCTTAGCTATACATGATTTTTCTCAAAGCTTCTAGGTTCCTCTGTGCATATAAATTAGTGCTCCTGCCTATCCATAGCAATTAAAAGTTGAGATTTATTGTATTTTTTAAGATAAGCTTGAATCAAATATCTCTGAGATGTTTGTGTACTGTTTTGGAAAAGTCATCACTCAGTGCCTAAGTCAATGCATATTTAATGGTTCTTCACATCATTTACTTAGTACTATGAGTCTTGTTTTGTATGTGACCAGCTGTCAAAGTGAATTGGTCCTGAATTAGCAGAAAGAATGAATAAACTGAACATCAAGTCCAAGCAAAGCCCTTTTTGCCTTTTTCTAACTACAAGGCCATGCAGTTTTAATGAAAAAGCTGAGCCATTGAAGAAAGGGAATTATTACAACAATTATTCTAACATACCCTGACTAAATTCTAATTAAATACATTAATAAAATAATTTTGTTCCATTAGAAACTCAATGACAGAGTTGTTTTGGATGGAAAACTGGTAATTTGTTCCTCCATTTAATTATTCATTGAAAAGTCATTGAGACAGGTAGCATTGCATATAGAAGCAGAAGCTTTACTAGATGATTTTCCCAAAAGACAAAATATGAAATCCAGACTTCTACGGTAGATTTTATAATACTGTCTCATCTCACCCAAACCCAGGACATCCTGCCCCAGAAAAAAACTGTCTCCAAAAGTTTTCTTCCTCCTTTATATTCCATTTTTGTCCCACTAAGCCTGAATATTCTAGAAACTGCAGGTTTTCTCTAGAATGTTCCCAGAAGAAATGTTTATTATGGGACATTAAAGTGAGAATAAAACCCAATAACACTCATTACATAAACTTTTATAACCACCTTATTTACCTTTTGAAAGATGCTGATAAACACAGAGAGCAGCTTTTTCAAAGACCAGTTCACACAACGTGCAATTTTAATCCTACAGCTAATGCCTTTTAGGCAGTAACTCCTCATAGTAGGTGCTGCTCTGTTGAAGCAAGAGGGAGTTTTTAAACACCTGAAATCCTGCTGTGTGCTTGTGGCTGCCTGTAACATATTCCATCTTTAACGGATGTCAGTCGAAACACTTTCACAATCATACATGGTCTTGCTTATATTCTCAACAGCTGCAGACTAAACATCTCAATTGACTTCAGTCAGTGCACCAAATCATGTAAGTGCTACTAAATGTGTGTGCATGGACATTTGTTTACAGGTTTTTGTTTGCAAAATCTTTGGCTCTTCGCTTCAAGTTAGTTTCTCCTTCTGTAGACCAGATGCATGACATGTAGATGTCACCCCTGCCTTGAGGGAATAACCACTCTCAAGGAAATAAGGGAGTTTGCAGTGGCCAAACTTTTCAAGCTTCCTCCTCAGTGAAGAGACTAACCAACAGATTTCTAGGGGCTGATTCCATTTTCTGAGCCACCCTGAGGAGAAATCTCCCCTCCTCAGTGGTGGCTGACCCTTTCGTGACGAGTTTGTGTCAAGTGGTCTGAGCTGATGGGCCTGGTCACGACTGAGGATAGGTATGGGAAGAGTGACTTTGCCTCTGGAGTAGCAGAAGGGTCTCTGCTTCCTTTCTCAGGTTGTCAGAATTTAATGTTAAATTTTAATAAAATTGCATTTGCTTTGTGAAGTGTTTAGGATTTGCTTGTCAGAACTCTGTTTTTGAAAGACACTACAAAAATTCTTAAGACAGACTTCTTTAAAAGAGCTACAAGGTTTACAATAGTTAAAAAATGCTATATTGAATGGGACCAAGCAAACATTAACCAAGAATCAATCTTTTCACAATAAGTAGCAAGAATCACTCTTTAAACTGCATCCAGTGTAAGATATTGGTGTAAACATTTATTTGCAAAATGAACTGTCCAATTAAAGGGAAAAGATAGCCTAAAGATATTTTCAAATTTTTTTAAAGGTAAATTAGACTGAAATTTCCTTTCAGTCAAATCAGTGTAAAAGTACCTCTTCTGGATTTTAAATAAGAATATTGCAAGAAATCCTGAAAAGCGCTAAATGTTACAATTCTTTGCTGAGACCTGCAATTTTGAGCCTCAAAGATTTGGCTGAGGTAATAAAACTATGGTCTATTACTCTCTTTCTCCATCAGCTAAAGGCAATTTGCCATTACCTTACTCGTTTTCTTTCAAAGAAGTGAAAGGCAGTTTAAAAAAATACCAGCTTGTTCAGTAATACTAATGCTTCAATATGTGCAAAACCTAATGTTTTAATATGTTCAGTGTTTTGAACTTTAGGAAATGTTAATATCTTTGGCTTATATATTTTGCAGTTCTCTTATAAACACAAGAGATAGATAATTAGATAATTATAGATAATTTTTGTGTTAATAACCTAATTAAAGTATCCCAGCCTGATACTGGAATAAGGCAGTTTGCACCATGTCTGAATTGGACATGACATAACCAGAATGTTCTGTCTGCATTGCTGCTTCACAAATCCATATATTTCGCGAAATGAGTAATTTGGAGAATACACTTCTGTAAGAATCCAATGAAGGGAAAAATGCTAGATTCAGAATGAGAATCTACCTTTGCTGGTGGTAAAACCAGATATCCAGAGATAGTCACAGCATAGGATCAGCCCCAGAGATCCCAAAAGAATGTTATTTACACAACACTTTGCATATTAAAATGTAAGTTTGAGATCAACAGTTTATCCTTCATATCTGAAGGCATGGTGCATTTCAGTTACACATTTTGTTCTAGTCTGTCAAGTACTGAATTAGCTGTCACTTCAAATGCAGTGTAATACAAGCAATCATAATGGCTCCTGAAGTTTATTTAAATATTTCAGATTTCATCTCTGAAAAGGCAAAATACTGTATATATTCTGTTATTTCTCAAACACTTTTTAATGTACTAACATGTCAGTTAGTTATTCACAAGAATACTTCAGGAATAAACACTTTCCAGAAAACAAAACATCAGCTACAAAGTTTTGTATTTTCAAAACCCTTGAAGGATTCAGGAACAATGTCCATTAGAATAAGTGGAAAATGCATTGCCTGTTTTCTTCAGAAAGATCACTGAAGATGTTGAGAGCATGGATTTTTAATTACATGAGATGAAACTAGGGATATATGCATTTAAACTGCTTGATAGAATTTTGGAATTATTTTTTGAAACATCATTGATCGTTGAGAAATACCGCTTAGCTTTAACAAAACCAAAATAGTATTACATAATATACTTTTCAATAAACTCCAGTGAATGTATGTTTCTCCAAGAAATTGGTGTAGATGAAAAATACAGTTAAAGAGAAACTGTATTAATTTTTATGGTGCTTGATGAAATGTAACAAATTTTGAAACATTGATTTTTTCCCCTTTTTTTTTTAGGTCAAAAATACATCATCATCTTTAGAACCATGGAAGGGATGAGTTTTTGTTGGTTTTTTTTTAGTGTTTGGACATTCTTCCTGATGAAAAAGACCCTCTTTTAGTACAGCGCTCATAAATTAATGGAGTGGCAAAAAATGAGAATAACCATAGCTGATTTTTTAGATGGCATAGTCATATTTTTTGTTCTACATCACCATATAAAAACATCATAATGAATTAGAGGTGCCAATTATGGTCACTGCAGGAATAAGTTTTTTCTTGGAAGGACTTAAACAGTACTCTTGTGTAATGTTATCAAGCCTTTACTATGCATTCCTCCAGCATGAGAAAAAGATGCAGCTTGACTTAATTTTTAGCCATCCAATATGTGCTAATGGCAACCACTGATAGTCTGAATTACATTATCTCTAGAGGAGCTCAGTAATATTATGCAAAACTTGGCCAAAATTGTTTAACTTTAAACATGCAGTAAGGAGGGAAGATCAATAGCTTTGCTAGTGAAGCTGGAGGTTTTTGCTTTGTTTTCTTGTGCTTTTTTTTACACATTTTGGTTTGGATTGCTACATTTTAGTCAAGCAGGCTGAAAGTTACAGCTGCTTTGTTGTGTATTTAAAACCTTTCATGTACCAAAGATTTACATGTGTTCTAAATTTTATATACTCTGAATAAGGCCATTATTTCAATGAACCACAAGAGCACATATGTGGACAACCATAGATAAGCATATACTTATAGACTTTTATAGAATCAGAACCAATATGACCCCACATTCTGTAAAATTCATGGTCCTCTGTCTAAAGTAACATCTTCATTAGTAATGCATGATTTACATGATTTCCTTCTTGTAAAGCATGACTTTCATGACACTCATTAAACTCAGAGATAAATCATGTTATCAACACATTCACCTGAGCAAAACATGATTTTCTTATTCTGTTGTAAGGTCATATTAAATCCTTTCACAGATCAGACTGACTCTTTCTCTCTTCCTCTCTGTCAAAGGCATTATACATGCATTTTTCCTTCTCTTTTTTGCTTTCCTTCTTTCTCCTCTACTTTTTCCCTCACTATCTATTCTACTTCCCCAAACCCCTCTTTACTATTTAAAGTTAGCTGAAACTGAGCTGCTCACATCTCTGTGAGAAGCCAAACAAGAATGAATCAAACACATTTGAAATGTTGTTGAAATTTTTACTGTATTGCTCTTGGCTTGGCTGAGAAAAACGTACTGGAAATGTGTGTAAGGCTCATGTGAATGGCTAAGAAAGTAAAATGGAAATAAAAAATAGGAAGAAAAAAAAATTTATCCCAACTTGTTGAAGCAACTTATTTAGATATAACCTCTTTCAAAAATTGCCCAGAGGTTCACGCTGAATTGCATGTGATTTTATCCCTCACCCTCACAATTTCTGGGAGAAACAGCCTCTAAATGTATTGCATCACCACCCGGGCCACAGTTGCTACCTAGAACTTGCACCATTGTTCTGTGTGATAAATACAACCATTTTCTGCCTGGGGCTGTTCACGATGGAAATTTTCCACCCACAAACAATCTTGTTAGTTTCATAATTGCTTCCCTCTTCTAATGAATGCAGAACATAATGAGTGCCAAGCCAATCTTTTGGGTTCAAATCCAGGGATCTTCATCAAGACAATGAATGTGCATTCATTAAGTAGAACCATGTTGAAAGTGCTTTTGCCATAAGTACAGTATAATACATTTTCTTTAATGGGAATGTAGTATTTTAGCACATTACTTAATTAGGGATGAGCAGACAAATGGAGTTAATTCCTTCAGCTTCAGTGAGTGCAGCAGAAGCAGTACATTTTCATTCATCGCTTAGGGAGCCATTCATTACATAGAGCCACAGGCTGAAAAAAACAGAAAGTATTTAAAATATATATGGTAGAGTGTAATTTAATAATTTTAATGCTTACTGAAAGGGTGAGGCTGGAGGTGGCATTGCAGATCATCCTCTTAAGTTTCATCTCTGGGGGAACTGAGATCAAATTTGAGATTATTTTGATGCTCTCAATTCTCTATTGATGCAAAGCACTAAACAAACACTCAGTTTGGGAGAACAGAAATAGCCGGAATCATGCCATTTAGTAATTAAATGCATTTACAAACCTGTGTGGGAAAGTTTGAGCTATACAAACTGGCAGAGGCTATTCTTAATAGGCCATCATGCTAGTTAATGTGAAATGTATTCACAATTTTAAAAGTTAAAAAACTGTATTTAAGTCAACGTTTTAACTGAGTGTGAAAAATCATGACTGTTAAACACTCTAGTGTTAAATTGCCGGGACTCATTTATGCAAGTGTCTTGGCCTCTGAATATGAAAAACTGTAGCTGAAAGGAGAGACTCTCGACTCTCTACTGTTTCCTCTGAAAACAAGAAGAGGTATTCCTGTAGTAATTTCAATAAAGTGAACCTCACATGAAGTGTAACCTGTAGAAGAAGAACTCTAGACTCTGTGCTCCACAGTACATCAGGATGTCCAGTATAATTCTCTCTATAATAGTGCCTTTGGATGTTATACTATTTAGTCTACGGGAAAAAGTTTGTTAAAGTGATAATTCAGGTAAGTTTCATCAAGGATCTTGCATATGATATAAGGTAATGTTTAACAAAAGTAAAATATTCTGAAAAACACGATTTAGACTGTTCCACGTTATTTTTAAATCAACCCTTACTTGCTAAATATTTTCACATTGGAAGAAAGGGACTACTGTGGTGAAAGTGTCCACATTTTGCTAACAGGTCAGAGCATTTCTGTGCACTGAGAACTTGCTTGTTCAATTCCTTCCTCAGGGGATTTGAAGCTGTGGTTCGCCCGCCTCTCCAAGACTGCCCCATTTTCTCTGGGCTGTTGTGGAGAAGCAATGTATTCTACATTTCTCCTGTCGACATCCTCCTACAGTGCACAAAGGCCTGAACATCCGCTGGGGTCCAACTCTCATTTGCCATGTGCAGATAGAATAATGTCCATAGAATCTTGCTGTCAATCTCAGTAATTGCTGAAAATACTGCTTTTCAAATGGGATAAATCGAGCTGGATGATTCAGAGTACTTTGTCTCAGAACACCCCATAACTGGCAGTAAGGAAATAGATGACCTTTTTTTAAACCCACAGTGCAATCAAACAGAAAGAGCTTTAATTTGGAGCTGTGTCTGCTCTGGAGTGGTCTAGCCTTTAGGGTAGAAGACACTCCAAGGCAAGCTTCCTTTCTGAAATGTTCCGCTTTCTGTGAACTACTTAAATAATCACTGACATTTATGCCTGTCTCAACACCGACCTATGTTTTCTGCAGCATTCCCCAAAGATCATCTCAGATTGACCTCAGCTTAGTTTAGGTTTGTTTCAGTATAATGAGTATGAGGTGAATTTGGATTCTGACTTGCTTTAAACTACAGTGTAAATGGATTCCAGTATCTGCTGCAGTGGTCACATAAACTTCTTGGGTGAAACAACATCAGTGGAAGAGACTGAAAGCAGCGTCCTATCCTACCACAGTGTAAGTCAGTGTAGCTTCAAAGGACTGAAGGCAGATGAGAGTTTCAACCTGTATTCGTTCTTATTATCCAGATATAATCTATCATTGTTTCTGCAAAAAGGTTCTACGCCAGGTAATTTTTTTGAAAATAGCTTTATTTCTCAGCCAGTTGGATCAAATCTATTCAAGTGATCACACTGAATAAATTTGTGCTCCTGGGACAGAGGAGAGAGCAGCAGCTCATGCTACACTCCGTTGGATGCTCGGCTGTAACAATAATATAAAACAGTATAGTAAATCTCTTTCTGCACAGATAGCACTATGACTGAATTTGTGGCGATATACATGGATATGATTATTCCTAGCATCAGGATTGCCCTGTCCTGGTTTCGGCTAGGATAGAGTTAATTGTCTTCCTAATAGCTGGTACAGCGTTTTCAGTTCAGTATGAGAAGAATGTTGGTAACACCCTGACGTTTTCCGCTGTTGCTCAGTCGTGTTTAGACTCAGTCAAGGACTTTTCAGCTTCTCCTGCCCAGCCAGCAAGAAGGCTGGAGGG
>JAVKLA010000005.1:21606593-21661774 GCA_034782735.1 Sagittarius serpentarius | reverse complement strand
TCTCCCCCATCCCACTGGGTGGGGGGGAGTGAGTGAGTGGCTGCGTGGTGCTGAGTTGCTGGCTGGGGTTAAACCACAACAGCCCAATATCCTACTATGATAATTTATTATTTTTCTATCATTTAAATACCGTGTTATTGGGCATAAAATCTCATAGACAGTGTTGTCCCTTTTGCATGGCATCTTCATTCATAAAGAGGTCTCAATTCCTCCATAAAAGTTTTAATATATAAGTATTCTATTAATTTGCTTTGTGCCTTTATTGGACTTGCAATGTTCTTTTGTGCAGATGATATTAAATTACAATGTTTCACTACTAATAAAAGCCTATTAACTGAAATGCCAGTTCTTTGAGTCATATTATTTTATTTACAGGAAGAGACAATACAAAGTAATTGTTTGCTTCCCACAGCTAAGTAATACTCTTTACGAAATGAATAGTTCTAAGCAGGAGTTCTGCTAAAGGCTTTAAAGTTGCCAGGGACTTTGGTGGACAGAGAACCAAAATGTGTCTCAAGGGGTTGCAATCTGGTTGTGGAAAAATGTCTAAGTAAGGAAGGTGAGAATTTGCTTGTATGAAATTTACATTATTTATTAAAATATTTAGAAGCTCATTCTCGAGGAATTTTCAACAAAAATGCTGATAATACAGGGATTACTTAAGGTAAAATAAAATATTAAACTTGTTTTCCTGTCTTGCACCATGGTTCATCTTATCCTGAATGCTGGAGAACAGATAATGTCACAGCTATAACTACAGTTGCAATATTAGATTATGAAGATGCCATTTATCAGTATGAAACAAAATCACAGCTGCAAGGGACTGAAAGTTCCCAGTGATAGATCACATTGGTTTACATTGTTGTGCCATTCTTGAATGCATCACTGTGATATGTATGATAGTTCTGGATGATTAAATATTGAAAATAAACATAAATTGCATCAGCATCAAGATCTATTTAAATGCATGAAAAGAAATTAGCTCAATTACTGCTCAGCAACTTAGCTAGTTGAGAAAAGAAATAATTGTTCACTGGGATCACAGAATACACACTCATTTATCAAACAGAAGGTTCGAAACTGAGCTTGAAAGACTTATTTTTTTCTGTTGAGGGTCAACAGACCACAAAGTAGGAAATTAAATATAAGTGGAAGTGTTATGAAAACAAATATATATTTATATTTGTATTCATTCTACAAGTTAATTGGATGCAGGGTAGCCCAATACATGTAGAGAAGGGCCTGAATTAAGTGATTATTGAGGCTACTATTTCTGAACTTTCCTAACTTTTAAATACTTGCTTTTACAATTAAAATATCATTCCCTTCTGATGAAATGCATAGGTATGTGATTTCATAGAGTTCAGAAAACTGTAAAACTCTGTCTTCTTTACATTCACATGATTAATTGTCTGTGCTAGAACCTCTGGATTCACAACTCGGACTTTTCTCCCCAGCTTGTTGATGACTGATTGCCCTGCATCAATAGAGCACGCTAACAAAAGCAGCAGATCCCTCAGATAACCACTTTCGGACCCATATTATACTTGACAGCAGGTTTTGTCCTGACACCAGAGGGAACGTCAACAATGGCACCACAGACCATGGGTTTGTACTGGGGACAACATGGGCTGCACCAAACATAGGTGTGTTCTGTCCAGCAGAGCAAACAAACAGCAGCACTGAGACTTAGAGAAAACAGAAATAACAAAATTTCTATAATAAACTTAGTTGCAGATATTCACCACCAACAACAGGCAGAAGTGTACATCACAGATCACGCTGGGAAGATGATCCAAGCCACTCAGAGACTGAAAGAACCAACAGTATCGGGTTGGTGGGATATATACACTGTGTAGAACTCAAGGTCAGTGGTTTGGTTCCCCTACTTTAAGTCCTTTGACTGCCTTGTTAACTGCAACTGTCTTATTATGATTAGTCATTTGTTTATATGAAGGTTGTACACCTAACAAACTGCGTGAAATATTTGATGGTTCACTATGGATAAGAATGAATGCACTAAGTGTGTGTGGATTCAGGAGTGGATTGCTCCAGAAGGGACTACTTTGGTCTCAGGATATATACACATATGGTCTTAATACCATCTGCAAGTGTTGTGAGGCCACCACTGTGGCATTTTTAGCTATAGTCTTGGAAAGAGAAAAATTGTCTTGTGATCCAAGGCTTAGGACTTGAATTTCAGTTCTGTCTGTCACCTGTTGCTCAAGAGCTGTGTAACAGAGGAAAAAAACCAACCAAACAAGGAAGCATCTATGGTACTTTCTTAACCTTTGAATGCCAGCAATTGCTGTTTGTGAGAATTTCATCCACACCTTCCAGGAAAGAGTTTGTTTTATTCCTTATTCAGATATGTATTTATACTGAGGGGACTATGTACAGACAGCTGCAGCTAGACGTAGCACTCCGACCATTGACTGACTGTCTAGCAGTTCTTCCATATTGTTTCATGACACTTCTGCTCCTCTTTCCAAAGGGCCTGCAGACTGCTAAGCAAGATATTTGAAAAAATCCCTATTATCTGGAAGAAACATAGCTTCATGAAGTACAAAATTATCCAGAACAAAACTCTGTTTACTGCTGTTCTTCCCTCAGCCTTCTACCTTAAAATAAACAGAGTGATATGACGAAATACTGCATACAAAATGATAAAGTTAGCTCATCTTAGTCTTGCCTTCTTAAAATACACTATCAAGTCCATAAAATTCTATATGTCTGAACCATGTTACTTGTTTAAAACTGAGTCTTTTTCAGTTGGTGTATAATAAAACAACTTCAGAAAACTCCAAAAAATCAGTGTAGTGCAGTTCTTTTTTCTATAAATGAAACTACAGGACTACATATACTGAGCTTTTAACTTGATGCAACTCAGACCGTATGCCTGGTAAACTGCAGAACTGACAATATGGCTTTTCTCTCACAGATTTGTTTTGCTGAGTACCTTATGCTACCATGAAGCAGAACTGTACTTTACAAATACTACATGATTTTTGAAGTGTTTATTCCTTCACTATGCACCTGATTTTGTCAGGAATTTAGCAACTAGAACTAGTGGAAGTTCTAGTTCGTCCTGCTCAAAATCACAATATATGGATTTTTTTGTGATAGGTGGGAATTTTACTCTGAGCAGCAAAATTAAAATTAACAAAAAAGTTATGTCTACTTCATATAACTGTTGTACAAGTCCCTAGATCTCTACTTTTCATATGAATTTTCCCTTTCTCTTTCGTTTATCTTTGTTAATTAGCCTCCTTTTACAATGCCTTGGATTTTCCCTTGATGTAGACAAAAAGCATATACTTTCTTTACTGGAATTCAATTGAAATAACTCTTTTATATCATTAATCAACAGCAATTTAATTTTTAAAACATTACCAGTGTATATGATTCCATTATAAAATTACAAAAGAAATGTTTAGATTATTACCACTAATACTTCTGTGTGCTTCTTGAATCCGTTGCATGATAGCGCTTGCTCAGCACAGTCTCTATAGTTTTAAGTTATCCTATGCCCTTCAAAATGAAACACTTCTCCAGAAAATGAAACATTCAAAAAGAAAACACATTCCAACTCATAGCAATACTTTTACAGAGAAAATACTCTTAGAGATATTTCTGTTTTGCAACAAAACCAATATGGTACATGAATGACTTGTAACTAATAGCATAAATAAGGTTGTCTTCATGATGTAAAATAAGGCAATTGAATTTCACTTTGAGAAAGACCAGTGGGCAGATAATACCTGAGAACTAGACTTTTAAAATGCTTCAGATTGGCAAGAAATATAATTTGCTCTGGGATACCCTACAGCAGATGTCCCATAGTATTGGTATGTTAGATGTAGTTGTATTGAAAGTACAGCATTATTCAGGGAGCGAAAATCTTTCTTTGTAGCAATGCAATGGTCATTTATGTCCCATAGCAGCTTGAGGATCCATAATCTTGGAACTAATTATAATGTTTCCAAGCAGTGTTATATCTAAATAGAAACTTAAATTGTGTTATTGAAGTTTAAAACTCACAAATGCATTAAAATGCTTCAAGACTTAAGGAAACTTGTAAGATAAATAGCAAACTCACAGGCATGGAATTACTACTGTCATTCCTTTCAATTACTTATTAATTAAAAGTAGCAATCAGTAGTTTCCAGTATAATCTTTTTACATCAGGTTAAATCAATAGGTAGATGAAAACTTCATTAAAATATATTTAAGTCAGTAGATCAGATTTTTCTCTGTTACTCAGTTACTTGAAAAAGCAATCCCCAAAGAAAAAAGCATCGTATTTTTTAGAAATTTTGGAAGTCCAACACTTCAAAGTCAAGATTTCTGGTCAGAAAAAGAAACCTTCCAAATAATTCAAATACACACTTAAATTTACTTGACATCTCTGCCTTTCTCCTACTGTCATACTTTGACTAGAAAGTTGTGGTAATTTCGATCAACAAGAAAGAGAAAACAAGTACAGAAGTAAACAGCTGATAGTGACGGATGTCCGCACAGCATTCCTGAGGTAAGAGGATTTTGTGCGCATAAGTGTAGACTATGTTAGTGTGATTCCCTGTCACGAGCTGCCTCTTCTATGTCATTTTTGCTCTTACGGTTACTAAATTTGTTGTAGCAGGTGGTGTGTCTATGTTAAATCTCAGACAGCTATCTTAGCATTTATGTTTGAAACTTTTAGGTGAATTTTCTAGAACACTTGGAGTAACATCCTGGTGGTGGTCAATAGGATTTTTATGATTGATGTTAGACTGAACAGAGCAAGGCCATCCAAACTGATGACGGAAGTTGTCCTCACTAAAAATTGTCATGATTACTTTGATCAAGATATGGACATGAGTAAAATGAAGACATAATGGTTTATTCCAACAAATCTAGAAACTCTTACGCAGCCCACTGCTGTGGTAGAATGAGATGCTCTTTTTTTGTTTAAATGCACTGGCATTCTATAGTTTTTGTTGGCGGAGTGAATCCTTGCAATCAAATAAGGCAGTGTTACAAGAGGGAGCTGGGGTGAGTAAAATGCAAAGGGTGGATAAGCATGGGTCTATGACTGCCTTTTGACATAAAATTACTTGCATGCTTCTGTTGCGTGCTCAGTTTACCAAGGTCATAACACAACAGCTCATCTTATGCCTCCAAGGTAAAGACCATGGTGCTTTATTCCCTAGCTTCATTTTGTGCCCAGGAGCCTGATCATTAGTCAGTAAATTGTACCCAAACAGGTGTTCCTTTGGTGTACCCTTGAAACACCTCCTTGGTTAGCAATGTTTCCTTTATTTCATGATACCCTTGGACTGACATTGTACCCCTTGTTTCTCCATAAAATATCTTGTTCTTGACATAAAAATGGCATGTAAAGTGCTTATTAGCACATACTTTTACACTGTCAGCCTTGTCTTTCTATAGCAGACTTCAGTGGTTGTTTTGCAGCTGAAACACAATACTCTGAATTTTGGCTGAATCATGCGATAGTCCATCCAGAACCTGGCATCATGCATGGCAAAAGTTAATCTGACACCATTCCAGCCACAGGGACATAGTCAACATGTGTGTTTGGCAAGATTTCAGAAGCAGCTCCGATGACTTCTCTTTATTCATAGTACTGGTGACCACTAGATACATCAGATATTCAGAAACAGATTGAAATTGCCACTAGCATTTCGTATTTCATTTCAGTCCTACAAGTGAGGCCAGACAGTGTCATCTGCCTCTATGTGCATGTTGAACTCTTCTATGAAAACTAGCATTTAGAAATGAAATTAATGAGCACTACTTTTTTTCCCTTTAAATTTTGGCATTCAGTATATTTTATTCTCACAAAGTCAGCGCTATGAAGACAGGCTTTGTCAGCTGAAAACCCTTATTAAAATGTCTTACACACAGAGTCTGGTGCACTTTGGGAAATCTGCGCTGAAGTCACACATCACTAGTAATATTTTAAGACCACCCTTTCATGTAGCATCCTCTAGTATTACCCCATCCAAAGTTTTTTGCATACTTTTCTTTTTCTTAGAATTTGATCCTTGGAAAATCATTAATCTGAATGCCTTCTTGATTCAGAAGTGTGCCCAGAACATCTTTTCCATTTGTAGCAATCTTTCCTCCACTTCATTTCTTTCCCCTTTTCAGCTGTGTTCACATGAGAAATTACAGAAAAATAAAATCTTGCCAGCTGAAAGCTGCAACATCTGATGGAGCCTTCATCATGACCACAATTGCTGGTCTTAATGAAAATTGTTCTCTAATGCAAGTGTAGATCAATGGCTCACTTGTATATTCTGTTCCATAGAGTAACTATATGCACCCCGCAAAGTATTTTATATTTATAGAAGTCTGACCCGTTTGGAAGGGTGGGAAGTGAAGCCAGAATTGTTCAGATATTTGAAAATAAACTTTCAGGACATAAGACAGAGGCAATTGGGAAATGGGGACCCAAGTAAATTTTTATGCTCAGTCTTTTCACTACTAAAATTCAAAGGGCAAGATACAGCTACACAGCCAAGGGAAAATTACGTGATGTTGTTATTTCTCTAGTAGATGAGCCACAGAAAATACTTCTCCAGGCTAATCATGGAGCCATAATCTTTTAAAGTGCGTTTTCAGTTCCTCCGTGATACTGGAATACTCTGCGATGCATGGAATAACCTACTTATAATAATATGTAGCCTAGAGAACACACTTCCTTGGCATGCCCCCAAATCCACTGAGCTGGTAGTAAAAAGCTACAAGAGAGAGAGGAACAAGGATTTCGTAAAAATCCCTTTGCTGTTATCCTCATTGTAGAATTTTTGAGATTGTTTTTTATTTGTTTGTTTGTTTTTATCTCTTCCTCTGACACTATTTTGTAGCTGGAGGTAGTACGAACTGTTTACTTTCTTTTCATTGTGTCAGAAAAAGACTAACTGCTTGTCTTCCACCCTCCCAGAACCTATCCTGAAGTCAACCGTTTACCTTGGAATTGTTTCTAATCCTTCTCAGTTGCTATCTCTGATAGTCACCGATCCTGCATCTACGGTGACTGACCAGAAAAAAGGATAGCCTTTGGAAAGGCTATTAGGTTTGCCATGAAATGCTGGTTTAGCCTTCACATCTATTTCAGCCCTACCTAAATAAGGATGTACTACAGTGAAGGAAAAACCTGTCTGGAACACTTAAATGCTCAGGAATGTTTTCACAGTTCAAGAGAAGTCTTTGTATTACGATAAAGATTGATGTAAGATTTAGATAAGGTTCACATCCATTTTCTTTTATTTGACCACAACATTTATGTGCATATTAGTCATAATTGTCACAGTCTGTGACTCCACAGTGTCTTTTAACTCTTTCTTTTTTATCATTCTCCTTCAAGTGAAAAGCACTTTGAAGTATTATGCTTTCATATTAACCCTCTCTACAACTTCCTTTCTAAAGCTAAATACATTTAGATAATAATGCTGGGTATATCTCATTTTGATATAAGTCCTCTGAAATATCTGAATATTTGCTCTGTTCACTTCATCCTACTTTGAGTCTAAAGGCTCTTTATCGCAGGTAGTAGATTAAGCCCATTTTACTTTAAGCTGTAAACATGACCTTTAGGTTAGTGTTCTTTCTGTCTGGCTAAAGTGAATAAACATCACTAGGAAAAATGGATTTTTTTGTCCTTTGTAAGAAATTAGCAAACAGCCAATATTCCTAGACACCAGCATAATTTCAACCTATGTGACTCCAACCACATTGTTTGTCCCGTCAGGACCTTCAAGCAAATTTCCAAAATGTGGCTTTATTTAAATCCATTCATTTATAGACTACACATTTTCTATGTCGTCAGCTGGCTGAATGTGGTGGAAAATATTACTGAATGTGCAAGGGCAGTTATGCAGTGTTACAGTGTATTTAGGCACAGGGCTCTGCCTCTGCCTTTCAAAACACCACAGATCCTTTGGGGCTGCAATACTTAGCAGAAATAAGATTTGTTATTCACCTTAGTGGCTAGCATTTATTTAACCAGAGGATCCAGAGTTAAATATGTTTGCAGTCTTACGTCTTACCCATACCAATCATCACAAATCCAAGAATGATAATTTGAGACAGGTTGACACAGTGTCTTTTAAAACAGATATGTGGCAGTCTGAGCAGACTAATTTCTGATCCTAGAAAAGAGTAGGCCATCCAAGAAAGAGGTTTTATTTACAAATTGCATGCCTGGCCTTTTACACTGCCCAATCAATAAACAAGGCCTGCATTTTTCTGCTCATTTAACATTTCTCTACAAAATCTCTAACAAATCTCTACTCATTTAGCATTTACAAAGACAGGGATTTTGCTTGAGAACTGTATGAAGGTTTTCTCTGACTTAGTATTTATGTGTATAACTCTCTTAATTTGGCATCAGAAAAGGTAGGAAACATTATCTATGTAAAAGGTGAACCTGTTACGATGACATTAGGATCAGACACAAACCATTTCCTAAACCATATACTTAGGCATATGTCTCTGCAATACAATATAGTGCTGTGTGAGATATTTCTATTAACTCTGAAGGCATTGCCTTGTATACTGGAATTACTGTAGCCAATTACAGCATCCCATCAGCTTAATTAGCACTGCCAGGGAAGTAGGTCACCTGGGTTTTGATATGTTTTTTTCATTAAAAACAGCTTTTAAAGATTGCTTTTCAAAGTAGGTATGTAAACTAGAAACAAACATGATGATGGCCTGTTTGAGATCCCTTGAAGTCTATGTACATGTATGTGCACGTCTTATGTGTACACACACACTTTGTATATCACCTGTATCTGCCTACTTCTCTATCTAGAGTTTGATATTGTGCTATAAATGTATCTCAAAACGCTATAAGAACTGTGTGACTGGAGATCTAGAGGCACAAAACGTCCAAGTTATGCATCACACACAGTATTTTTTTGTCCAGTCACCTATATGTTGACCCAGTTACCAGAAATTTGTAAAGTTCATTTACTCAAAAGGGTACTTGACCTCCTAGAAATTTAGCTTTGGTTTTGTGTGTTGACAAGGGGAACCATACTATGCTGCTAGGACCTTTGATTTAGGTAAACAGAATCCACACCACTAATACTTTACATGCATTTTTCTCACCCTTTTTTTTTCATTTAGCTTTTATTTTTTGTAACTTACACTTAAATCTTCATTTATTTTTCCTTTCTCTTATTCTGTTACTATTGTAGCTAACACCATATCACAATCTTCTCAAAATCAAAGGGTTATTAGCTGGTTTGAAACAGAAGCCAGCATGAGCTCTCCACTTTATTTCAGCCTTGCCTCAGAACTCTTACTTCAATTGCAACAAAGTCTTTAGGGGAATTGTTATAATATCACAATTCTTCAAATCAGTAGGGACATCTGCTTCAAAGCTTATGACATAGGATCCTGAGAATGGCATGTGACATATCTGAATGCTTCTTGCTCTTCCTAAGCTGGCATCACAAGAGAGCCGTATCTTCTGAAAGACTTACCAGCTGTGTTTACATGACGTTTTCAAATACTGGTGGCTGAAACTATAATGCTTCATCTCAGTTTTGCCACCACAGCCTCTGATGGGGTACCTTACATTTGAGCTATGGTGTCTTAATGCCTGTTACAAGCTATGGAGCCCTAGTCAATACTGTCAGTAAGGCCTGGAGACCTATTCAGCTGATGGAGTGTTTCTCTAGGCTCCGTCAAATGCTGTAGAAACTTAAAGGTCTAGTTCACTTACAGACATAAAAGTTTAAGTTTCTTTATTTTTCAGCTGAATCCTGCTGTCAGTGTTGGTCAAAATCCCTGGAGCATGCACAGCATGTTACTTCTTCAGGGTAAAAAGTTGCCAAAAGATCGGCATAGGATGGTAGCTGCTGCTTGCAGACATTTGATTGCATAGTAATACTCTACATTTAGGGTCAGACCGTAGTGTTTAATATCATTGTTAAAAATACATTTGCTGTGCATGTCAGGTAATTTCTTCTGATTTCTACCTTAAATGCAATTTAGAACCATCTGCTTTTTTATATTCTTCTACTTAAAATTAAGCTTATAGATGATTTCCTGAGGTACATTCTAGAGTGAAGCAAGAAATACTGCTAGCTTCTTGCTAACTCCAACAGAATGTTTTGATATTTTCATATTCAGTGTTGTATTATTTTGTTTTTCTGTATCATCTTTTTTTCTCCCTTTCTCTTCATTTTATTGTTCTCATCCTGTACTTGGGCTATAGATGTGTGAGAGTAAAGATCAGAAAAGATGGGTCTGAAGCTGGTTTCCATTGAGCCCATACATAGCAAGAAGTTCTTTCTTTAAAGTGCATGTGACATGCTTGGCTGACTCAAAACTATTATAGATCCTGACAGGTACTATGTTAATGTGTGTCAAGAACGACAGGTTTTTCACAGGACCTATTAAACAAGAAAAGCAACAGGTCTCTAACATATCCAGTGGTTTTCCTAGAAAGCTAATTTATACATAGGAACAAGTAACAAAGTATTGCTTTTTCTGTAGAAATAGTTTTCTTTCTAGGTTCTGGCTAATAATTCAAAAATTCATTGTTTCTCCTATGGTAGGTCTTTCCATACTCATGTATCTGCATGTGAATTAATTTTTAAATGTAAATGTGATTTCAGACTTTGTACAAAGTAAAAATTTAGAAAATCAGAGGTTGAACTCTTGGAATCACAGAATTCCCCACTGTTGTCTTTCTAAAAGTTATCTGTTGATGCTTTTGATATGTTTTATTTTCATTTTTATTAAGGTATTACTATACCAAAAAGCAACATGTTGAGAATCACAGAAGGAAAGAACAGAAACCATAATTTCTTTTTTTCCAAATATCTTTCATTAGCTGTGCTATTGGTAGATTTAAATTACTATTTCATACCAGAATCTTTGCAATAATGTGATTGTATATCTGATTTCAGGTTCCAAGTATATGCATTATATATAAATGATAGTTTTATACATATACATATATGGCAGAAAAATAAGTTTGTATCTTTAAATTAACACAGACATTTTAGTCATGGATGAATGATTTGATCAGGATGCACTGTCAGTTTTTACCGGCTGCATTCTTGCTACCTCAGTCTTGTTGACCTCAGCAGACATTTGTCTCGTTATGAATGACACCACAGTTGACCCTTCTCTTTGGAGCCTAAGCAAAAGGTGAGGACTGAGTAGGGCGTGCGGCAGAAACCCTTCCCATCCAGGAACTGTCAAGCTGTATATATGTACCTATGACTTTCAGATCAAATGCAATCTGACTTCACTGAAGACTACAGGAATTTGGCAGAGAGTCCAATGGGGTCAGAAATAATCTCTCAAGAATACTGAACTTTTATTTTTGAAAGATTTATTAACCCAGGGACATTTTTGTAGAGTAGCACCGGTGAGATCTGTTGTTTCTGTGTTATTGTGGTTAGTAAAATATCAACACAATGCAAATCAGATAGTAAGAATAGAAATACTTTGAGATCCATCTTTTGGCACAGATTCCTCCTCCTTTATTTTGTCCTGTGTATGCTGGGACAGACATTTCTACAGCAGCAGAACTTCTTCTATTATAGTATCTTGAATACAGAAAACAGCAAATATTTCTCTTTAGTCTTTCAAAATATGCAGATTTTTAAAACTTTGAATCTTGCATGATAATAGTGTTATGAAAAAGAAAATTACAAGTGTATAAAAAAGTAGTTCGTTTTAAAAATGTTAGTCAAGTACACAAATAAATACTCATTAATTTTCATTTTGCCCGGTCTCCAATTCTTACAAATATAGGCCATTAGCAGGAATAAAAAGGATTAAGAGTGTTCAAGAACTGCAGATGTAGTTATTTTGCCTTCTTTCTAATTTACATATCTTTTCCTTGTTGTTAGGATTACAACTCTAGTATGATAGTTGGAAAATTGGATAATGGTATTAAAATCTAGCTGAATGTTCTCCTTTCATTTCAAATGTTTACTACCCAACTATTACTAACATAGGCCAATGGAAAGGACTTACACTTGAAGCATGACAGCTACCATTTTTAGTTCCCGGTCTCCCAAGACTAACATGAAGAAACTCCCCAGCATGGAGTACATAAATAGGCTTGTATAGCTTCAGAGAATCCTCTAGCTCAGTCTGCAAGAATATTCTAAAATTAGTGTGTACTCACAAAGCATGTTCTCTTGGCATGTACATGCAAACATCAGTCTAATGAATCTGTCCCTTCATCTGTTTGCTAGATGTCCTTAGTTTTCTTTATCATTTTTAACTTAGATGATACAAAAATGGCATCCTCCTCTTAATAGTGTTTGCTGTGAAAAGTGTAAAACTTTTCAATGCAAATATTCAGCATACACTTCAATGAATAACTAAATCAATAGTTGTAGTGTCAAGCTCTTTGCAAAGCAAATGAAGACAATTATTCAATCATTGTTAAAAATTAATATAGAAAAGAGGACCAAAGTCTGCTAATTCCCAGACCTTTAGATCGCTATATTTTTGTGGGATCTGTCTAAAAGATACTTCTAAATACTCTGGGCAAGTGGAGAAAATGTCAACAGACAATCAGAAAAATCAGATTGACTTTCAGCCACCTTTCCCATAAGAAAAGAAATCCTTTCACCCACAAAATTGATTCTATAATCCCATGCACCTTGAAATGCAACCAACATGGTCCTTGACACATATATGTGTACAACATAAGAACAGCCTGGTGGGGCTAGTTTGTGCAAAGCAAAACACATTTCTTAGTGTAGAATCACTTCCTAGTTATTCTACATATTTGATTTCCAGCAAGAAAAGCCTACAACTGCAGTACAAGTGAGACTTCTTTTCATTTTTGTAGTATGTCTTATATGAGGGATTCTTTTACTGGGCCACAGAAATACGCCTCTGTAAATCAAACCATAATAAAACAAAATGAAGAAATTCTACAGAGGTCACTACAGGGAGTCAGCTGGGACATGAAGTGAGAAGTAGAAGCCAAATTCTCTGTTCTCTGCAGCATCGCTGTAGGAATAAACGGGTAAAATGCAGAAATGCTGGCCCAATAGCAGGACGATGGAAGATTTTCCATTAGTTCTATTTTACATTCTGTGTATTTATATCTGGGTTTCTTCCTTGAAAGAAAGTTTTAGTTAACAAAATATTAAGTGTGGATTTCAGTTCATATAATGTTTTGATGTAAAGTTTAGGTAATCTATACCTCACCTAATCATTGTATGATCCCTCTATGGTCAGTAAAACGAAAGAAGTCTGTCAATTTCTTAGGTATTTTCGGTTGTCCTTTTCTCTGGAATTGTCTAACTTTGTCCATTGATGAGGAGAGCCTCCAGAAACTAGCCTAGAATTAGATGTCAAACATTTAGGTGCCTAAATTAAGACAGGTGAAGCCTACCCTTATGTAATAACAAACATTTCCATTGTGTGAGTGCTCCCCATGATATGAAATGACCTTGATTCAGTAGAAATAAAGCTGATTACTCACATTATTTTTAAGCACGGTTTTGCTTTTTTTTCCATAGAAGTTCTGATTTTGCTTTAAGGAAGGATCAGCTTTCTGTATAAATTCCAGAACTGACCACTTCCGTTTGGAATTAAACTTTCTTAATCAGAGAGAGTTTTGGTTTTGTTTTTACAAAACTTATACAAAACAATATTTCAAGATAAATTGTTGTTTCAAATAATTTTTATTGTTTCTAAGTTTTTCAACATGTCCCATAGAAATCCTGAAAGAATCTTACTCAGTATCTTTCAACTGAAATTTAACATCCTAAAAAATCTAGTGTTCTAACCAGGTAGAAATACAATTTACTTACCTGGTTTACCTAACCACTGAAGTTATGAAGTATCTGGATGGCACTAGCTCACAAACAAGGCATACTTTTCCTTGGTCACAGTTTCTTTTTCTCTCTGTTCCTTCTACTAATTTTATTTTGCTCTTTTACTTTGCTATAATTTATTCTACTTCTCCTTTCTTCTTCTCTTCCTTCCTTGTCCAAAGCAGCTTGGACAAACTTGTCCTAGGATACTTCTCAGTTGGAAGAAAGAGCAGGCAGGTGTAACTGCGTGATGTGCTATATCTTGAAAAGGGAAGTTGATGTTGCATGCTGTGTGGAGCATGAATTGCCTGCTGTCTTTAAGAGGAAATCTCCACCCTCTACCTGGCACACAGGTACCTTACTCCTGTCTTGCTTTCCCATATCCTTCCTTGGTTGCACAATCTCCACCAAATGTTTTCTCTTTCTCTGGGAAAACATCTTTCTTTCTCTCTGTCACTTTTGAGGCTTGCTTTCTTGTTTGCCTCCTGCTTCAGGTAAGCTCCAGCTCCTCTTAGGGATCTACAAGGATGAGCTGTTGCCACAGGCTCCCTCCTGGCTCTGCCACTGTACGTCCCCACCCTCCTGACAGTTCTGCCAGTCATGCATGCTCAGCTGTCCTTTGAAAGGACACCATCTCCTTCTGCTTTTGAATGGTTCCACTCAGTCCACAGGTCTGAAGCCAGGGCATACAAGCAGCCTTTCTTGGCAGCAACAGTTTTAACTTAAGTCTGGGTGGTGCCCAGGGAGTACTTACAATCAAAAAAATTTAAAATATTTTACCAAGCACCACATGCAGTAAGAGCTGGAGAAGAGGCTGCTGAGGAGCGTTTCGTGCTTGGTAGGGTCAGTATGTTTCTGTCCTGTACGAAACCACAATGTTTTATTTGCTTTGTGTAATGCTCTTATTATTAAGCCTTAACTGTCTCAAAATGGCACACTCAGTTCTCATAAAAACACAATTTCTTGTGGATTGTCTGGCCTGTCAGGCCTCTGGTATAAGCCTTAGCCTGACAGCTAAGGTCTAATGCAGGAGCACCTCCTTTTCTCCTGCTCTAGAGCAGGGTGCAGCCAAGGGAAGGGGTGTTCTGCTGACACCTGATGGAAAGACCCGGAGAAGATAAATAAGAGAAGGATTTTTGTTAAAGAGCTTTTAAAAATGATAAGGCTTGTAAGAACATACAGAAATCTTGGCTAATTAACTGTATGAATATTCCTAGGGTTACTGGTCGCCCTAAACATCAGCAATTACCTCCAACATCAGGATGCAACGGCTAGAACTTAAAAGGAAAAGAAAAACAGGACAGCAAGAGACTTTACGTAAATGTCTTCCATGGTGTGAGAGATGCCAGAAGCTGCTGAAGGATCTCCTGTGAGCTGAGAGACTCTCCCTGTTAGCAAGGTTAGGCGCATTTTTTCTAGGAGCTGAAGCAGAAGTGTTGGCAAAGCTGTGGGAGGTAGGTGAAGAGGCAGGGAGTGAGGAGCAGCAGGAGGCAGAGGCGGTGGGACGAGGTGCGGAGGGAGGCAGAGCCAGGGCAGCCGCAGAAGCAGGAGCAGAGGCGGCTCGCAGGCTGCCGGGAGCCGAGAGAGCCGCAGGTAGCGGCTACAGCAGTGGGGCAGCCAGCAGGAACAACGTGAACAACAGGTCGGACGGGCTTAAATCAAACCCCGATCCCTAATGAGAGTTAAAAATGTTAGTACGTGAATGGAAGTTACTTCAGGGGAGGAAAACCATCAGTCTCACTGTAGTCAGAGGAAAAGGCTGTGAGGTTTTATACTTCGAGCACTGTTTTTACCCTATTTGTTGGAGTTTTCCGTTGGAGTTTCTACTTCGTTGGAGCTTTCTGCCTTTAATAAAAATATTGCTTGTAAACGATTTCAGTCATGTTTATAAGTGGAGCAAATCAGTCATCCGAGCACTATATTTTTCCCAAGTTTCTTGATATAGGCCTGACCTGGTGTTTGTGTTAATACCCCTTTACAATTATTTTTCATTTTTGTTAGTTATTTCATGTGTTTTGTACTGGCTTCATAGTCTTTTCATCATCCGCAATTTAAATGTAAATGGATTGTGTTTTCTTTTCTTTACATGATAGGACAGTGCCTGTGAAGAGATCTCCCTTCAAAATAAGCTCAGCAACTCAATCTTCATTCTCTCTTTTACTCTTCCTCACTTCTGGCATGCATTCTAACTCATTTGAAATCTGTCAGTAAAATTATTTAGGGTACATTTAGTTACATTTCATATGACTGAGTTTTAACCAAGGTAATTTAAAATTCATTATTTAGCAGCACTCTGAAGTTGTGTAAATAGTCCATTGTAATGCATGACTGATTTATTGATAAATATGGCTTCTTCAAGGAGGAACAGGGGTCAGTGTATATCATCCAAAAGCTATTAGATTGAACTTCACTGCCTCCTTAGGGTGCAGTTTGACAAAATAGGTTCCAGTGAGTTGATAGGTTGTGTGGTGTATCCGTATCTAGAGGCAGGGAACATTAGCATCAGTGGAGTCTTTGAAAGTAACTTTGGAATGAGTGTAATAAAACCTGAAAATAACAGTCAGCCATGCAATGCTGGCAGATTACAAAATCTCCTACCATTTTAAATGTCTGTGCTGCAGTCCTCTGAAGAGAAAGAGTGCACCAAGACATGACAAGAATTTATTCTTTTATGGGCTTGGATAGAGACAGTGTCCTGCATGCTAATCCAGGAAGGAAAGTGTTAAACAGTTACTCTGTGTGTAGCAGTGCTTAGCAGTGAACCTTTACATTCAGTACAATTAATACCCCTTTGTGTTTGTTTGATCCCAGTCCTTTTGATTTTAACTCCTCTGATACAGATGTCTAGACGAATCCAAATACATTTACAATAAAAGTAATCTGCTTTGAAGGACATATGGTTCAGCTCTAAGAAGTACTAACAAGAACTGGTTTTTGTAATATAGTCTATCCATCACTTCTAGGTTGAAAAATGCAGAAAATAGCCGATCCCTTGAAAATGAAAGTCTCTAAGGATATTTTTTTCTCTGCATCTGTAAGTACATAAAGCAAGTAGATACAAAGCTACCGAGAGCTGATTTATACTTTTAATCTAGAGTTCATACTGACATATGTTCACATGACTTAAAACTACTCAGGCTTACAGCAGTGACACTTCTCAGGACCTTTAAACAGCTCCAGAGAACCTTGCCTGATCCTCAGAAGCTCATGGGACCCCAGAGATCACCTAGGTTGCACAAGCAGTAATCCTGTTTAAAGAAAATATATACTGCCTCACACATGATACTGTCTTTGAAACAGGCAAAATCAATGTGGGAAAATTTTAAGAACTGAAAAGGAATGGCAGAAAGCTACTATTTTGACTGAAAGTCTGGGGTAACACTGAAGGACTAAATCGTTCTTTGTTACTAGGAATCATAAAACCAAGGTAGAATGGTCCTCCCCGAAAAAAGGTGTGAACACATACTGTTAGGAAGTTGGAGTGGTTAAATAGCCAAGTTAACTTCATAATAAGAAATCTCCAAGTATAGCTTTGGCCATCCTTATTTTTATAGTCAATTTCTTGTTATGGACAAAAAGTAAATACACCTCTATGCAAAGCCAAGAGATCGTTCTTACTGCAAATGAAATTTAAGCAATGTAATCAAAGAACTATTGTTCATATCTATTTGTTACAGAAACAGAAAGAAGGAAGAAAAAAGAAAGAGAAAACAGGAAAAACAGAAAAGAGAAGAATAAAAAAGAAAAAGGAAAAAAGAAAAAAGTCAGAAGGAAGAGGGAAGAGGAGAGGAGGAAGGTGAAAAATCTGACCAAATACCAGTTAAATTTATTACATGTGGTCTCGCTAGCACCTATCCCTTTCTGTCTAGTGTTATGCTCACCCTTCTACTATCCTTCAGAGTCCAAAAGTTCAGTCTCCAGTGATGAGGGTAGGAGTCATTCGTCTGTCCCAGGCTTCTTACTGGGTAGAACATTATGGTGGTGGTGGTACGGTTCTTCTTCCTCTTTCTAGGGTCCACTTGGGACTATTATTTCTGCTGCACTTTTAGACTTTCAGTCTTTCTTCACTGGTCTGCAGCTCCATGTCCTTTGTCCCTGCCTTTGGGACTCTGCTCTCAGGGCAGGCTGGTACTTCCCTGCAGCGTACCTGTTATACATGAATATGTCTTTTGTTGGGATCATACACAGATTAACCACTTACTACTGTTCTTCATGTAAGAACTGTGTTAAAACACACTGAGAAAGCAGTGCACGTAAAACTCAGTAGGCAGAAATGACCTCCTGGTCATTGGAAAAATTACTGTTACAGCTAAACAAAGTAAAAGAAAGCAGGCCAAAACAAGTTCCTACACAGCAAGCTGAAGAATCTTCAGGGCTCAGGCCTTGCCCACTTAGTTCAAAGCTTCCGACCACTGACTAGCAATGGCAACAGTGCATGTATACACTGAACTGCAGGGCTTTGATATCTTCCTCATTTTGGTGTCCTTCTACCCTGAAAACCCTCAATCTTCCTTATTCTTCTAGTCTGCCCCTACAAAGATGTTGTGCTAATTCTTCCCGGTTTCTTCGCTCATAATTCTTCTCTTTGTGCTGTCTTCATATTCTCCTGGCCTCTGCCTTGGCAGAAAGACAAGAAGCCACTTATTTTCCTGTTGTCGGACATAGTAGGAACAGTATTTGCTAATATTAATCTCTTCCTTGTGTGTGTGTGTGGGGGGGTGTCATTTGAAACTATAGAGATTAAAGACCTGTGGTGGACAACTTGTTGAGGTCAGCCAGTGACTTTGTTCTCACAGCAGTAGAAAACGACGACTATTTTGGGTGAGGATGAATTTTTTCTGCTGAAAAGATGAAACTGGAAATTACAGAGAAATAAGGAACCCTCCCCACTGTCTTCAGCTGGAGGGAATAGCCACATCAGACTTATTCGTGCCACGTTTGTTATATTGCCTGTAGTTGATTACCTATGTTCTAGAGGTTTTATCCCCAAACTCTCGTCCTGCCTTTACCGCTGTTGCATCTGGCTGGAAAACAGGAACAGAACTCCAGTCTTGTCTTTATAATCAGTCCTAACTAAAACAAATGCCTAAATATTCTGACGGTGATGCCTGCGTAACGACTGAGAAGAATGTCAAGTATTAACGTCCTGCCTCTGACGCTGCAAGGTCATCCTGGGCTGCGATGCTTTTCTCAGCACTGCTTCCAAGAATAGCATCTGAACCTTGATTGCAGCCTTGCTTTTCTGAAGTCGCCTGGCAACAAAGTAGGCACCCAACGATTAGTTTTTTCATCTTAAGCATGTTTTGTGGCTGAGTTTTCCCAAACTTCTCCGACTTGAACATTTTCTGCTTGATTAAAAGGACAGCAAAATCTATTTTAAACGGTACTGAGCTTCGAAATGACTGTAATAAAGTACGGCTTTTGATGCATTCCTGCCATACATTTATACTTGCATTATTAAAAGTGAAGATTTATATGGAGCGAGGTTTTATTTTTTTATTCTTTTCCTCTAAAACTTTTGCACATGGGGTGCCTGTGTTTGGTTCTTCCAGCAGAAGGAGGAAAGTTGTAAGTTGCATGTTTGAACAGAGGCATATGGCTGAATATTAAATAAGTACACAATTATAGGCAAGCCCAAAAAGGTCATGTAGCAAATTAAATACTCCCTCTCTAGTTGTAGAGTAGGCAAACATGGAGTCTTTAGTGAATTAGCACCTTATCCACTCCTGTTGATGTATGCTTTTGTAGGGGTGTAAGGACGTATGTATTCAGAGTGAAAAGGAAAGTTCAGCAGGTGCCAGTGCTATTAAGCTTCATCTTCTCATTCTGTCTTTTATATCTTCAGTACCTGTGGCAATAACTTTCATCCCACTCTTGTATTTATAGCCAGTCCCAGTATGTAAGGGGACGTTTAGCTAAATTCTTCTACTGTTTATACCAATGTGACACTGGAGCTTTTCTTTTTACATACATCAATGAAAAAGAAAAAAAAAAATCAAAGTACTTATGGTTCTAATGGAAAGAGAACTACCGGGATCGATACTTAACACGCCTGGAAATAACTAGTCCTGGTAGGGGGAGCTGTGGGAATGAGGGCTGGAATCACGTTGGATTCTGCCCTAACAGGCAGGATGGGGGGGGGAGCTGTACCTGTCTCTGAAACGTTTGCTGCAGCCATGCAGAGAGTTTATGCAGGCGGCAGCATGCTTTCTTCCCTGCTCTGCACTGCTCTCCTCTATTTCCCGGCATGGTTTTCAGGATGACTGCCTCAGCTGTTCAACCTGCTTAACCCAAATGGGGAGCCAGGTACTCATCTAGCCATCTAAGCCACTTGCCTGGGGAGCAGTACATGCAGATGGGTTGAAAATTTAGAAACATTTAAGTTAGAAAAGACCTTTAAGACCATCAAGTCCAACTGTAAACTTAACACTACCAAGTCCTCCTCTGAACCATGTCCCTAAGCACCACATCTACATGTCTTTTAAATACCTCCAGGGATGGTGACTCAACCACTTCCCTGGGCCTGTTCCAGTGCTTGACAACCCTTTTGGTGAAGAAATTTTTTCTAATACACAATCTAAAACTCCCCTGGTGCAACCTCAGGCCATTTTCTCTTGTCCTAACTTGATAGGGTTTTGAAGGAAAGGACAAAGCAATGCATAAGTATCTCTCTGGTGCAACTAAAAACGTGATAGAGCAGGCAACTGATACTAGCGACAGCAGTCGTGAAAAAGAAAAGGACATAGATGTTTAATGGCAACAGCTTGTGAAGGACACAGCCTCAGCTTTCAGCAAATGAGGGATAAATGCCACATTTGACTGAACCTTTCCCATCTCATACAGGCTTTCCCTCTGCTTTTATCGTGTGTGAGCAGAATTTGGCACAGTAAAAATGGCATCCTCCTCCTGTCAAGTGGGTTTGCTCCTACAGTGCCTGTGAATAGGCATCGTCCAGGATGACTCAGAGCGGAGCCTCCTCCAGATCGGCATCATCTGTGCCTCTTTGAATCAGATACGGTATGATTTTTACTTACTGCTGTAAATTGGCTTTGTTTGCATATCTGTGTGTCAGTTTTGCCTACATACCAAAATGTTACCTGCCTCCAGTTCCTTCAGAAAGGGAAGATGCATGTCTCAATACATAAGGACTATTTATCGAGGGAGCACTCAAGTCAGGGTCTGTTTCGAAGGCAGCTCTCTCTACTGGGACTGTTGTAAACCTGTATCCTTCAAAAGGATATTGTATGGAGGCTGATGACTTCCAAGTGTCATAGCTGCTTAACACACATTAGTGGAAGAAACTTTCTAGAGGCCTGTTAAATGCTTCAAGTTTGGGAAGGTGGTGGTAGGAGGGACAGGACAGAGGAAGAAATATCCTTTCTAGTGTGGTCAGTCACAGGTGGAAGACTTGTGGTTTCACAGAGTCTCCTTGTGCCTTTTTCATCCATCTCACAACCTTCTGAACAGTCCAGTTACAATTTGACCCATGATCTCCACCAGTATGGAAGGCCCAGTCTCATTTCAGATGTATCTTTCTGAGCATTTTTCTAATGATTTTTCTAAGCATTTAGGAAAGAGGAAATTATTTCTTTATGCATGTTGTGAATTTGTGCACATCTGTCAGTCAGTCTGTTTGGGTGTTCAGGGCTGCCAGTAAAGGCCCAGCACTCGGTCTGAAGCTCTCTTGTATTGTCACACTTAAAAATTAGAATGGGCATGCTTTTCAGGCTGGCTGTATTATAGCTTCGCCAAGTGTGAGGAGAAGATGAAATGTCAAGGGCGACCGCATGCTGTATTTCTGTAATTATTTTATTATCATTTCTGATTTATAGCAGATGGCTGTGAAGCAATTATTAGAAATAACATTATGTATGTATGTATGTTTGTGAGTGAGTGAGAGAAAGAAGGAAAGCGATTACTTATTAGTCATACAGTGCTGCCTTCTGCTTTTAAGTACTAGACATACTGAAGTGATTGGCATGCCTGGTGACACCTTCCTTAACCCATGTTTTCTTAAAAGAAGCTGTAGAAGTTATTATAAAGAGGGTGTTAGGAGCATCATAATACAAAATCAAATCAATCTTTAGAATACATAGGACACATTTAGAGGGAGCCATAGAGGAAAATGATTTATCAGAAAACATCACCAGGCATACAGGACCATTTGTTAGAGATCACAATGTATGTGAATATTATCTTTTTATAGACCTGAGAGGGCTCAAGGGGCCAATAAGGCATAAATTCAAGCTAGGAAAAATGATAGACTTTTAGTTTGAAGGGGGAAAAAATTACCTTTTTTCTGCCTTCATGAAAAAAGATGAAGAGAAGAACTTCCACAGTAAGCTAGAGATCAGAGGATTATTTTTTTCTTCTTTAGTCACTTTGATTCATGGAAGGGAGACAGAGTGTATCCTGATGTCACAGTATTTATGTTATAAAGCATCAGTGTGATTTTATAACAAAAACATTGCAATAGACCTTGCCTCTGTTTCCCAGTCCTAGATTTACCTCTCCCTTAAGCTCTGTTTTCTGTGTCTTCGCTCCCTTGTCTCACTCAGTGCTTTTCCTGCCATTCCATATTATTCCTAACCACCCTCCAAGTATCAGTTTCTACCAAGCCACGATCAGGTTGGTTTCTGGCTCCAGTTTAAGGCTCAGTCAACCCACTGTAATTCAGTCTCCCTGTCTCCGTCCACTGTTCCTCCTTTCCATCACTGTTGCCTCTGTGAATTTATTCCTTGCCCTGTTTTCTGTTACCCCCTGTACAGATATTAGGTGGTTTCCACAGCGTTACTCTTGGGTGTAGCTCAGTCCTCGACTTCAGTCTACTGCATCACCTCTAGGAACTAGGAACTCAAGAGAATCACTGAGGCTGGAGTTAATCACTGGTTTACTGTTAAAAAGAATACATTACCTATGATTTTTGCACTTTGGCTGGATTAAGTGGCTTTTTATAGGGACAACAGAAGGTACCTTCTTCAAGTATGGATCACTAATAGAGCAAGGACTTGCTCCAGAGCACTAAGGTGCTAAAGGAGCTAGACTTTCTGGGGGGCGGGGAGCAAAAAAGGGAACTAGAAAATTTTAGTCATACATTATATTTTCCTTTTACTTTGCTTTGGGAATTGTTAGAAACATCCCAGCTGATATTTAGAAAGTAATGCTTAGCATAAGACAGGCTGCCTGGGTGAGAAAATTGTGGTCCAGACCATAAATATTTGGTTAAGTTCTAAACTCAGAAAAAGGTCTTTCACTGGGAAGTGCCAATGTTAGCAGCCCAGTTTACAATCTAAACATCTTTTATGGGTCCTTTTAAACTTAAAGCAGACGTTGAATATCTTTGTGTTGGGAGTTCAGGTTTTTTTAGCTAGGGGAGGGGGCTGGGGGTTGTAGGGTTGGCTTCTGTGAGAAGACATCAGGAGCTGCCCCCATGTCAGACAGAGCCAGGTCCAGCCAGCTCCAAAACAGACCCACTGCTGCCCAAAACTGAGCCCATCAGTAACACTGGTGACACCTCTGTGATAATGTATTTAAGAAAGGGTAAAAAATGATGTGAGAGAGGAGTGAGAAAATGAGAGAAACAACGCTGCAAGCACCAAGGTCAGTGAAGAATGAGAGGCAGGAGGTGTTCCAGATGCCAGAGCAGATTCTCCTGCAGTGCATGGAGAAAGGCCATGGTGAGGCAGGCTGTCCTCCTGCAGCCCATGGAGGACCGCATTGGAGCAGATACCCGCTCTGCAGCCTGTGGAGGACCCCATGCTGCAGCAGACGGAGATGCCCTGAAGGAGGCTGCAGCCTGTGGAGAGCCCATGCTGGAGCAGGGTCCTGGCAGGAACTGCAACCTCTGGAGAGGAGCCCATGCAGGAGCAGGTTTTCTGGCATGAACTGTGGCTCACAGGGGGCCCACGCTGGAGCAGACCATTCCTGAAGGACTCTACCCCATGGAAAGGATCCATACTGGAGCAGGTCTTGAAGAACTGCAGCCCATGGGAAGGACTGATGCTGGAGAAGTTCACGAAGAACCGCATCCTGTGGGAGAGACCCCATACTGGAGCAGGGGAGGAACATGAGGAGGAAGGAGCAGCAGAGATGAACCGACCTCAAGCCCCATTCCCCAGCCTCCTGCGCCGCTCAGAGGGAGGAGGTAGAAGAGTCAGGAGTGAAGGTGAGCCTTGGAAGCAGCTGGGGTAGGGAGAAGGTGGTTTTAGTTTTGGTTTGATTTCTCATGATCCTACTCTGTTATTAATTGGCGATGCGTTTAATTAATTTCCCCACATTGAACCTGTTCTGCCCGTGATGGTAACTGGTGAGTGATCTCCCTGTTCTAATCTTGACCTATGACCTTTTCCATTGTATTTTCTCCCCCTGTCCTGTTGAGGAAGGCAAGTCAGAGAGTGCCTTGGTGGGCACGTGGCAGCCAGCCAACATCAATCCAACATAATCTTTTATGAAGTAGATGTTGTCGGTATTGATTCATTCATGACACTGATTTCCTAAATCGTGTTTCTGTTAGACTGGGTGAGCAGTAGGTGAGAATATTACTGGCTATTTAGCTGTCTGGCCCCAACTTGGGCCTGAGTTACATGCATACAATTTAGGAATACTGAGAAAGATATTTTATTTTTCCGAATCCAAAAATTTGTGAAATAAATAGAAAAGCATTCTTTTTCAGCATTTTTTTCTCAGTTTCCAGGTATGAGCAAAAATAAACGGCTGTAACCTAACACTGGTAATAATCTCTTCCTCTTCTATGATTGCTTTCTCTTGATTATTTTTTTTATTTTTATGTTTCTATATATGTAGTACATATGTTCATCAGAATTATTTTTTTAACCTGAACTCTAAGAATTTTGAATGGCACAAACCAAGTGCAAACTTACATATGTAAACTCTATGACATATACCTGTATGTGTGATATTTGATGCTGATAATTTTTATTAACAGCATGGGAGGAGCATATAGATTTGTAGAATTATGATAATAATGTGAAGCAGCTCAGTAAATCTTACTAACAATGTTTGTGTTTTGGTCTAATAGAATATTATCTGAAGGCTGATTTTTAAATCACTGCTCTTCATTTTAAGGGCACATTTTGTCTTCTGAGGGTGTGATTAAACTCCTACTGATGTCAGTAGAAGAAGGACTTGGCTTAAAATATGTGTGTAACTCACATTATCATTATGGCATAGTAATTACGTGCATCATCAAAAGCAGAATGTGCCCCTAGGTGCGTTCTAATGTAAACTCTAGTGTGTACTGTACACACATTCTGTAGCTCATTTTAAAACCTGGGGATAACATTTTTTACTGGAAAATTGCAGATTTGGGAATGCATTGTGTATCAAGAATGATTATTACCTGCTATAAGTGTGAATTTCATTGTACTGCAAAAACCTGTGAATGTCCCTCTGTACCTTCATACCACAGGGTAGAGCTGCCAATAAAAGGCCAACGTGAACTCCGTTATTCCAGCTGTATGCCAGGTGTGTAGATTCTGTGGATCCTACCTCAGCTTGAAGATTTAGATGGTGTGCTGGGTGTATCTAGCATTCAGGTTGACTTTTGTCTCCATGAATCTGCCTAGCTTCTGATTAACCAGATGTATTATACTGGGGCAATTAAGTTTTCCTTAACAAGATACTTTAAATCTCCATTCAGTATTGAGTTGATGCTTGGATACGATGTTGGTTTTTTACATATATCACTGATGTATGGGAGTTTTTTTCACAGTAATAAATGAAGTTACTGCTTTCTGACCTCTCCAATGTTCTTTTCATGTAGTACATACACTCTTTGCTCTCGTGTACCAGTGTCAGAGATAGCATCACCTGAGTATTTTAGATAACTCTCTGGCTTATGTGGTACTTTCTGTCTTGTTGCTTTTCCTCCTGTAATAGCCTTCCAGCAGTTCAAAATTTTTGGATCTCAATCTCTGACTTACATGCCTTCCCAGAGAAATAAATGCATGAGAGACAAAAAATATGTATTTGTAATATGAAATCACATATGTCAATTATATTCATACTTGCTCAAGTCTCTCTCCAAATTAGTGAAACCCAATTTAGCTGACTGACACCCTGCCCACAGGTGATGTGTAGCAAGACTAAAAAGTGACTGTATGTTATATATAGTCCTAGATCACAGTATTCAAAATAATAAGAAGTCCCACATGTTTTCAGTCCTTTTACTGATGTTTCTAAGTGCCATTCCAGGTCAGCTCTCTCTCCACTGATTGAAAAGGCTCAAGCAAAGGAATTTAGGTGAGTAACAGGAAAAAGATATAGGAAAGCTGTGTCTTAGCAAAGAACAGTTGAAGTGAAGCACTTGACCTGTATCTTCAGAGGTGTTAAAACGGATCTCAGCATCAGTAACAGGCACTATGGTTGTCCTCTAAATCACTTCCCAGTGGCCAGTCAACCCAATAACTGCTTATGTTACACCACAGATCTGAGGCACCCAGGTCCTTATCCAGGCAGAAGGTTTCTCAAACCTGTGCTCCTCTCTTTATCCCATGAGAGTGTCTGGATCCTGTGAAATACAGA
The DNA here is from genome assembly GCA_034782735.1 of Sagittarius serpentarius. Classification (NCBI taxonomy): domain Eukaryota; kingdom Metazoa; phylum Chordata; class Aves; order Accipitriformes; family Sagittariidae; genus Sagittarius; species Sagittarius serpentarius. The sequence goes on along the minus strand of JAVKLA010000005.1, from coordinate 21,635,414 downwards.
CAATTTGTGTGCAGCGTATGCAAAAATCAGATGGGAAACAAGCAGCAAACCTATTGCTGAGTAATATATGCTCAGGTGAGGGAAAGTGCTGAAATCCCATCTGGGCTGGTCTGGAGATTGATTTTAACCTGTATTGTTAATTCTCTACTAGCCCTCTATAAAACACTTCTGTGCAGCTGTTCTACTAAACATACATAAGTAAATATATAGTGGGCCTTTGATATGAACCTCAGCTTCCCACTTAAGTAGGGCCTAACTTATAGCTGTATTGAACATTGGTATATGTTGAATATGGCCAAATTAAAGTTGTGTATCATATGTTGGAAGTAATGACTGTTACATGCCTTAGTACAATAAATCTCCTATAAAATATGAATGGATTCAACAAGAAAAAAAGAAAAGCCGGAGCAGATTAAGAATTTCATTTGTACTTGGAATCATTCTATGATACAACCCAGAACAAAACATTTATTCAAAGTAATGGGCTTGGTTAAACTCTGATGTAGATAGTTCGAAGTAGCTGCAGCTAAAATCAGAATAAATTAAGCTGAATGTGCCCTGGTAAATGTTCAGAATCAGCTCTGGAACACAGTTTTGAAGTAAGTGTTTGGTGTGAATACAAATTTTGCCCTACACAAAGTGAATACAAGCTCAACTTTCAATATATTGTGTGACTGTTCAATGCCACATTGTGTAACTACTGCTAGTCCTAGTGTTATATTTTGCCTATTTTGTAAAGAATGGCTTAGAGGCTCCTTAATAAAATTCATTTGGAAAAAACTCTGAGAGAAAGACAGTGGGTTACACTGTTTCTTAAACTCTGAAACACAAAAAAAAGGTGGTTACATAATTTTCTTTACTTACAGTGCATAATATTTCAGCTAATGAACTTCCTAATCTATTTTGTAAAATCAAACAGCATATAGTAAAACATTAAAAATAATCTTAGTAATTTATTTTTTTTAAATATACAAAGCAAAGCCAAGGAAACACATAAGTTTACTTTTCTTATTTAATTTTAATTTCTGTAAATGTCCTCAGAGTTATATAGGATTTCACCTATGGTTCTGTGAATTCCACACAGGAAACTAAATTTTTAAGGAACCATTTATAACGCAAGAACTTCCTCAAAATGTTTCTAAGCTCAACATCATTCTTTTAGAAGATATATTGCTGTATTCTCCTTGCTAGAATTTTGTGCCTGCAAAAGTCCCTTCATTAGTTTTACTACTCTGTAACTTTTGGAAGGTGAGAGAGAAAAAGTACTATATTTTGAGTGACTAATTGTGCAATCATGTATCTGCAAAAATTCAAAATGAGTAGAGCCTATTGAACAACTAACTAAATGAAACGTCCTGAATTTAATTTAATTTAAATAAGTAAGGATCACATTTTAATAAACTAATCTATTGGTGGAATTTTTCTCATTTAACTTGTAGCCATCTAAAATTAGGTACCTAGTCTAAATCAGTTGTCTAAGCTCCTTTTATATTTCATAAAGAGTTAGACACCTCCAGAGATAGTGAGGATAAATCTGCCTTTGGAAACAGTTACGTCCCTTCACTTACTATGTAGAAGGAGCCTAAATTTAGAGTAGACATCCAACTTCTAGATTATTAAAACTAGATTAATTGAGTCTCATTGAGTAGCTTTCAAAGGGGACTGCTCCTAGACTGAGGTAACAGTAAAGGTAGGAAGGTAATTACAGTCCTCCTTCTGTTAAACCCCTTACCTTTCACATTTGATGGACAATTCGATGGATGAACCTCTTGTATTGCAAGATCAGAACTGTTGATTAGCAATAATGTAATTCATGGAGACCATAGTTCTTTCATAAGTAAATTCTGTAAGAACTTTATATAACAATTCATTAACAGTGGTAAAATGACCGGGCCTGAGAGCTTGTTATGTAAAACCCAGTGTGTATGAAAAAGAAATGAGTGCAATGGCCATTTGTTGTGAAATCCATCAAAACATCTTGCAGCAAAATAAACAAAGGAAAGTCACAAAGCCTATTATAAAACTAAAAAAAAACAAAGCACAGAAAATAGCAAGCAGAACTTTGCCTCTCATTTTCATTCTCTTATGCAGAAAAAAGTTTGGGAGATACAATGAAAGAGTCTGACACAAAGCAAAAATGCGTGTAGAAAAATTACATCAAGGAATTGTGGAGGTGGAGAGTAGGAACACAGCAGAGGTAGAACAATATAATAAACAGGTAAAATATTAGTTGACAAGGAAGAAAGGCAACAAAATAATTCTTTTAAAATACAAGCTGATAATTATATGAACAATTATAAGTTAAATTTTCATGGATGTTGTATCAGTAATTTATATGCCTACAGAGACAGGGACTGCAGCTGAGTCTCTGAGCTATCACATGTTTTGTGGACTTGCTGAAATTGGACCTCTCATTAATTTAATGAAGGTAGAGGATGAGAAAGATAGTTTCTTGAATATGCTTACGGATTAAACCTCTTCTAGCAAAACTGAACAATGGATATCATGTTGCAAAAAGGAAAACTTTGAAAAACTGAAAATTTAGTTGGTATTTTTGTATCCTGCAGAAGTATCCTGTTTGTATCCTGTAGAATTTTAGAAAATAATTACTGAAAAGTTGCCACTAATACATTTTTGTAATAAGTGTTATTTTAAAAGACCAAGTTTTAAAGCATACAAGCAATTCAGTACAGTCAGGGCTAAGGAGAATTTGTTTTGCCTCTGATTTTGAAATGGAATATATTCCATTATAAAATACAATATCACATTCATTGCACCTCTCTACTGGGCTGCCCTTCTCTTTTATATCAAGAACAAATACTTGTTTTCACTGTCAAAGATATGTGTGACTGATCAGCACTCTGCATATTAGATCTTATTAATTACTGAAATGTTGACTTTCACATATGACTAATCAATTATGTCAATTTTCATCTCTCAGTTATTGAATTCTGAAAGAACTTTGATGCTTCCTTCCATGCAGCCTCATGTGGGGATGTGCTGCCCATAATCATCTGCCAACTAATATATTATGGAGATCCAAAATACTTCTTGTTACTTTTATGGCACTAAAACCACCGCGTATTAGACTTTCTGCTGTTGCCTTTATTTTTGTACATGCCTCCATTCTTTGGGTGCAACCATCATTTTCCCCCACTTAAACTCTTTGGGAAGAAGGTTGACTTTATTCCTCTTTGTAGAGAATCTAAGAGAGTAGGTGTTAGCAGGTGCTGTCCATCCGATTGATCCTAGGCGGCACGGTAATAGCAATGCATGAGGAAATCCTTATTCAGCTTCTTTGTAGTATGGAGCTAGTTTCTTAACACTGGTATTGCTATAGTAATATTACAATATTTCTCATTAGATGAGGCACAAAAGGTGTAGTTGTACTAGGGCAAACCAAAGATTCACTTAGCCCAACAGTCTTCAAAAATGAGGAGAAACAGATGCTTAAAGGAAGGGCAGAATAAACTACAGTTATTCTGAGTACTCTCCCATAAACTTGTTATTAGAGGCTCAGAAAGTCCCTGAACAAGCTGTTGTTTCTGTGTATCTAAGCATCCTCCAAAGATTTCTATTCAATGAACTTGACCAATATTCACTTGAGACCATGTAAGCTTTTAGTGCTACAAACCCTTTGCCAAGGCATTCCACAGCTTAGCTAAGTGAAATTATTACAATTAGTGTGATATTAGTCCTAGCTGATGTAATTCATTGGTAGAATTAAAATTAGATGTTTGTCATTGTAATACACAGTTGTCAAGGTGTTGGACGATATGGTTATTTACATACTTGTAGCTTGGCACGTATTTCTGTTCCCTTTGATATGCCATCCTTTACACAACATATCACATCGATTCCCTCTCTGTCCTTGGCACTTGCATTGCTGCTTTCCAAGCAAAATAAGAAATAAAACTGATGGCATTCCACGGCTATAATGGCTTAGCTGTAAACTGCTTTGTGATACTTAGAATAAGAAAGAAGCAATAGAAAAAGTTTGTTCTGTTCCCAGAACAGTTCCTAACAGGAATCCTAACAAGATCCATCATTTTGATGAAGATGCTAATTATGATATATTATAATGGCAGCTGAATGCAGTCTCTAAGGACCTCTATTGACATTTTCCACCATTCTTTCATATCCTAATGACATCATAACAATGATATTAAAGAATTTACTCTCTCTGATGTGGCTGTTTTGGCATCATTAAACACAGTGGAAGTTTTAGACACGTAGAAGTGGAAGATATACTCACCGTGTCACAGAAAATGCACAAAAATATGTAATTAGCCACTAATCATGATGACAACAGTTCATGTTCAAATTGCCTTCAAGATTCCAAGTAATTCTTTTAAGGAAGATTGCATGAGAATAGGGAATGGGACTTTCCCGTGTTCAGTTTCCCCCTCATTTTCCCGAAAGGCACAATTTGCCCCTTTCTTTTAAAACTGACCAAGGATTCAGGCCACAGACATCAAACAAAACCATTTACAGAGACTCACAAAAGATGTTCAGCTTTGCCAGAGCTCTTGACATAAGAATTGCTTTGCAGTCAAGATGGTCCTTGTTCATACAGCCCTCTATGAACATGGATCAGCTTTGAGGAAAATATAGATTTCTTCTACCAAATTACTATGAAACTAGTGGGTGATCATAACATATCCCAAATGACACCACTTCTAGTGGCTGCCTTTACTAAAGAGGTTCTTCTTTCAACATGGCCTTTGGATGGAGAAAATGGGCTCTCTGAACTTTAAGAAATGGGGGAGATGTGGCAGCAGAGGTGGATGACTCCTCCTTTCTCTATGTAGATGTGGATGTGGGTAGATGTCAAAGGCATGAGTAGGCCTGCGGTCTGTAGGAGTCCAGATCATTATCTTCTCTTTGGTATTGCTAAGTCTATTTAAATAGACTGAAAAATGTGTGTCAGTAGGAGTTTTTCCTTCACTCCTCTCACTCATGAAGCAAGAAGAATTCCTGATGTAACCAAGCGCTCTCCCATGTGCACTGGCAGCCACCCACTCATGGCAGATATTTAGCTGAAAAGAAGAAGGGAACAAACACAACAAAAATAGAAAGCAGTTCCCCACAAAGAAGAGGAATATTGCATCTCTGAAAAGAGAGAGCACAAGTACTGTGACTGAAGTATCTTCTGATAGTCAGTAAGCCCTGGTATGTCTTTTTTTCAGTTAGGGCTCAATCTCATCCGCGTACCAGGATAACCCTTTAAAACACAAGAATTAAATTCTGGTCATACACCTGTATGCGATCTGTCCACACCCTTCCTATCCCCATTCTACCCCTCTTGTTATCAACTTGCACTCCATTCACACTTACCACCACTGTGAGCAATTATTGACAAAGATGCAGTTCTTTTTGTTGCTGGAACAGAAAGTGCTGTTCTTTCTAGGATTTTGAGGCCAAAAGACAAGTTATCCTCAACTAGAAAAGAGGCTGTCCTGCAATCATTTACTGTCCTCTGTGTGGGACTGTGTAAGATTATCTGGTAGGCACCTTTGAACTAAAGGAATTAAAATGTGAAATGAAGACCAAATGAATGGAAAAGCCAACAAATATAGAGAAACTTGTCTTTCATTTATTAAAATAACTCTTATGAATATCTAAATGAGACTTCTTTTTTTTCCTCTCCTTTATTTACATCTCAAGGTATTATTTAGAGTATGCAAATGTGATGTGTTCCACAAATCAAACCTGGCAACTCATAATCACATCCTGCTGTACATGATTTGATACTCATAGACAATCATTGTCACTGACAAAAGTGTGTGTGTGGGAGAAGTGCCTATCATTCTTCTATACAAATTAATCAATAAAAAAGTGTGCATGAGAGCGCTATGAATAGAAGTGGGTATCAGTAGATTTTTCCCTAAGGAAGACAGATAATTCCTTTTCCATTTCTTTATCCGTGTCTCCAACTTGGAGTCTTTCTTCAATGTGTATTTCAAACCTTAATTTGTTTAGTTTTCCTGTCCCTCTGTTTTTTCTAAAACAGTATATTTAAATATGAAAATATATACTAAATGCACAGTGTTTTTGAATATCTTAATCATTTCCAGCTGAGTTTCTAAAAGTATGTTTCTCAAATTAAGTAAAAGATCTACAAAGAATTTTCTATAATATTTTTCTTTTTCTGATAAGGTTTCCATTTGAAGTTATTGGAATAAATAAATTTTACTTCTTGAAAGTTGTCATGATTTTCTGGTGTTATGGGACCATTGTATCTCCTCCCAAGAGTTAGCCTAAATGGGCAGTGCTTCCTCTTACTAGATGAAACTATGTGTTTCATAAGTCCTAGGAAGGCTTTTGTTTCTCAAACAGGGCAATTAACAGTGAACTACTTTTCAGACTTGCTCAGTGATCCCAAGGTACAATGAATTAATGAATTTTTTTTCTTACTTGTCATATATTTGAGAGATCCACTTATCACATGATTCTTTACTTATCTACATTTTGTACAGGATTTCATGTGGTCTCTAACATGCTTCAGGTGATCTATGGGTAAGTATGTCATATATCCATATGCTGACATACTTTTTGGATAACATCTTAAGAACATTTTTCCAAATCTTTAAAGATTGTGTAGAAGGTAGACACTGCCCTGGAGAACTATGTCCTCTTCCTTGCCAGAACCTACCTTGTTCTTTCTACCCAGCACTCTCTTGACTAAAACCTATGCCCACCATTTTGATTATAAGGCTAATGAGTGATGTTTGCTGAAGGCATTCACTCGCATGCTCCGTGGTCACTGTATAAGTGGAAGAGTAAGTGATCCGCTTACCTTCATAGAGATTCCTTTTCCAATGCAGGAGACATGTATACACATTTTATTTATTTGAAGGTTTTCTCCTGTGCTGACAAAGCAAGCAGAGTGCTTACTTTGCAAACTAGGTCATGGATACTATTATGAAGCCTGGTCCTAGTGGCCAGTAGCTAGTATATTCTAGCCTGTTCCATCCATTAACATTAACGGCCTTCAGCATTTGTTTCTGAAATAAGGCTGGACTATAAGCTGTTCCCCTATAGCCTCTGTCCTTTTAAAGTATTACAGCTTTGTTTCCTTCAAAAAGAAATGGACAGTTCCCATTTGCATGATTAATTTAGAAAATGAACAGTATAGAAATTAAAATACCTTTAAAAATTTGGCTATCAAACTGTTCCAATCTGCTGTTGTACTATGTTCAGATTTTAGTGTGAATACAAAAAATATTTCAGCTTCCCTTCCCTTGATGATGCTATCCAGGTTTGACAGTCTTATGTTTCTAATGAGGCTAAGGTAGTGTTTTGCAAAAATTTAGAATTTATTGCTTTTGAGCTTCTCTGAGGTAGATATCCTTTTATTAAATGGCCATAAACATCTGTTATCCATTCAGAAATAATTACCCGTTGTTCTTGTTTATGCCTAATTAACAAGGTCTCTATATTACCAATTATTTTTTTCCTAACCCTTCTAGCTAGGAGCCTGCCAGCTGCATTACGTAAACAAAAACATTATGAAAAGGGTACTTTAACATTAGTTCTGCATTACATGATTGTTGAAACACACACGTTTGTTTGAACTGCAAAGCTGTTCTCATAATTCTGCTTGTTTCTTAATGTTTTAATTCCAGCACTGGAAGGACTTTGCATTATTGCATCTCAGGATTTTTGACTTTTGTGAGGATTTTTGTTGGGTGTTGTTGGGTTTTTACAATAATCCTTGGCCTCTTCTTTGCAAGGTACTCATAAATGTTTTCCACCTGCATGGTCTTCACATTTTCTCTTTAATTTCCCTGAAATTATTTCATATTTCTTTAATGTGCTGAGGATCATAAGTTAGAACTATCCTACATTTATTTATATTACCCATAGTTTTTTATCATGGGTATTTTAATAACATATGTACATTACTAACCAATCAGAGCAAGTTAGCACTCTCCTGGATGCTGAAGAAATCTGATTTATTAAGTTGATGCAGTTGTGGAAAACATATCAACTTTAGAATACAAAAAAGCATTGCAGAACCTGGCAAATGTGGGAAAAACATTTCAGGGCATTTCATGTGTGTATTGGGTCTGGCTGAGATGGAGTTAATTCTCCCCATAGCAGCCCTCATAGTGCTGTGCTCTGTACTGATAGCTAGAAAAGAGTTGATAACACACCAGTGTTTTGGCTGCTGCTGAGCAGGGCTCGCACAGCATCAGGGCTGTCTCTCCAACATTCTCCCGTCAGCAGTAGGCTGGGGGTGGGCAAGATCTTGGGGGGGATACAACCAGGACAGCTGACCCAAATTGACCAAAGGGATATTCCATACCATATGACGTCTGCTCAGCAATAAAAGCTAAGAGAAAGGAGGAGAAGGGGCATTCATTATTACGTTTGTCTTCCAGAGCAACCGCTATGCGCACTGAAGCCCTACTTCCTGGGAAGTGGCCGGACATCGCCTGCTGATGGGAAGTAGAGAATAAACCTTTTGTTTGCCTTTGCTTCTGTGCACAGCCTTCGCTTTTGCTTCATTAAACTGCCTTTATCTCTACCCATGAGATTTTTTTCCATCTTATTTTCTCGCCACCCCCCGTCCTGCTGCGGGGGCAGTGATAGAGCAGCTTGGTGGGCACCTGGTGTCCAGCCAAGGTCAACCCACCACAATGTGTTGCACATTCCGATCCTTGTGTTCTGAAAGATTTGTCAGTGGTTTAGACATCTTTTCTGCATAACTCTCAAGTATCCTGGTCAGTCCAAGAGCAAGTTTACCTCATGACATACCTTTGCTTCCTGAAGATAATGTTCTCCTTACAAATATATAAGGAAACCTAGAAAACTGCTGTGACAGACTTGACCTTGGTTGGGATCATCTCAGGTAGTCTGCCTTCTTAGATGTCTGTTTTCAGGTTTTCAAGATGCAATTGGACAGGGTGATAGTTAATCTCATCTAGACTCCCTTTCCCATGAAATGTTGGACCAGATGATCTTTCAAGGTCCCTTCCAACCTGGGCTGTTCTATGTTTCTATGAAATTTCCCCATCTTTTACAACAGAAGATGAAATGGATATCCAGAAACCCTTTTAATCTTCACAATGTTTCTCTGTTGTTGTTTTTTTGAATTTCCTCTTACATGCTTTAACGTTTAAATTTTCTCTACTAATGTTGTCATTCTGAATGTATCCTCCTCTTCCTCCTAGGCTGCTTACCCTTAGAACCTACCTTGTGCCTTTTGCAGTCCTTCTAGAACCTCAGACTGTCCTTTTTATTATCAATATTTTCTTTTTCTTATTTCTCCAAAATATGGAAAGACAAACCCCTTACATTTGGACTGTTTTTTTTATTTTCCACATATAGAAAAAGCTCTGCCTTTCTGGAAAGGTCTTTCTACTGTCCCCAGGGCACAGCACAGTGCTCCTCAGAGCAGGACGAGTCAATCAGTGACAGATTCTAACCCTCTTTACTTCATATGTTACACCATATTGACCCCCTTCATTTTTCCCCTAATATTTGTGAGGGGCTTTTTAGCTGTAGAATATGCCTGTACACTTCACTTGCTTTATGAATAGATTGCCTGGAGAGAATCTGGAGTGTCCGACATGCTAGAAAATAATTTGTCAGGAATGGTAGGGATATAATTGATTCTATCTTGGTCAGGGAAATAAAGAATATGACATTTTGAGGTCTTTCTGTTCAAGCTTGGATTCTATTTCACTCCCTAATTACTAATTATATTCTTCCCTCTCCCCATGAAGCTCTTCTCCCATTCTTTTTTAATCTTTTGCATATTATTTTATTCATTCTACATTAAGTCCTGCTGTGGACCCATGAACCAGACAGTCTTTTTTCACTATACCTTTCTTCTCATACAGACTTTCTTCCTTCTGAGATTAACCATTCCGTTCTTTGTCATCCTGCTGATTCTTCACCACTATATCAGACCAAGCCTGAGTTTTTGGCTTGTTTTCCACACAAGATTCTAACTAATTTTTGCAAAATGATCTTTAATTTCCTGAAGATTTTAATCATTTACTTTAATTTTAGTTTTATGGTGTGATGATAGCTTTGCTATATATTACTTTAAAAGGAAAATAACCTCTGACTATGTTTTTTATTTTTGCCTAGGAAAGTTTCTAATTCATTTTATACCTTCCTTTTTTGCATAATAGTCTGTGTCATAGCCAGAAACACCTGAAACCTTATTTCCCCTCCAAGTACCATCAGAAAACTCTTCAATATTCTTGAGAATCAGCTCCTTTTATTTTTTTTATTATTTCTTATTTCATTATTAACAGTTCATTCCTCCTCCCAAATAGTTTTGATTTTATTTTGTAGATCTATGTTTCATGGGAGTATTTACCCTGATTGAATCTATTCAGTACTGAAGAACTTTTCAATCTCTTACTCATTTTTGACAGTTAATATTTGAGAAAACTGGCTTAGAGCACTAATTTACCAAAAATCTTGCTAGGTTGTTTTATTTCCCACTGCAGTTTTCCTGTATGTTAAGATTCTCCCAAGCTTTTTTCCTCTGAGGAAAAAGGCTGTCAAAAAACCTTCTTCCATAAGGCATCCATTCCACAGGCAAGGTGGAAACTAGAAAGTTAAGGGTATCATCAGCGTTTACAGAATACATCGTCTTGCCTTTGGAACTCCAGACAGAGATATCTGCTTGCTGTGATAATCTCGTATGTGGTCTCCCTTCTCTTTCACCTAGGCTGTAAGACTGTTAAACGTCACACAAAGACAGAGATATAAAGTATGAGGCTTATTTTGTATTTGGCCAGTTCTTTTCACTGTCACCAGCAGAGCCTAATGGCTGGTATAATCAGTCTCTTCCGCATTTTGCTTTTGAGACAAAGCTTTATTTTTCAAGGCTCAAAGTGTTTTAGACTGATTAAGGTCTTTAGACTTGATATAGGTCATCTGGGTGAAACTCAGTGGCCTGTATTACGCACGCCATAATAAATGATCTAACATGGGGTTTGGCTTTAGATTTTACAAAGTCTCAAAATGTATCAAAAACTGAGTGCACAACTCAAATCTGAAGTCTTTAAATTTAGGAAAAATTATTCAGCTCCAGATTCTATGGCTATATCTACAAAGGTGTGTAGTTGAACCACAGTCTTGAATCCCGTCACCCTTGGCTGAAAGTGACTGACAGTGAGGATTGGTTTATTGGTAACAAGACTTTCAAATGTCTGTGTATATCTGATAGCAGGTACTCACAGGTCAGATCTCTTGTCGCCTTGGCCAGAAGCTTGTGCTTGGACAGCTTGAAGACCAGTCACTGCCCAGTGTCTCACCTCATTGCAATCGAGCTAATCTCAACTGATTTTTTATTCCGGAAGAATACTCCTACCATACATATTCTACTCAGAGAAAATACCTGTAGAGTATTCCATGGAGGGATGTAAGTTTTGATGGGACGAATGAAGGGAGAAAGTAATGTTGAGATAAGGATCTCAATATTCAAGATTGCTAGAAAAGAGGCAAAAGAAATATCACTGACTAGAATTTGATTTAGAGAATGAAAACATAATTGCTAATCAGATTATCTTGAACATTAATAACTAATGAACAACACTGATAAACAATGTAAGATTTGGCCTTTATTTGGCTATAAAATCAATACACTGATTTTTTTTTTGTTTAAATTACTTTTAGGGATTGTTGCATCATATTTCTTTTGTAAAGCAGTAACTAAAGCCACTTCTGGGTAGGCCTTCTGTGCTTATTTGCTTTTGGTAAATTTCATCAACAGAAAATGTCAGGGTTTTTTCATATATAATGAAGGTTCCACTTCAAATTGGAAATGTCTCCCACCATCTATTTTATACATCTTTTTTTTTTACATCAGCATGTTAAGAAAAAAATAAAGAGATTGACAATAAGAAATAATAAAAGACAAGACGACTTTAACCAGTTCTGGGAATTTTGTGTACCCTCCCAAACAGGTCTTAAAGGTGTAAGCACTTAGACATATTTACATTGCATTGTATTTCAGCTGATTGAACTAATCTGTCTTTTCACCATTCAATGACTAAATACAGAAATTTAGAGAAATTAGATACTAGTTGAAGTAATGCAAGGAAAGTTTCATCAGTATTATATCTTTTATAAATTTAACTTGTCTGTTTTGTACAGATCGGTAAAAACCGGAAAAGCACATGAAAATTATAGGACTGACAAAATGTACTTTAGTTCAGATATTGTTTTAAAAAAGAAATTAGATTGGGCCAGCTTAGTTTATTTGTAGATCTAAACACAGTAGGAAATGCAGTTCTCCTTGCCAATATTTCTTCCTAAGATTTCATAAGTTTTACTCAAAAGCTTGACTAAATAACTTCTGTGCTGTATCAGGGTATGTTACTCAGTAGTTCTGATGAGCCATTTCAGACAAACTCTTCCTAGACCTCTGGCCTATGAGTTTCCTCATGGATTTTTTTAATTCCTTGCATTAATTCTAGCTACTGATCCTTACTTTACCCAAAGTATAAAACTTCAGAGAAAAAAAAATTCAGCTACACATTGTTTAAAAGTCAGATGGAATTATTTTATTTATTACCACTATAATCACTGTAACAGCCTCTTTTACATTTGGATTCAGGAAAGTGTCCATCTTCAAGAAAACTCCTAGTCAATAGTACTTAAACACACAGATAATTCTATTCTAATTTAATTACTAAACTGACCATTCTGTTCAATGGGACAATTTATGTGACTAAAGGCTGGAATACACTATGAAGAGCATAATAAAACTACCGTCCTATTTTTTCTGGTCTAAAAATGTGGAGAGTAATGTAGGTTGCACTGTTTTGACATTAGAAGAGAGTTGTTAAAGTCTGTTATTGCAATAATCACTCTAGGGCCATCTTCTATAAATCTAGTAATTTATTAACTATGAAATATGAGTCAATCCTTCATCAAAAAAGGGGAACACATTTGGTATAAAGAAGAGAAAAAACCCCAAATCATAACTATTTCGTGGCTGGATGCCACATTCATTGTCTAAAAGTAGAGTTTCTCATACTATAAAAATTAATTGTGTTGGCTCAGACATGTAACATATGCAAAAAATCCAGGCCATTCCTGGTAAATTCAACAAATTCTGAATTTCACACATCACAGTGCAGCAATGCTTGTTAGCAGTTAATAGGTTCTAAATTTGGAATATGTAAATGTGTAAAGACAAAAAGTGGCTTAATGAGGACGAAGATCCTTGCTGTCACTCTTTTTAGATAAGTATTGATGAAACACTGACAACACAGTGTTTTCATTTGGTTTATTTACTAAGTCAGAACTCATGTTAATGATTGATTGCTTTTATAAGAATGAAAATCTGTGTCCCTAAATAGTCAGTGTACTGCTCAAGCAAACAAAATGTGTCCTGTTAGTTTGTGTTTGCGAAGCAATGACTCCTTCAAAAACAAATGTGGTAGAGAGAGCAATGTACATAGTACACAGAGAATTCAAGAAAAAAAAATATTCTTGCTGTATATTATAAGTAATAACACTAAAATGAGCAGCAGGATTTTTATTTTTTTTAATGGAGCACGGATGTGATTCTGAGAAATACCAATTAGTTGGAGCAGTGCTAAATACAGAGTGATTCCAGTAACACTCCTTTGCTGGTATAAGCTGCAGAGTAGAGTGCAGTCAGAGGATCACAATAAAGAAAAGTTGACTGCTGTGAAAGTGATTTTAACAGGCTGTCAAAATACGTTTTCTATTAAATTCTGGTTCTTACACCACACCCTTCATTCTAATTATTGATTCAATGTATCAAAATGTTAGTGCTTACCACTAGATACTCCTTTGGAATCTAAATAACTAAAATTTCACTAAAAGGATCCATTTATCCAGGGACTCCTATATGGATGTTACATTTTTTGTTGTGGATGTGAATAGAATAAATGGCATGGAAAGAATTAAATGCCACGCAAACTTGAAAGTTCTGGAGTGAGTTTGGCAAGGGAAACAGACTGTACAATTTAAAAACAACAGCAAACAGGGATTGTTTTCTGTCTAGGCAAAGCATGCGTTGGCTGAGATCGCATTTCCTAGTGGAGTTTCCTCCTAGTAGTGCTCTCGAGAGAGATTGGGACAAGAATGTGCTCCTTTTGAAAGCCGTTGCATGTGATTTTTTCCGCTTTAAAAGATATGTTCTATCTTATATATAAACAAGCAATGTTTTAAATTGTGGATGTCAGAAATCCTGCACCATTGCATTTCTCTTCAGTAAATTCAAGACTTGAGATTCTCTTGCGAGTCTACTCCTACAAAAAAAAAAAACAGCTGAAGTCGCTTTCAGGCTATGTGATGGCCACATATCCCCTTGATTTAATTATGTCTTGCAAACTTGTATCTACATCACAGAATTGAATTATAGCAATTTCTTAGAATTATAGCAACTATATTTCCATGCACCTGCAAAAAATAAAAAATAGCCAGGGCAATGTGAAATAACCAGATCTTCCATGACTATTTCAAATTTTTGTAATTTTAATTTCTGCATACCTAAACCAAGATTCTGAGATCATACCTGATAGTCCTAGCATCGCATGGAGGGGAAGAGAAAAGACTGGAGTTTTACTGGGCACCTAGTTTTTCAGAGCACAGCTTCACGGCTGGGCGCAGACAACTGCACACATGCAGTTTTTGTGCACTGCATAGAGGCATTAGCACAGTGTTCAGTGTAAACTAAGATACCTGTCCTCTTGGTGAGGCTTATTATCTCAGGCTTAACAGTGTTCTGCTGTGGCAGTTCAGCTCAGAGCTCAGTCACAGTGGGCACGTACCTTCTGCACCCAGACAGGTAGATTTACCCTCAGGCGACGTGCCCTAAACACTGGACTCCTAGCACTGGGATTTAATATTTCTGTTCTTTAGAAAGAAATCAAACTTTCTCCTTCAGATAAGTTTCCTGTAACTTTTATGTCTGTCTAAGCCAAAGAAAATGTCTTCTCCATCACTGGAATTCAAGTAATTTCATGTATCAGCTACTTAAAAACTACATACATATGTGACAGGCAGTGTAATTTGTGTTCAGCTGTAACAAGTCTGGTGCATATTCAGCTGCACACTATCACTAAATCTCAACATTCCCATTTTAATCTTAACATCCTAACATCTTAGCATGTTTATCGAAAAGAAGAATACAATAGCTAGATTCAATACTTAGGCAGCCTGTGATCTGAGGACTAGAAAGTGATGCTGAAACTGTTCTCGTGAAAAGGAAAGAGATTATTTCTCCTGTATTAAAAAAATAAGATCATTAAGAGATGTGGGGAAATGTGCAATATAGGGAATTTACTTATTGTACTTGTCTAATAAAAAAATATTTGGCTAACTAAGGAGTGGTCTGAACTGTGAACTTTTAACTCATGGCTTTAGCTGAATCTCAATATAAAAGGCGGTTCCTCCAGAAACAAGGTGCATTTTTTCTGTAAGCATATGGCAGGTTCTAAGCACAAGGAAACCAGCCCTTGATAAAATTCACTGGGAACATCTGTTCAAAGAACCTACTTGGAAAGTAGCCCAGACATTTGGACAACCCTCAGTTCAGTGTCCAGCTGCTGCAGTGCCGAATAACGGAGGAGAAAAAAGGCAGGAGACAGAAGCAAAGCTGGCTAATACATTTCACATCTCCATGGACTCCGAAGCCTACAGATAAGTGGAATTATTTACTAGGGAAGACAAGAAACACTTTTAAATGCAGGAAAGAGAACCAAGGATCTAACTTTAACTGAGCTGGTTTTACATGTCACTAAAAATCTTTCTGACTCAGTAAAAGTGAAGAGAAACGAGAACATAAAATATAATTATGTACTGTAACTTGTCCCAATTTAGATATACAGAATTGAAAATGCTACCTTCTGTAGCAACTGCTGAAATTGCGTCAAAGGAAACTCAAGCCTTATTTCAGACAATAGTTAACAAGCAAAGCAGAATTTTCAGTGGAGTACGCATGGAAAGGATGCGTATGCAAATATTATGATGAAGGTAGATTTTAATACTGCACAGAAATAATTTTCAGTGCAAGTAAGAACTTTTGCTTTCAATATGCATATTGCTAAAGCTTTCTTCACAAGTAAGAGGAGGAGGTGGTGATGGAGGAGGATATAAAATAGAAATCTCAATAGACAATTGTTTAGTCACTAGGCTACTCTGTTACACTGTTACTAAGGAGAAGACAGTTATACACGCAGGATGCTTTAATTAAAATCTGTATTTTCATAGCAGGGCAGGATGCTAATTTAGGTCAGGCTGGTTTAAAGTGAATCACAGCTAAATTTTTATCATGCTTCAGATACATCTGCTGACTTTCTAAGGTGTTATCTGCCTGAAAGATCATAAGCTGGTCTTTTTTTTAACTTTGGTTAGAGTTGATTTGATATAATGATTTGTGGTTTCCTGCACATGAAAACTGTGGTGTATGATGTTTTAAACAGTTCTCTTCTGCTCCCCAGCAAGACCTAATATAAAAAGATTTAGTAAGAAAGAGGTAAACAGAATTCCTCCACAAATCTGCTTTATCCAAAACTCCCTCCTCTGTTGCTGTTCACTACACAGAAGTCCTTATCCACATCACCCCGCTCACCTGTTGCTGTTACTTTGAAGTCCCAGCCAAAACACCCCATGGAAATGCTGAACCCCTTTGGGCATCAGCCTTTAGCTCCAAGGCACATGACTGCCCTGCTGTGAAGCCCGAAGAGCTAGGGAAGGAGCTCCCACTGCCCAGCTATGTCTTGACATTTTGTGGTCTTGGAGTCGGGAGGAATCCTAGTGGAAGGTAAGAGTCTGGATTTTGGTTATTTGACTTTTCCTTAAGGAGGTTTTGCACTGTCCTCCCTCCTCATCTCCCTCCCCTGATCTCTCTCTGCGGGGGCTGGCCACCTCTTGGCTGCCGTGCTGTTTCCTGAGGCCCCTTCCCAGTACTTTTCAGGCTAGTTCATTCTCTCTTGGACATCATTTACGGGAAAAGGCCTAACAATAAAAAGCATAGTTAAAACGGCTCAGTAGCCTTTAATTTATGTATGCTGCTATTTTGGGGTCTAGAGTTGATAACAGCGAAAATACAAGCATCATTTATTTTCTTTTCCTTTTCATGGGGCCAAAGAAGAACAAAATTATAATCAGTTAGGTGTACAAATAATATGTGCTTGTATTATAGCAGCACTGACAGCTCCCATCTGTGATTAAGGCTTACTTTTAGCAAGCCATACCAACACATACTGAACCACCCTGCAGAATCTAAAGTTAAAATAAGCTCATACTAATGAAATAGACTGCTGGAACTGGTTTTAGCTAAGAAGTCAGGCAGATGAAAAGGAAACAGCGGTGGTTCAATGGTCAGTGATTCAAGTAAAATTGCATTATCCGCTGCTACATAATAAATATTTTGCATCTCCTTAATCATGATGATCATCAGAAATAAATATTATGTTGTGGCCAGCTGTTGACAAACCTTACCCTCCTGTATTTGAAGCTGGCCAGATGTGAGCCAGCTCATATCCTGAAGTCATATAGCCACAGCATCACATCACTGGGCCTGAGCCAGCCAAAGTGGCCTTCTGCAGAACACTTGGATCTGACTGTGTCTTTTGGAGCAGACATGTCTAGACTAGTTCTTTGGTACTTTGTGGAGAGGTTGCAGGAAACTAAGGCTAGCTCTGGTTCAAATGACCCTTGGAAACACAAAGACTAACAGTCCAAAGTTATCTTATTTTGCCTGCTGTTGCCCAGATCTTATGAAACACATTGAAATTTCTCATGGTTTCCATCTGAAACCATTAAAAAACCCTCCTGAGTAGAAAAAATTCAGCCAAGAATGTCCCAAAAACCGAAGAGGCCTCAAGAAACACGGTTGCAAACCCGCACAAACATCTGGATTGTAACAAAAGGCAAATCTAGCAAATTTAGCCAAATGCCAGCTTTTATTAAAGACATTTCTTGTAACTGTAAACAGAGTTACTCATTTGATAGACAGCATCTGTTACATTTTCATGAACTTTGAACAGAAGTTCCGCACTTCCTGGATGGTTTCACAACTTGATGGCAACCTCCCTTTGGTTTTTATTCTCATTGTCTTGCCATATTTGTATACACAAGATCTGTCTGTTACAGATTCAGAAAAACAATCTCCTGGGGCATCCAGCAGCAGTCCATTTTGCCTTGTATTTGTTCTCCAATTAAGCCTGTAATCCTATGAGTGAATGATTCTAATATAATTAATCAGAACTGCATGCATTCAAATCACTGCTGTGGACAAATGGTAACACAGTTGTGTTAAAGAGCGTTCACAGAACAGCTAAGTCCGGCTGCAGCTGCAGAACTTGTAAAATGTTAAAAATGTGGGGAAGGAGATCTGGTTTTTGAGAGGAAAATTTATAAAACCTAAAACTGCAGATTGTCTGCTCACTATTAGCTGTGTGCTGGGCTGGGACCCAAAACCAGAGAAATGTTTTCAATAACTGTCAGTGCCATTGTAAGAATAGTAAGCAGCTGATAAAGGCCTTTTGATCTATTTCTTCCAAGCCTACTATTAACTTGACTTTTGTCCTTCAGCATATGTAATTTGAATGTGTAAGTCCAGTACCTTTTAAAGATTAGTCATCCTAGACAAAGAAAAATTGTTATAAAATATTTCTATTACTCTTCTAAAAAAACAGTGGAAAACATGCACTAGAGATCTTGACTGCTCTGTTCTGCTTCCTTATGCTGTAACAGCACTTGGGTGTGTAGGCTGGAATAACTCTTTCCACTCTGCCAGTTGGATGAATGCAAGAGGAAAGGATTATTTTGGTGCTGTACAGGTATAAATGGGGAAAGATATAGCTTTTTAATAATCCAGAGCCTACTCAAAATGAAGCTGTACAATAAGACTTCTAATACTGCACATCACGCAGACACCGGATCTCAGCACCACAAGCCCCTACACAGAATACATTCTGGATGTCAGAAAGGAACAGACCTGTCCCATGCACATGCTATGGCATCTACCTAACTGTTTTTTCTTTGTTCACCAACATCTTTGAACGTTGTTCTTCAAATCCAAGCTGCATTTTAACAAACAATTTATTCTGATTACAAAAATGAACAGGTGCATTTTCTGAAAGGAATGCATCACTGAAGTGATGGCAACATCACCACTGGCAGCTGATGCCTTGGTTTAGTGAAGCACTGCTGCAACTTGAAAACTGCTTTTACTGCTTTGAATAAAGAAGGAGTTATGCTAGGAAACACACCGACACTGTTTTCTTCTCATTTGGGTTCATGTGTGTAAACCGGTACTATGTATTGTGTATTATGTGCAGACTGTGATTACATTTTATAGTGTGCATCAACATAAGGAGGTAATTTAATTTGTAAGAAGCTCCTTGAAGGAGAGGAGAAAATACACCACCAAAATGTGCAGGTTGGAAACAGGTCTGCTGTTTTACTTTTGTCCCTGTATTTACCCCAGGATGATTCAGTACATGTTTTCATTTTTTTTGGATACTACCTTTACAATGACATTACATTTTCTGTTCCAGCTATCCTGTTCGTGTGACCTGCATTTGCACTTAACGCAAGTGAATTTCAAATTACACAGGAAGAATATGTACAACTGGGCAAGATGTTCAAAACTGCATAGTGACTACGAAAGTTTGTACTGACAGACTTTAAAGAGGTCTGACTTTCAAAGAGTGGATCCTTCCTAATGTGGCATTAGTACTTTAGGTGCCTATAACTAACTTAAATTGCAAAGCAAGATGGAAAGATTCAAAATCTGCTCAAGAAAATGATGGAAAAACCCAAAATTTTTCCTACTTTATTCTATTAAAGATAACTAGATTGTTAAAAATAGGTTAAGTAGGCAATTCTTGAAGAGACAGGTCACTGGTATCAATAACATTTCTAAAATCTGAGTCAAAAATGTTGACCTCAAGGATGTTGTCTCTGAGGTTCAGACTCAACAGCTACTCAGGGCTTGGTATTTGCCTAAGAACCAAGGCAAGCTGTTTGTTTAACATTACTAAGCATTACTAAATGTTGCTGTACATTTGAATTATTGACAGCTATCTGTTAGAAACTGATAGCAGTCACCTTTGGCAAATAATGCTTTTCAGTGGCTGCCAAAATAGATTCAGGAGGTAAGAAATTGTGTCAGAATCTTTCCCAATGGACCTCTTGAAAATACAGACAAATACCTTATTTACTAATTGTGTTTAATACCCAGCAGTTTCCATTAAAAAATAACTTTCTGCCTTTGTGTCTGGGAACCTACTGATAACTGGCGAATTCAAATACCACAATTAAGGTGCCTGAGCTGTTTTCAGTCTAGTAGTATATTTGGTCTGACTAGTGCATGTATACGTGGATACTTATTTGCTGTCCTGTTAAAGTCCACCCATGGCAGTAGAATAAAGAGGCGGTTTAAATGGCTCCTGACGGGTGTCTTCTCCTGGATAGTACTCATATCCTGAATGCAGAATAAGAACATTTACAGGAAAATAAGGTAATGTATTTGATAGGTTAAATTATTTATTTCTCTGTGTTTCTAACTGACTTAGCCCTGTCAGAATGGAATTATTGACGTTGATATAAACATTTACATAAAAACTGTCATAAAAGATTCTGAAATTTGCTAAATAAATCAATAAGAACTTTGAAAATTGTATGAAGTATGAACTATGTATGTATGAACTTTGAAAATTATATGAATTGTATATACTGCCTTTCTCTTGTGTAGAAAGGTCTAATAACAACAACAATAATAATAATTTGAACACACTTTCTCTGTTTATGAACAGAAGGTAATAGAAAGGCTTCATTTGTTTTGCTATTCCTAATTAAAGTATATTCTATCCAGAGCAAAATAAGACTCCAGATGAGAAGCTTGCACCAGGACAGTCCTGCTTCTTACAATGCGGTATATTGTTGTCTCAGTTTTATTAGACACACATTAATTTCTGCTTTCTTCTCAAGTGGCACTGCCAAGAGAAAACACCATTTATACCTGTCACACCACTTGTCTCTTCATTAGCTTAGTCCTGCCTGTTTGTCCTGCATTGCTGTGCTGATATAGTGGTGGTGGGAGAGAAGGAGGTATGGAAACTGCTCACAGCGAGCGCTAGAGGCTCGTTGTGCTGGTGGACAGTATGCTCATGTACTGTTTTTTGATTTAAAGCTTAAGTTATAACACAGAAGGGAAAGGAAACATATTTCTCTCACTGACTTTAAATTTAAAATGCCAGAGGGACTGTTTGAAAAGCTGATATATACACAACATGCAGGTTTTAAACAGCTTAGAAGGCTTTTAGGCCTTTTTATTTTCTTTTTTCCTTCTAATTAAGTTTAGAAGTTTTAATTTCCTTTAAAACATATCTGTAGAAAGCCTGTTAAGGTGTGTTCAGGTTTTAAGATTTTAAAACGTTTCAAAGAAATCTCTTGGAGTTACCAATAATTTGAAAATACTACGCAGAAGCAAATTTTTCAGAAAGAAAGGAAAACTCCCAAATAAATATCAAGTTCATCTGATGATTAACTGTATATTCATGTTCTGTCTGAATTTTCCCAGTGTCTTGCTTCCAACTCTGATCTGAATGAATATGAATAATATTATAAACAGACATTTTCTCCACCTTTGAATAATATTTGGTCTAAAGCAGTAGGGATAAAACAGAACAGAAGCCATAGAAGTCCTGCAATATGTGCAGGATTTTCAGATGGGTTAAAGCATGTTGAGCCTCCAGATTGTAAGTTAAATGTTTGGCAAAGAGTGTGTCTAGCATCTCCTACTCCTTTTTGGTTGCTAATATAACTTACAGAAGCCAAACTCAAACAGCAGAAGTGACATTACTCCATGGAGAAAGAGTAAATGAGTAACATTTACAGGACATTTTGTTTTATACTGTGGACCTCTGAAAATCAAAGTTGAAAGCTAAGAGGAGAGTTAGAAGTGAAATAATGTTGCACTTTGACACATGGTAAAAACACTTACTCCGTAGCATCACCGGTTTAGTTATAATGTTTACAATGAATACAGGCTGCTCAGTGTCTGACACTAGCGCTGTTGAAGATAATTGCTTTAGTGGGAGAATATACAATCCATTGTAAAACTGACTGCTGCCCCATTCAGCACAGAGGTTTCGGTTCAGTTAGAAAAAGAGTCCTTGTTGTGTGGTCTCAAACAATTCGTATTTGATTGTGACAGTTACATGCAGGGGAACTACTTAGATGCTGTGAGGGGCCTTGTCCAAACAAATGACTCATATAGTACGTTTTTTGCTCATG
This sequence comes from Sagittarius serpentarius, assembly GCA_034782735.1. Classification (NCBI taxonomy): domain Eukaryota; kingdom Metazoa; phylum Chordata; class Aves; order Accipitriformes; family Sagittariidae; genus Sagittarius; species Sagittarius serpentarius. The sequence goes on along the minus strand of JAVKLA010000005.1, from coordinate 21,613,154 downwards.
AGCATTTATGTCCATAGGAAACCTAACCGCACATCAGATGTTTTCTGCAACATAAATGCAGTTGTCTATTAGCAAGACTAGATGGAAATGAGAAAAGAAGCAGCGTGTATTTCTGATATCAGATGATTTGATCAAGGTAACTTTTGAAGGCAAAACTGCTAATCTGGTCTATGGGAGTTTTTCTTTAATGCTTTCAAGATCTAGTTTTTAGCAAAATCTACTTAATAGAGAGTATCTGGAATCAATCACTTCCTTTCTTTTCTACATACATACTAGGCAAGTCAAACAAGATAGAAGCCTGAACAAAGAACTGCAGGATTTAGCTTAACTAAAACTAAACCTGAGGAAAGTTAGTAAAAGTAATAGCAACATTTCCTTAATATTCTACAGTTTATGATATAGCCATGAAACTCTCAAAGCAATCCCTTTATTTTCTCTTTCATTCTGTTCACGGGATATATTTAACCTTCTTCATTTTCCCTTCAATATGCTATTTTCTTCGCCCTCATATTTAGCTTCTAGACTCTATTCTCTCACTCTTGCTTTTCCCATCTTCTTCCCAGCTTTTACTCAGTGGATCCTGGTTTTCTTTCCACATTACCATGCTGTATGCTACTCTTCCCTTTCTCATACAACTGTTGCCCCTTTCATTACCTTCACTCTAATGTGGTGTTCTCTGACATGCCTCTCGCCAGCCTGGTTAAAGTCTGGTCACTGAGACTTGTACTCATGTCTTGGTGCTGTAGGTGAGTACAGTTTTTAAGGTCCTTTCCCTAAACGGAAAATGAGGTGCAAAGGACAGACAATTTTCCTCAGAACAAAATAATTTGGATAAATACTAAATTATCTAAAAATAAATTGGATACAGATTGTTAGTCTGGGGCTTCTTAGGCTGGATATAATTAGGTATTCAACTCTTTTTTTTTTTTATTGCGTGATTTTCTGAGAAAAATATATTTCACTCCCACTACATTTGTATATATTATATCATATCATAACTGTTTTAATGTCACTACCCTGTATGATTTTGCAAGCTTATACCAACACTAAGGCTGGCAGATTGGGTAGTATACATTATATTAGTAATGACTTGGCAAAAACTCTGGAGGCAGCCCTGTAATCCAAACACAGGCATGTAATGCCAGTTCGGGATATGCCACGATACCCGGCCAACAGCCCACCTGCTCGTCCTGAAAGCTGCAGGTCTCTGACCACCTAGGGCACCTCAGATGACATTATGAAACACCTACATCTAATTCAAACAGCTGAATTGTACTCTATGTCTCAGATAATTAATCTGAATTAATGTTTTAATTTGGAGCTGAAACTCATCCTTAGAGTCACTGTATGCATTGTTCCAGTATTAGAGTTCTCTCTGGTTCCCTGTTTCAGACGGGACATAAAATAGGGGTCCTGATGACATCTGACTACCAGTGATTACCTGATATTTACAATTTTAGCTACTTTAACTAGGGCTATGCGGAAATTCCAGATTTCCTATTTAACATTTGCGTTTGTTATGGTTGAGTTGGTAAAAGAATTCAAAGTCTCTGGGAGGTATATTACTATTACTACTTACTTTATTATATCTCAGATACATGTACATGTGTGTGCACACAAGCATGCATGATCTAGATTTTTAATGAAAAGGAATTAATGATTCAATTTGGAAAGAAGAATTGCTCTATATAATTGAATATTTTGTTCACAGTTGAGGGAATAATAATTTTGAGGTTTGTAACTGCTGCGTATGTATGAAAAATCACAAGAATAGTATATGTCATAGTGGTACCTGGATATATTCACTTCTATTCTTTACTCCCAGAAGAAGGCAGAGATGCTAAAATGTTGGTAAATCAGGACAGTGGCAGCGTGGAGGACCAAAGCAAGATTACCCTGTTTAAATGTGGAGCGTGATTTAGGTCACGTAAGATAAAAATTTGGAGGTTACCTCTGCAGTTACCTGTTGGTGCTCTCTATGGCACGTCTTGGTTTCTGGTCCTCCACACAGCTGGATCTCAGGAGTGGCTGGTGGAGCACACTGTAGTTCCTACATTATTGGTGTATCTATCTAGGTTGTATGTGTAACCTCATGTGTCCTGCCCGTATACAGAATAGAAATGCATTAAGGTGGGCTGCCAGACCGAATGCAAAAATGTTTCTGTATTCTGTGGTCTAGGTGTAGCCGAAACAGCCCAAAACAAACAGTCCCAAAGTGTCTCCTATGACAAAGTAATTTATTTGGCACCTATCTTGATCTTATCTGAAGATTACCTCATGTTTCATGCTTTCCTCCGTTCCTGCCCAACATAGAAAGTGAATTTCTGACTAGCTCATGACATGATTTATTCATATTTCCGGTGTTATTTCTAGGTTAAGACTTATTTGTAAGTCTCTTCAATGCATGGCAGTTCATGCCAAGGGTGAAACAGGCTGGTCAAATCAGTCCATTGCCCTGAAAATGTGGTTGCAAATAATGGAGAATCAAATGCTGAAGGTCTAATTAATGCCTGAATCCACACGTAAAAAAAAAAAAATAAAAAAAAAAAATAAAAGAAAGCTGGCATTGATTCTTTTTGGCTCAGATGAAAGGATCAGCTCAACTTCTCGTTGCTAGTGGGGCACTCACTCTTCTTTGATCACGCTGTTAGAGAGACTGTCTGTGCTCTGTGGTTTGCTGGAACTGGCTATTATTCAGCAGAACTGAGCTAAAACCCTTAAATTCCCTTTAAGTGCTCCTCAGTCAAAGCTTTACCTCAGATCACCGGCTATGGACTTAAAAAAAAAAAGGAAAAGACAGGGTAAAATCACCACCAAATCTGCTGTCAGGTTATTTTAAGACACTCAGTTCCAGTCAGTTAGAATGACTCAAAAACATGCTGGTAGAAAAACAGTGTAGTGGAAATGAACTTAGTGAACTCAAAAGAAAAACAATAGCATCAGACAATGTAGACTGCTTCCCTGAGCTTCCTGTCATACAGTTAGTCCCTAAATCCCAACAGAGCCGGTGAAGGCAAACAACATTTTATAAAGCAAACACAGAAGTCTGGGTCTTTCCTGTTTTTCATAATGAGGTCACCTGAAAAATGAGCTAGATATATCTCAGGTGTTTGTTTTCTGTTGTCTCCTGCAGCTGTTATGCAGAGAAAGGAAGAATTTTCTTTCCTGTTATTTGGGTTTTTTAACAGATCCTGTGCATATCAACACTGAAGAAAGAAAAAAAGCATGGAAAGCATGGACTATGCAAACAATTTCTCCTTATAGAGGTCATCGACGCTATGAGTCAGAAGAGGAAAATGGAATTCAGGATGCCAGGAAAACATTAAAATTACTCACAAATGAATTGTAAATTGCCCTGTTAAAAAGGTAACAACAAGTTCGTATGACATGTTTGAATGGCACAATATTATTCAGGAACTGCTTGCCTTTGAATGTTTTAACTACAATAACACAACCTCATGCATTGTTCAAAAGCAAAAGGAAGTCCCAACAAAGTACTATATAAGTCTTAGATTAAATAGCAAATTCTGGAAGCACATAAAACCTTGTCTAGCACTGAATTTTTCCATTTTATCAGTACAATTTATGGAAAGTTCTTACTCAGGCAAACTGTCCATTGGATCCATCTATATTTTACAGGCACTAGAATCTGGCTGTCTTTGACAGAAAAATTTCTTGTTCGTATCCATGTGAGAGATTGTGTTGCACAAGTAACATTGATCGAGGCACCAAATGGTCACTTGAAATAGGATACATTATCCAGAAGCAATTACAAAATGGTATGGCTATTAAAATAGCCCGGGCGCAATGACTGAAAAGTGATCCATAAAAAAGAGGAGAAAACAAACAACTACAGGCCTAACACAGAACTTTAACAAGGCAAAAGGGAAATCTGGTTCTTAAGGCTTATCTTAACTGCACCAGTTTTGCACCAGTATAACCATTGACTTCAGCGTGGCTGAGTCTTTTGTTTATTCATGGCAGCTGGGTCAGATTTGAGCCTACAGTATCTCTCTGAATGTGTTAGCAGTCTGCGTACTAAAGATGAGTTCCTAAAGCTGGTCTTTAAGTATGTGAGTTCCTCAGTGGCTGAGTCCACCAATGTGTAGGTACATAGCAAATCAATGTTTACCTTTAAACGATGTGCATGACTTCACCTAGAACACAGTAAAGACTTCTTTCTGGGTAGAAACGTCAATGCTGAAAAGTAAGTGTTGTGGGTTTTTTTCCCATACCAAGAGCTTTCAAGGTGGGACTTGTGAGTGCAGACATTTCTTTATGTAACTGTTCGTGAAACTGACATTTGATAACAGTAAAATAATGATGCACAGATAATATTTATGAACCTCCAAGAAAGACACTAGCTTTTATTTCTGCAGACTGAAAGGAGAAAAAATTAGAGTAATTTTTATTTAATTTCATATAGTCACTATGTCTTCTTGCCTTACAGAAAAACGAACAAACAAAACCCCAAAACGCATCAAAGGTGATCATGTTCATTAAATTTTAAACCACAGATATATGCAGACATTTACTGCTTGATTGGATTCTGAAAGATTAACTTAGCATAGGATCCGCAAGTTCATTTAAATGGCTCAAGTGGCTAATGTGGCTGATTTGTTGTTCTCTGGGGACAAAGGGAACTGAAATTTGACAGACAGGATATGCTGTACCCACTTACTGGCAGAACATTAATTCCCAGAAGTCAGAATGTATGCATTACAAGCAATGCATCTTTTCATTTTGTTTTGTTTTTCAAGCAGTATACAGCTGAAAATAGCACAGACAATGCCTGAATACCTAAATAACTCCTATATAGTGAACTGGAGCACCAGAAAAGGAAGTGTGACTGTCCAAGAAGCACTTCAAGGAAGCCTTGCAGGCATGCTTCATTTAATGCAACATGCTAGCCAAATCTTTGGAGCTCTTAAGCAGCACAGGTCTCTTCAAGCAGCAGAAGCAATGGCAGCATTCTTCTCTGGGAAGAAAGCATACAAAGTAAAGAATGTGTGAGGTATGGAGATAAGCTAGGTTACAAGTTGGGAGCATCCGTGATCCAAAAAATGTTTATCATACCAATTACCTCCTTCCCTGCTGCGCCTGGCTCATCTAAATCCTGTGCCATGCTTGCCTATGAGGAGAAGACCACAATGAAAATACAATTTAAACTTCTGGTACTTATTTGTGTAACCAAGTTTTTCTTCCACATACATAAAATCACATCCTTTAAAATTAAATGTCTCTCAAAATCTGCTCTAAATGTTTTAGCTGAAAATTTTCTTGCTATAAAATGCTGTAATGCCAGAAGTGAAGCTTTTTATGGGACCAGATGCTTTTTTGACAGTATGGCACTAAACAAATTAGACTGACTTTATTATGATAGAGTAAAATCTAATAAGATCCATGTATTACGTGGCACCTTTGGAAAATAAAGTGTGCTTACATAGCTAAGTACACTCAATGTGCACACCCACATGGAGTCTGTAGTAGGGACAACAATACAAATTTCAAAATCATTTGGAGGCTTTTCTGGTCACTGTCGTAGCACTTTCTCAAAGTCAGGTGATGAAACGTTTTAGAAGTAACTATACTTACAGAAAAGCTATCGTCGACAGAATCAGAGCTCTTAGTTTCGTTCTCTCCACTCTTGCTCGGGTTAGCTATGAGTACGATATCCCACCTAGCACTCAGTGAACCAAACAAGGCAACCAATAAAGCAACTGGGAGTTTTCACTGCTATGTCTTCAACCATTTTTCCTGCAACTACCTCCTTTTTTTTCTTCTCTCACAGGCTATTAATTCTTGCACAATACTTCATCTCTGTTTTGCCCTCAAGGTGGAGCGTTTGCCATAGGTATACTTATTTCTGGAGTTTTTCCATCTGTGGGGTGCTGGGTTTAGAGATCCCATTTCAGCTACAAACACAGCTTAAACTCTGTGAAAGCATAAGGCGTTCTGACTAGATAGCTAATGATTTATTGTTCCCAACAGTGGTTTTCTAATTCCATTACCATAATTTCCACTGAAAATTCCGTTTACAGCACTCTATGTTTAGACTCCAGGTAAATGAAAGTTAGTAATTTAGTGCTGTGAATGTGCCTCACTATTCTAATTAACGTGTTACTTGTTATAGGCCTGCCTTCTTTCTTTCTTTCTAGAAAACAAAGATCCTAAAGAAACAATCGCCACACATTTTTATGAAGAAAACCAATGAGGGGACTTTGAGTGTTATACTACGTATATCACATAAATTATCCTCTATTCTTAACACAAACTGTGCGCTGTAATTTAAAGGCAACGTGCAGTCACCCATTTTCCATTGCTTCTGAACTGGATTACCACCTGCCTTGACTCCATCCTTTGGGAGGCTGCCAGCATTGTTACAATTTAATGCTATATCCCACTGTGTCAGGAAAGACATGCCTCCCTAGTCTCACTGTCAAATGAGTGCTTGTCAACATCCCTTAATTATTGCTATTATTAGGAATGAAGGTTAAATATATGTGCTTTGTGAACGGTAATGTCTATTGTCTGTTTTGTTAGGTTCAGTTGTACTACAAC
>JAVKLA010000005.1:21576833-21606493 GCA_034782735.1 Sagittarius serpentarius | reverse complement strand
CCATGTATTATATTTTAAAAAAGCTATTTAATTGAAAGATGATTTTACAGTCAGGTTTCTGAGTTTATTTGTCATTGTTTGTAGTGAATTTTGTGCAAGCTGTGTTAGCATTTACATTCCAAAATGCCGGTACAAAAGAAGAGAAAGCGTGTTCAGCAAACTAGGAAAAATATCTCTCTCAGTAAAAATAAAATAAAACTCAAATCCCCAGAACGCTATACAGGCACAGAAGAATAAAAGGGACATTTTCCTCCTGGGCAGGATGAGGACTACGAGAAAGTCGGAAAGTGGGCACAGCTCCCATACCTGATGATTTGTTTTGTACTCAGGTGAATGGTTACTTCTAGGAACGGTGGCCATGCAACTGATTGACAGAAGATGATAGGTCAGAGAGTTTTTTATGTCCGTGTAAATAAGTAAATTCTTGCAAAATTTTCTAAGATATGGCCAAGCTGCTCTTCAAGTTATTGCTCCTGTCCTATTTGTTTCCAGTATATCTGTGGCCTATACATGCGGGTCCTTGAAGAAGACAGAATTTTTGTTTTCATTGTCACGACATGCCACTAAGAAGGTGTTATAATCGCCTTGGTATCGGGCAAGTCACTGGCTCGTGGAGCAGGTACGTTACCTGTGCTGACATAGCAGCTCACCACAGAGCTGGTCCACTCCTTACTGTTTCCAGCCTCTCCTCTAGCAGTGTAGCTCCTCCTCTTTATGTAGTTCCACCTTCTGTCTTTCTGGCTCTGGTGCTCTACTGTTCTTTAGATGTTTTGGTTTTGGGTTTTTTTTTGCTGCATTAGCTTTCTCCTCTGTTCATGAGTTCAGCTGGCCTATGGAGGGAACTGCAAGTCACAGCCAGTGCAGGAGAGAAGAGAAAGAGTTTGGTCAAGAACGAGGAGGGAAAAAAATTTAAATTCACCATTAAATTCACTCAAGCTATCTTTCTAACAAACTGACTATCTGGCTAACTTCAGCCATATTCAGCATAAGCACAATTTAGGTCAGAGTGCACTTCCCCCTTCACCCCCCAGCTCTTCGTTTTCCTCTGTTCGTCTCATCATCACTACACCTTCCCTTGCATTATATTTTTAAGGCTGTAGTATCTGTGAACTCAAGGAACTGATTGAACTGATTGAGATCAGTACAAAATAGTGCTGCTTTCCAGTTGTACCAGGTTAAGTTCACTGTGTGATCCCGCAACCTTCTGATCTGGCAAAACGGGAGTAGAGGATGTGCTGCAGTAGCTTGATCAGACATTGCTGTGGGACTTGTCCCTGTAACCACAGCCTGAAGCTGGCTGTGCCACCGACAGGTTGCAATGCCTGACAAATATGTGCTGTTCCCAACACGTGATCCACAGCCCTCCACATTCCTACGGCACAGCCAGTGGTCCCACCAGCAACCTGACTTGTTGCATACATAAATTAGGATATACTCAAGCATTGTAGCTTAGAAGGGAGGCAGCTGAGGAAGCAAAAAGAAATACTTTAAACTGTGTCCCAGTGGACTAGGAGAGCTTCTCTCATCAGTCCAGACTGGAATACAGAAACAGCAGGAGTATTTTAAGTACCTGTTTTATTTTTGTATCACGTGGCTCATTCTCAGTACTGCCTCTATGAGAACTGTCACAAGATCACTGCAGGGAGTTGGTCTTCTCGTATTCAGAGTTTCTCAGCTTGTGCCAAGCAGGCCAGAAGGGACACCAAGGCAATGCTAGGATGTTTAGCAGTTTGTATGGTTTACTGGTTAGAATAAAGCAAGGACATTACTACAGATCTGGCTAGTTAGGTGTAAGTTATTTCTAAAAGATGATCCAGTATATTGAGTGGGGATCTTCTCATACATACACAATAACTGACGACAGGTGTAGGGGAAGCATCTCAGCTTCTGCTTGCCTGAAGTTTACGTGCCTGATTCAGAGCTGTACGCTGGTCATTTCCATTTAACTTGGATATCAGAAGCAACAATCCTCTTGTGAGGTTAGTTTCTGACTTGAAAAAAAGTTCAAACTTAAAATGCAGCCTGAGAAAGAGAAGGAATTGGAAATAGTGCCTAACTTTTCCATAGTAGTCAGGTGTCCAATCTACTCATGCAGAAACAAGGAGATCTAAGTTCAACCTCCTTCTCAGTTAAAGGGTTCAAACCTCTATTTCCCCCTTCCTAGGATGGTAGCATGCACGCTTCCTATCAGACATCCCTTGCAATCTTAAATGAAAGTGGTAGATGAATACAGATACCTCACCAGCCAGGCAGCACGTGAGAGGAGGCTTCTTGGATTTAAAAGGCTAAATTCCTTCCAAGTGCTGTCTTAGGTCCTAAAGGGTCCTAATTCTTGCCCCCAAATATTTGCCTTGGTTTACAAGGAAGACCAGATCAGGGCAGTGAACTATCCTATTTTCTCACATGGTGGTTTTAGTGACTATTGCCTTCACTTTCTGCGCTGTTTCTCTACAGTAATGTGGAAGGAAAATAGCAAATCCAAATCCACCCAAAACATTTCAGGAATTTGAACACAAAGTAACAAGTCTTCTATAGTAATTATCTTCAAGGTATATCATGAAGGCCATAACATTATTATTATTGTTATTATTATTAATATTATTATTATTATTATTCAGTCAGGAATGTGTAGCTGACTAGACAGTGGCTAATTTGAAGGATACAGGAAATAAACAGAAGGTCATTTCGTAGATTGTAAATACACAGCATTTAGAATAGATGAAATAGGAAAAACAAACTGAAAGTATGCAGTATTTTGTCAGTTGGTGTCCCTGAAGAATCATGGGACATGGGTTATCATGGGTACTTTCAGGTATATGTTACCATATTTTGAAAACAGTATCTGCTTGTTCTATTAAACTACCCCTTATAAATCTAAAGACCAAAACCTCTCTAGAATTTTGGGAGTTTCTGTAAATATCAAAAAATATTTACTTTTGAACACTGATTAAGCCAAGAATTATTGTTAATATTCAGAATCCTTTATTTTTTATCTAGACAACATATTTTTCTCTTGCAAAAAACACTCATGATTTGAACGCATTAACTCCACCAGCCTGTTAGTACATTATCTAAGCTGAAGTTTAAAATACTAGTTTCAACCGAAAATAAAGCTCTATCCTGGAAGCCCTCCTTTTCTTTCTTTCATTGAGGTTTAATCCAGCAGTTGATACCTTTAACATCGCTTCCTTACTTATCCAATACCAGTGATATTTCTTTCATCCCTTGTAGCACTAAGCCTACTGTGGTAATGCTGAGTATTTTCTTTTTAGTATGTATCAAATATGGAACCATCAGTAACTCACCCACGTTTGGTAAAGCACTGAAAGTCATATCCATAGTGACTTTCAACGTCACCAAGTTGAGAGAGGGTTTACAGCTGTAAGTCTTCCAAGCTATTCACTTTAGCTTTTTCCTTTTACCCCCCACCCCCATCCCTCAAAGAAGAACTATGTTCCTTTTTTGAAGTTTTTTTTAAACATATGATGCTGAATTTGGCAAGGGGGTGGAGAGAGTATTGGTGCCTGTATTGGACCTTTTGGAGAGCTGCACTTGGCCATTTGTTACCTTTCTTAGTAAGATTTCATCCATGTTCAGTTGTTTCCCTGTCCTTTTAGAAAGAAAATCCTAGAACTCCTCTCCTCCATCTCAGCAGCCCTGGCTGGGCTCCTGCTTAACTTCAAACACCCTGCCTTCCTGGGCACAACTTTCACAGGTCTGTTAAGACAGAGTTCTTAAATACCACCTCAAAGAAAAACTTCTGGGATGTTAAACATACATTGGCTGGTCCTTTCTCTGAAAGGACAGCATTTACAGGAAAAAGAGTTTGTTTTTTTGTTGCTGAAAGTAAACTGTGTATTGGTATGTTCTCTAAGCAAACGTTTCATTAATGTCTTCTCTTTCTCCACCTCCCACTTTTCTCAGTTTCTTTCTAATATATTGAAACTCTACTTGGCAGCTTTTTTTCCTCTGGGTTTCTGAAAGCTACAAGCAGATCACCTGCTTAGTGAACATGAGACAGAGATCACTCACCCTCTGAATACTGAGGAAAAATAAAATTATAATGAAAAATCTCAAATTTTTTCCTGCTGTTAGACATCTATCTTATTGCTTGATATCACTCTCGCTCTTCTGTTTCCTTTATCTTTTAAGTTATTCTGTTGTTATGGTTTTGTCTTCTACTCAGAATTTCTAGGCAAGATTTCCAGAAATCACCAAGGAAAGGGTTCTGAAACTTTTGATTGCAGCTTATAAGTCTAAATTTAGGTATCCGTTTTCAAAACTCTGCTCATTCAATTCTAACATAGAGAATTAATGCATTAATTCTATATTAATAAATCTTCTAATGTTAGTAGTAGATTCAAGTTTCACATTTTGGCTACGTAACAACTACCAAAAGTTGTCTGGATAAAAAAGAATTTTGCTCTGTTTTTAAAGGTAGCAACAAATCAAGATAATTTTTACATTCAAGAGATATAGTCTAATTCCTCTGTGTGAAGTATCTGTGTTTGTGCAGGAAGGAGGAAGGAGGAAGAAAGGAGAGTGGAGAGGGTTTCATCACCAGGTCTTGTTTCAGGTTGAACCACAGTGGTCTCTTCACAGTATTTTGCACTTCAAAAGCACTAAACATACACTGGGGTGATAGCCTGATTACGCTGGATTGAGTCTGGAGTAACCCTGCTGTCTACTTTAGCACAAATAATGTAAGGGAATGAAGTAACTTATGGAAAATGAAGGCTCCTTAGAGATACCACCAGCAGAGCTACGAGCAGTGCTGGCGTGGATGGAGCCTGTGCTGTTCTTGACCTGCTTCCCCTGTTACATGACCCAGAAAACACGCTACACCTGGGAGCATAGGCTACAGCCTCAAAAAGTCTTCACTAAACACACCTTTTCCATCTAGGGGTTTTCTTATAGGAGTAAAGTGAATCCAGATAACATACAGAAGCTTTGAGGAAAAAAAAAAAGGCCCTGAGTACAATATATATAGTCTATAATAGACTATTTATTAGATATTCTTCCTTCTTCTTGCCCATACAGCTGTTACCATGTCATGGGATTCCCTCTGTCTTCAGAACGGTTCATTTGGCCATCCCTCATAACTATAGTTTTCTGAGTTACAAATTTTACCATCCATATCTGCTTAGAGGTGTGTTTAAAGTGCGAGTATAATTCTGCTCACGTCTGTTGGGCTGGGCTCAGAAGAAGGTGTTACGTATTATGGTAAGAGTGGCAGAAAGAACCTATGTGCTGGTATTTCTTATCAACCCTCTTTCATGTAGCTGTGTTTTGAAATACGATGTCCTGCACTGAAGTCCACCTACAGCCAAATTAGCTGTGAACGGAGTAGAGTAATTACATGGCTTGTGTTACTCAGAGCGCTCCTAATTTTAAGCCCACTGTACCTTTTAACTGATAGCATTGTATTCTTTACTGATGGTCAGTCTGTCACAGACTGTAACCTGCCCTTCATCTGTTTCCAACTGAGTCAGTGTTTTCCTCTGTGTTCATTTATGGGCTGATCCTGAGAAGCACAAAGAACCTGCATCTGCAATGAAGTTCATTACGCTTCCTGGCAGGATCTGATACTTGATTATTTCTTCCTCCTTTACACATAGTGCATCTCTCTATGTTGGCTCTCATTTTATTCCAGTGGTTTTCTGTAATAATTATTGCCCCTGTTCCTGACTTCTATGTTTAGCATACTGTCTGATTTGTCATTTCCAGTTTTAAATGAAAATCTTGAATGACACTGAATGTAAAATGACCTCTAGTATCAAGGCTTCCTGCTAATTTGATGATAACATCCCAGTGATGCTCTGTGATTAACGTCTAGCCAAATATCTTGTTAAATATACAGTGTTGATATTACACTTGCATCCACAGTGTAAATGGAAAATACATGATATATAATCTCTTTCCATCTACTGTCTTCACAGGGCACTTTAATCTGTAGTTTTCCTAAAACTCCTCCCCTCTTACTTTCAATGCCTTACACACATTGACATTTCTCGCCTTTCATATAAGTGATTAATTTAAGCCTAAGGCATACCACCCTTTTGAAAATATTTCCTCTTGCAATTTAGTATTACCATTCATCCAAATACCGCTTTTCTCCCACATCTCCAAACACTCGGAACCACCCAGTGTGATGCACGCTGCTTATTGAATATCCGCTGGAACGGTGAAAGCGCAGAAATGACACGGCGCCAGGCAGCGGGTGTGAGCAGGTCTGCTCCGCGAGGGATGGGCAGCTGGGAGCCACGGGTGACCCAGTCCCACGGGGGCTGGCCACGGCGTGCCGAGCCGGCTGCTGGTCTCAGGGTTCACTGACAGCCCCAGACGAGGCAAGTGACAAGCCCGGTCCAGGGGCCATCCAGGGAGCTGAGCTGGGAGGAAAGCAGACAGGGTCGGGGACAGGGCTGGAGACCTGGCATCCGGCAGCGACCCCAGGTCGGGAGCCAGCAGCCCCGGGGCAGGCTGAAGTGTGGTCCTGGGCAAGCAGCAGGGACGGTGAAGCTTCACGGTGCCCCCAGGGCTCTCAGAGCAGCCTGGTGCTTAAGGTTTACCTCACCTGTCTATTGCAGTAGTCCCAGTACGCAATATATAATACACGTTACGTACGGGGAATGATATGAAACTGTGTGTTTCCACTTTCACTCTGATTTTATTTTGTGGTAGGTGCATGACACGCTGAGCACAATTTTCATATGATTTTTTGTGGTCATATTTTTTTAATATTTATCTTCAATATCTTTCCTTTCTCTGCTACATTAGTTATAGAATAGGCGAGTATATGAAGATAGCATTTCTTGCTGACATCCTTTCAGATTCATGGACCTTTATATCGAATGAGGTGTTTATAGAAACCATTGTGATTCATGAGTTAAGCATTCAAATAACTACTTTGTCAACACAATGTCAGCTGCAAGCATAGTAGACATCTCTAGCAACTGAATTGTTTGGGTCTTAAGTCCTCACATGTATTATGCTGATAAAATGCACATTTAATGTAAAGCATGACCAAATTTCACTAGTATCTGATTTGAAATAGCGGAAATACCTGTGCTTAGGTGTAAGATCTCAAAGAATCTGTCAGCTTAAAACTTTAATATTTAAACATGAAAAATACTTTTTGATTCTCAGTACCATGCAAATAGATTTCTACAATTTCTGTTCTTTGATGAAGAAACAAGTTGCTTTGGGAATGGTAGGATTAACAAATTTGAGTGCTACATCCCCTTTGTGACAATTATCCAACTCCACCACATCCTGCTGGGGTACTGACTGGAAGCTCTGTGCATCCCCTACACCGGTGCTGGAAGCAGTTCACTCCCTGCTGCCTAGCCCCCACCCAACCCCGATATCCTCTCCTTCATTGAAACATACTGTATTAGCAGAGCTCCTCTGAAGGCTTCGTGGACAGGCGCGAGGTGAGGGCCTGCACTGATGAGAACAAAGACCGTGAAGTGGTAACAGAGAGTCTGTTGCCTGCACCTCAGTAACTGATCACCTCATTTGAGCACACAGAAAGGAAATTAATTTTTTTTTTAAAAATTCGCTGTTCATTTCTAATGAAACATGGAATTATCTGCTCATTTGTGGTTATCTTTCACTCTCTTAATTGTTACTTTTGCCCCCTTTCTATAAATACTTCATATTTAAACACCTCCTGTAAAGAACAGCAAGTAAATTTTTAAGTAGAAATTCATCTAAACTGGGGCTTCGAGGCAACTGCTGAGTACTGTGAGACCATTCTCTCCTATTTTTATTTTCTTTCTTCAGAACTAGATCCAAATATCATTGGTGTACTTGGTGTTCCTCTACCAGTCACTTCACAGTTCATACTAAGGGAAAACACAAAGTTTAAAAACATTTTCTTTGTTTTATCTCTTTGCTTTATTGCACAATCCAATGTTTAATAACTAAGATACCTCTTACCTCCTTTTCTCTCTCGTAAGGAAGGTCTGAAGAAGACTTACGCAACTTAATAGTTTTTACAGTGACTCAGCAGGCAGATTGATTTTAGCACATGTAATGGTATTATGAAACCAATAAAATTCAAATTCGGTAGGACCTAATAGCATATTTGGCTTGTACAGTATTGCATTCTGATGGCAGTATAATGGAATATAGGATGAACAGCTAATTTTGGCTTATTCAGAAGTTGTTTGTGATTTTCTGCATTATAATTTAGCATACATCTATTTTTTTCTCACAAGAAATGCAAAAAGCCTTTACTATCCAGCTTTGAGTATTAACTTTATTTGTGAATACATCCATCCTCTCTAGCAGAATGTAAAAGCACCTGCTGGTGATACTAGCTGCTCTTACATTAAAAAAAAATGCTTCAGCTAAGCACTGGGAAGACTTGATAAATTAGTGTCTTGGATTACTTTGTATGTACAAGGTTTTCTCAGCATTTAAAACTACCTATTTATCCAGTGTCTTAATCTACAAATCCACAGTTCATTTTTAAATTCAATAAATTCAAAAGTTAGAGTTTTCATCATGACAACTTCTGTTTCCTCGTGAAGCTTCTGTTCTGTGACTTTGGTAAGCTGGATAGAGTATTTTACGGTTAAACTTGTATATTATTATTGTTGTTGTTGTCATTATTGTTATTATGATTGTTGGTTTTATTATTATTACAGATGGTCTAACTACCTAAACTAAGACAAAAGCTTGGTGTTCTGCAGAGACAGAACTACTGACTCTGCTGTACTAAAGAACATATAATTTCAGGCTCACTTCCATTAACGTTCATTGATATCTGCAGGCTCTAACTGAATTTGAGGATTGAGTCTGAATAGACTGACAAAGAAAAGGCTGGAGAAAGGTGGTCTGATAATCTGCTGGCCAATTACTTCCATTTAGTCTGTTGTATCTGGAGAATCAGAAAAATCTGGATGTTGTAATAATAATTTTATACTTTAGTGGAATTCTGAGTAAACGATTGTCTGCAAGACTCAAGAATTATCTTTTAACAGACATTTCGTATTTGTACAAATGTACTTGCTTTCCATTTAAAAGAAGCAACGTCACTCTCATTTCTAAGGCCTGTGTTTTTATCAGTGTTCTTAAAAACAGAAGAAAAAAATACGAATGCCATAGCCTATGACTGAGACTGTTAAACGCAAAGTAATCTGACTTCCTTTGGCATTAAAAAGACTGCAATTTTCTCATTCTTTGCAAGAGAGGAATTGTATTTCTCTGCATGTGTCTTCCACAACTGACATTGGAAGAAATGGATTTATGGCTGCCATGATCACAGTGGGAATTGCTGTATCAGTCATTAAGCTAACTAGTGGGGCTAGAAGTAAAATCAGGTATGATGCAGCATTATAGTAGTTACTATAGTATGTGGTGATGCAGTATCTAATTTAGGGATTTTTATTTATTTGTATAACAACCTACACAGATAGATAGTTACGAATAGACTTTTTGCTTCCTCAGAAGTGAGGTAAGCCCTTTTCCAGCTTCAAAGGAAAGATTTGCATAGAAAAATGTCCTTAATTGGGCAAAACCTTAAGACTCACAAGGCTCTGTGTTTCCAGTTGTGTTACTTACTGCTTAGGATTTGCTTCACCCCTTTGAACACTTGGTGACTATATCAGTTACTGGAACAAGTTCTGCTCTTAATTACACTATCACTAGGAACACAGGTTGCTACTGCTCATGATGTGTTTGGTTCGGCACAATGAAAACTTGGGAAGTTTGGTTCTAAAGCGAAGAATGTTTCACACTCAAGGCGTATTTTGTATGCTGTCCGTAATGTTCCTTTTCCAAAGACACTATATGTCTTTCTGTAATAAAGCCTTTCATTCTGGGGTAGGTTTTCTGTTCAAGATGACTGACATGACAGAGGATACACAGATACACCCTCTCTGCATGGAGACTTGACTTTTCTTCTCTTGCTTCCGTTAAGACTACAGGAAGCTATGCAGGCTGCAAATACATGGAGGTTCTCCAAACATGGAAACAGTATAACTGGTCCTTCCCACTCTCACTAGATGGTGCTGCAGAGTAGTTTGCCGAAAAATAAATAAATAAGCAAACATAAATACAAAGCAAATTGTTCCCAGAAATTGCTGGTTTATGTTTCACTTTTATGATTGGTAAAATAATGGAACAACTATTTGGGGGGGGGGGAAACATAGGCAATGTGGGTGTAATGGAATTAAGATTCACAAATAGTCCAGATTTCTAAAGTCAAATTTTTTACAGATTTTGTATGTCAAGTGGATTGTAAATTAGGGGATTAAAATACTAAGATTGTAATAAGAATGTTTCAGCACAAATTTTTCGTTGTCTCTTACAGTGTTCTGAGTGGGAAATTATTCATTCTTTCTTCATACACCCAAGCTATTATCATTGTAGAAGACCTGAACGGCATGGTGTCTTCCCAAGTTAAATATCTAGGATTCACAATTAGGCTTTCCTGTAGTCAATCTTTAAGATTTCTCTCTGAAATTCTCTGACAGGCCCAATCTAATGCTCAGAAACCACAAGAACACAAAACGATGTTTTCGTTCAGAAACACAGGAGAAGAATGTGCCTTCTGTAATGTAATAGCTAAAAGGCTAGGGCAGATTCCCAGCAACTGGAATGCTAAGGTATGCCGTCTTCAGCCTGACGGGGTGCGAGTGGGCACAGTCCATCTCCATACAGAATGCTGTAGGCTGGGGGAGGGAAAAGGGGAAGGGGTGAGAGCGCTCATCCCATTGCTGGGATCACAACCATGTACAGAGAGAAGAAAGGACTTGTGAGCTGTGGAAGACTGGGCACAGGACAGAGCTTCATGTTGTAGCTTATTGGTGAGAGTATTCCCTGGGAAGAAGTTTGAGGAAAATAAGAATAATTTTGGGTTCTGATCCAAACATTGTTTATGCCGTTTTCATTAAACAGTCCTAGATAAGATACAGAAGCTGCCGAGGACAAGGACTAGAGTTCAGGCTTTCTGGAGGAGCCTCTCACCACTGACGCACACGCTCAGGCTCCTTCCTGTGCTCCCACTTGTGTTCTCTTCCCCGCCTTGCAGCTGGATCCCACGAGCAAAAAGTTGATTTCTGCCCTTTCCAAAAGGGATGTGAAAGGAAAAGAGGTCCTTGGGGCTTACGTTTTCATTTCCATAGACCTGTCCAAGCCAGGGCTACAGGTAGATGGATGAGGGAAACCTGAGGTACATATGTTTTTCTTTAGCTTTTCTAATGACTGTGTCCGCTGTTCAGTATGCTGTGCATCCCATTCTGAGGTACCTAACTAATATATTGTATAGGGAATACAGGTATTTCACTCACATCCCATTTCAGTAACTGGGAACCTATCAAGAAAAATAACTGAACTGGTATGAAATGCTGATGAGGAAATTTTAGTTGAAATCCTGGCTGTAAACTGTATTTGTCTATGAATAATATTCCATCTGCTGGATCCCCTCCACAGACAACTTTTAAAATGAAATGCATCAAATCCATCAGACTAGCACTGTTTTGTTGGGTTTTTTTTCCGACTTCTGTTAACTCTTAACTATTCTGAGTACAGCTCACTGTACATCTCAGGTGTGACTTTTTTCATCCTTGTGTTTTTGATGTTTTTCCTTTAGAAACATAGGATTAAATATTAATAAGCTGTCTAGCCTATCTGTTTAGTAGCAATCTGACTATCTACATTGAAATCAGAGTTAAAATCAGTTTAAGAAATACTGACGGTAAGTCCTAATATTTGTGGGAGGCTAGGTATTAGGAAATATATTCCATATCTTTGAACTGGCACCCATGGGAAAAATGATACATCCTTGTAGATACAATACCAATACAAATGCACACACAATGCAGGCATATGTAAAGCAGACGCACATATGTCTGGTGTAAGAATGACTACACAGAAGCTGATTTCTCCCCCTTGCCTGTTTTAAATCTGATTCCATTAATTGCCAGCTGGCTGTGAGCTGGAAGAGGGCTGTCAATGGAAATAGCAAAAACAGATTCATCCCTTGATTTAATAAGGACGGTTCAGTACACATCATCTGCACTATGCATTTATTCATGCCCTTTTCTAATTGGTCTGTTCAAATTGTAGAAGATTACATAATTTTAGTTAAATTCTATGAGAGGAAGAGAGAGGCCAAATAAGAGAGAGAGGGAGAGCGCGATTATTAATTTATATTTCATTTTAATTCACCTAAATGTAGTTATATATTTTGAAAGGTTTAAAGTTAAAATGAAAGACAAAAGAGAAATGCTTTGATTTGCCTGTATCTTAATTGCAAACAGCTATCACCCACTGGAGTCTGGAGCATAAAGCAAGCTACTTCATGTGTAAACTTAGAACGATAGAAGGCATGCTGACATAAAAAGAATAAAAGGAGCAGTAGTTTTAAATTCTAAGGTTAAAAAAAATAGAAGATTAGGATTTTAATTGGCTCAGTGAAGGACTTGCACTTTCACACCAAACTGTAACACCAGTTGTATTTTATGTGAAACCAAAGAAGGTCGTAAGTATTCCGTCTCCCAGAGTTACACCCCAAAAAATCCATTCAGGTATTTCTGAAAGTCTTGAGGACTAAGGTCATGCTTCAGTGACTATATGTTTAAAGGCATGTTTAATCTTACTGCAAAGCTGTTTGGTAAGAATCTAAGTCTTGGGTCCTGAGCAGGACATTTGGCCGATGCTTTGTGTAAAAGATCCCTGAATGAAGCTGCAGACAGATCCTGATTCATGTGACGAAAGCTGTCAGACCTGCCTTTCTCAGCCTTCTAATATAGTTAAATACATAGCATACTTAACCTGCATATATGGAGGGAAAAAAGAATGTCACTTAAGGATGTCAGTCATGTCTACGTGCGGAAAAGGCAAGGTACCAAGGCCATGCCTGACCGTAAAGTCTAACTCCTTTCACTTTGATCTGTTCCTTCATTTGTATAATATCTTTTTCTTCCTTGTATACTTCGAAGGTGTGTGGAAGTGGAGCTTTGCTTGTAATACATATATCCCTCAGCTACTAGTTTGGAAAATTTTTCCCATGCGAGAAAAACCTTTCTGTTGCATGGAATGTTACCACTTTATGCAAGACGTCCTTCCACCTTAGTATGGAACAGTACTGTACTACAGTTGGTCTTAGAAATATGTGACAAAGTTAAAAATTTCCAAGATACTTTACAGCTAAAGTAAAAAAAATTAGTTAAATTCAAAATTTGAAGAACTAACCACATTATGCTACTGTGAAGTGTTAATTCTATTCTATATGCCCAATGTTTCCGGTGAACCACAGGGATTTAAAGTGCTGAAAGTATAACTTCAGAGGTAGTAAAGTCTTTGAGGAAATACAGGAGATTTTCAACTACTTGCTAATAAAAAACCCCTACGATATTTAAGAATATATGATAACAGTTGAGATTTAAATATCCAGAAGACACTTAATGTTTTGTGTATTATTTTTGAGTTTGGATGGCATTTTCTTCACTTTTTTTAGGTGAAAAGGAAAAGCAATTTGAAATACCAGGTCTGAAATGCCTTATCCCCCATATTGTTGACATGCTTATGAAATTTTTCCCCTCTCTAGTATTTGGCTGTTGCTATGTGCAGTGATGATTAATAAGTGTAGCAGAGTAACATTTCTTCTAAAATGAAATGATGAAGACTTCTGACAATTCTGTTGTCATTAATATACTGCAGAAGCAGTTGTCTTTTCAAACACACAGCAGCACCTTCTCTGAACCATTCAGGTTTTCTGCAGATCTATGCCCTGCCTCACTTTTATCTACAAAAGTATGAGAGTAAGAGACATATTTTTTTATTTTAAATGAGGTTTCACAACTGCATGGCTACTTAAAAATGCCCATTTGTACAGCTACAAAATTGCAATACGTACAATACTCTGGTAATATATTAATTAACTGGATGTAATTCCAACATTAATATAGTTTTTATTTTATCTGAAAACATTACTCAATCAGTGCAGATTTCTGCACAAAACAACTGTTTATGGCTTGGCAGAATGGAAAGCCAGAAATAAGAATTTTGCTTTGCTGTGCAGGATGCAGGCTTTGGTATAAACAGTGTGTTCCTTTTACATATCCTTCTTGCACAGAGCAGGGTTTGACACCATTGATGTGTACGGCTTGTTTCAACAGGCCTTGATGTCAGTCAGAGCTTTTCCATGTACTTAAATGGACATCGGAAGAAGAGGACTGGTTACATATTTACTGAATGCATCCTGTTAAACCACCCAAGGAATGGTTTACCAGCTGTTTCGCAGGATGCTGGCCTTTTTCATTAAATTATTTATTTTCCTGCCGTGTCACAGCTTAAGGACAATTACCTAAAAGAGTCTGCTTCAGTGCCTGCAGGCCATAGCATACTCTACAGGATTCCCCTATAGACATTCCACAGGCAGAGGCCATACACTGCATCACTGGGCTGTAGTGAGTGACTTGCCACAGCAAATCATGAAGGGAAAGTGTTCAGCTTTCTATACCCACCTTTAAGAGTAAAATATCTCTCAACAGAGACCAAAGGACTGTGTAAAGGCACCAAGAACTTTCAGTTTGATTTTCATAGCTGACAGCAAGAGACCAAAAACTCCGGTTCATGAGTTCATTACACAGCTTTTGCCAGAAGTGGTATATTGACTTCAGGGGAGGTATTATGGCATGGAACTGCACCTAACCCCTGGGCAGGGCAGTCCTGCCAGGTCAGACCTAATATGTTTGAGTTTGGAACTGTCTGTCTCTACTCATCCGCATATAAATTTTAAAAAGGCTGCCTTCTGCAGTTGTGAGTTAAGTCAAAAAACCATCAGCATTTATTTGGGAGAATCACACTTTGGGAAGAGAGGGGAAGCTGCAAGTAAACTTTTGATGGCAAAGCACAAATCTGAAAAAAACCCATTTTGAAACCCTATTAAACTGGTGATGAGCAGGAGTGGAAAATCTAGTAGCCCTAATGTGAGCAGGGTTTGTCACTCAAGTCTCTCTGTGACTCTTACCAAACAGCAAAGCCTTGTTTCTCATTGAAGTGTATCCTGTAGGTTCGTGTGTCTCAAAACATCAGTTTTATGATTCCAAAACCAGCACAGGCATTGACTACAGCTTTTGGAAGAGCTGTAGCAATCATGGTAGCCTGGGGTAAAATGCATTAATTTCACTTCAGCATTGCCTGATAGTACTGCCATTTACATACATCCAAAATGTAGTTTGGTCTTTCATCAGTGAAATGAAGACACAAGAAAAAGAAACAGAGAAAAGCTTTATCAGTGGTATGAAGTTGCATTTTTCTTTCACGTCCTTACTGCTTTTATCCAACAAGCAGCTCTCAACCCTGAAAACAATGTTTCCCAAACGAGCTGGTCGTTGATGCATAATCGTGAATTAACACAAATTGCTAGCACATCAGGAACTGAAATCCTTTTTCCTGTTTTTCAGAGTTTGTAAAGGATAAAATCCTGGAGCCTGATGTTTTCCTGAGTGAGAAACATATCATCCTTCCGGAAGCAGACAGGCTTGTTTTCTGTCATTAAAATGGTCTGGAGAGAAAAAATTTAATTGCTCCTGTCTCTTCAGGTTTAAAATAGATTTCTGAAGCTGTTGGCATAACCTGCTGCACCTCTGTATCATTTACTGTCAAAAGTACTTTCTGGAGCAAAGTTCAAATTAGAGAACATTATATTTAGAAAGGAAAAGGGTAAATGTATGAACTTTTTCTCCCTTGTTATTGTATCTTGAACTGACTGGAGTTTTACTGTGTTTTAACAGCTTCACTGATACTTGCTTGTTTATTACAATACCCTAGAAAAATGAGACACTAATAACAAAAAAACATGGAAATCTTTCCTTTGTTGGTCTTCTCTCTATTTTTGTTGACTTTTGCTGACTTAGCTATTCTGTGTATTGTCTACTGTTCTGCTTAAAATAAATAGAGGGATTTTTTTAATTGCACATGCATTCTTTTTAAATCCTCCTTTTTATTTGCTATTCAGTTATTTTTACAGAGTCCCTGACAAGGAGAGGACTTGTCAGTCTCCTTGACTCCTACTGAGGTGAAGGAGATCCTCAAAATGTCCACTCAGCCTCCTCACTGGTGGCTTATCCAAAAAGAAGGGAGGTGAGAGCTGCAGTCCCCTGATTATAAGAGACAACATGGAAGGATGTGGATAGACGTGAGGTCAAAGAGGACAGACACCAGAAGGATGTTGCCGATCTCTAGGAGCCTCTTTGTATTCATAGAGTAAGGTTAGCTGAGGTGGTGAGTAAGTTTCTTAGTTGACTTATACCTGCTTTGGCCACTTTGGTTTGAGTGAAAGCCATGGAAAGGTCAACTGTACTTAAGGAACTTGCTGCAAGACTTATGCTCAAGAAATTTTATTTTAAAGTTGAAAACCTACTATTTGATAACTGAGGTAAGAGGTCTGTGGCAGACAACTTTGTGAGGGCCCAGAACCTTTAATGTTTTAGGACCCCTGTCTGTCAGTATTCAGGAAGGTGTGAAATGGAAAATACATCATCTGTAATGCTAAGAAGAAATTCTTGGTAGTGGATAAAGACGGAAAATCTGCCTCTTAAAGCCCCCTTCCATGTCCTGGTAGTGTTACCATTTCTCAAAGCGAAGCAAAACTGAGTTTGCTTTCATTTTATAACTGTTTAAATTACCAGAGCTGTGAAAGGAGGATGTGATGTACACAAGAACGAGGTCCAAAAGGAGAGATCCATAAAAGACATGCAGGTTTGAGAACATCTCATTTTACTGTATTTGACTTCAACATGATGACTTGCCAGAACTCATAACCTAGGTTTGTCATCCATGTTCTCAGTGCACTACATGCAGAGTGAAGTTGAGTGGGATCTGCTGAGACCCATATACTGAGCAGAGCAGCTGCCTAACCTGTATCTCACATCTCTGGTGGGGCATGCCTGTAGCATTCCGCAGGATATCTGTATAATGTCGGGTTCAGTTCCCTCTCCTCTCATCTTCAGCACTTATGTTATGTGTTTAAATTTAGATCATCAGCTCACTTAAATGTTTTCCTTACCCATCTTGTCCTCTAGAAAACTTAAGTATCAGTCTGGCAGCCGAAGGACTTGATCAGGAAATTGAAGACCTTGGTTCCTTCTCTGCCTGAGCACTGTTACATAGTTTGTGTCGTTAGATGCATGGGCAGTATTCAAAACGGAACAGAATTTCCCCTTGCTAGATGAATGATCCTGTCACTGACCTGAAAGACTGACACTCTGTCTCACATGCATTCTCTTTCTCTGGATGCCATTCATTTTAATTTTCTTTCTTCTTTGTAGGAGTATCAGCTAAAGAGAAGTAAATAATGTTAAATAACTTACTTCAAGCCTGATCTTTAGGATAATGTAAAGGCTGAGAATAGTCAGGACAGATCAGACTGAGGACTTGGATTATATATAACTTCACACTCCTTGGGTGAATTGATCAACTACTAATCTTATTTTATGAAACATGGGTTGCCATTCTCTAGATATGCTTTTGGATGGAATTTTCTATGTAGGTTGTGCTTTTTTTAGAACTCATTGTATAGCAGACAAATTCTGTAAATCCTGTCAAGCTAGGACTTTCACAAAGCAACATTTGGTCCACAAGTGAGATTTGTATCATGCAACTTTAGGTGCTACAATACAGGTCTTTATAAAGCTAGTCGTCTAGCATTGATGGAGTCACTACAATCAGTGGAGAACAGAGAGCAACCCATCTAATCTTGAAATTTGACACAAACATTTAAGGAATTGTGCTGGTGAAATCTTACCTTTTCCAGTGGCTGAGCAAAGCTTCTGTGGAATGCTAATCTTCGACTTAGGAAGCTGAATATCACCTAAACCCTAGTAAATTTTAGGGGACTATCAGATTTCTAACCAGAGTGCGCAGCTGACATTTAGCAAACCAACATTAGAATTCAAAAACGTAAACCTTTACTTTGTGCTAGTTGTTTGGACTGCTATTGTCAGTGGAAAACAGAATCAGCTTACAGGGTTACCTATCAACAGCTGAAACACATCTAAGATATGTCACTACTGAGTGTGGTCCTTTGCAGTCTGGGATGTTCATGGATGCCCTAATCACTGTAGGAGTACTTTTCCATTTACTGTTGTCAGGGTACTGCAACTCTTTCATACATAGGCCTTGCTATCAGTCACCCACATTTCTATTGCTTTGAGATAACTTTAATGTATATAACTCTGTAGGACTGCCCACTTAGAAAATAAGGATGAGGCAGAAGGTCGATGCTATGTATTATCTGATGCATGATTCAAGCTTCATATCTTTACTCTATAGGTATAAAATACAATATATGATATACTATACAACAATATACATACTATAATGTAGCGTGTCATAAACGAAGGCACTTGCATTTTTGGAAATTTTCGGACCTGAATAAACACTATGCTACTGAAGACAGGTTATTACAGGTTCTTATTTATGGTATACTATATTGTTTTGTCATATGCAAATTGTTAGGTATGTACAAATTGTTATCTTTTATGTCACCTATTTTAAAATACCCTAGAATAGATGTTTAATAAATCAATCACAGCAGTAAATGCATTTTGAATATGTGAATGTAGTGCTTGCATAACCCCCTGCTATAAAGCAATTTATAATATATCAAACTCCTTTTCAGGTATACTAGTAATTTATCAAAACCAAAATAAGCTGCTTTAATGCAGTCAATAAGTGCAACTGAATTGTGGAAAGGAGTTTCTTGCAGGTCACTAAGGTCAAATAACTTCCAGGACAACAATATTGAAATCTGTTTCATTAATTCCTAAATTTGAGTTTCTATCTCTAGCTGTGGATTTAAACTTTGATGTCAATGCACTTAACATCTTAACTTGAAAGCTTTTTCTTTCAACTAGTCACACATAAACGTTTATGAAAACCTAATCACTGTGATTTCTTTACATGTCTATAAACCTGATCTGTGTCATCCTTTCAACCATATAATTTTCTCTTAAGTTTTCATTTCTTTAAATTCCTTCCAATTCTACAAATTTAAAATGCAAAAATAGAGGTCATGTTTATCTCACATTAGTGGAAGGTGCTTTTATTATATAAAATACAGATATCATTCCTTATGTTTCATATGTGTCTGATATACTCCTGGGCTGATTTAGAGCTTCATCATTTATCATTTGGAATCAATGGGAGAATCTCCACATAATCTTCATTTTATTAGACTTTCACTGAATTGTTTCAGTAGGGTTTTTTTTATATGACTAATCTAAGCTTGTGTCAGTATTTTATTTCTCAGTGCTTTTAGAAGAATATTTTTCCATACAATACAATATAAAAACTGTTTGTATAAAAACTTTCAGTAATGAAATGAAGTCTCTGTTTAACCGTATTGATAGGGGAAAAAAAAATCTCTTCTTTATTGACTTGCTGAAATCATAAATAAACTGTGGTATTTTAAAATCATAAGTATAGAGGGCATTTGCTTTACTGAAGGGTAAACAAAAGGTGGAAGGTTAAATTGCTCAAAGACACATATTCAGTAACAGGAAGAGTCAGAAATCTCAAGTCTCAGGCCTCTCCTTGAACCACTAGATGCAGGCCCACCTATAGTTCAACCTCCTGTCAAACCTTGTATCTGCAATTAATCTTTCCTTTAACACAAAAGAAACTCCCTATAGACACCCATGATTTATTTCTTGGAATCCCACCTGACCCTTTCTTGGAGGTCCTTTGCAACTTGAAATAATTTCAATTCATGCACCAAAGACATCACTCCATTCCTTACTGATGAGATGTCATATGCTTACAGGCACCAGTAATTTCTTACATGGCACGGCTCAATAGACCTAGCAAAGTGAAAAAAAGTCAGGGAATCTATTTGCTAGTCTTCAGCAACCCGATAGACAAAGGCATCTCTGTATAGAAAATCAACCTTATAAATTTGTATAGATCTTCAGGTATTGATGACTAAAAGAAAAAAGAAACCTATAAAACTTGCAGTGTCTCATTTGAAATCATAGTGTAATCATTTTGCAAGGTAAAGCATGACTTTAAGAATATTAACAGTATGTGCATATTTTATACCTATGTTTGGTGCTGTGCACCCACTTACAATCCTGAGTGGGAGCTGTTGGCTAAAATGAAAAGAATTTGGGGAGTATCTGGGCTGTGTTGTTGGAAATCTGAAAACTTCAGACTGGTCATCCAAATCTGAATGAATGTCAGAATGTTCTTAGCAAAGGGCCAGGTTTTGCTAATGCAGTGTCTAAAATGCTGATGCAGAGGTTAGGATTTCCAAATCAGACTTCAAGTTGCTGGCAGGGCAATCGTGGGGAGCTCCCTTGCAGCTGTTTGTACCAGACTTGGCCTGTAGTATATGGTTGAATAAAGGACTACAGTTTCCACTGCAGCTTTCAGAAAGTAAATGTTCACTAAGAGAGAATTATTTATAATGCACGAAAGACTATTTAATTTATGTGTTGCTGTTCTTGATTCCAAAATCTCCATCACAAGAAATGAATGCAACTGTTCGTAATAAAGTACATTGTAGAGGTCATTTTCTACCAACCATGAAATCTTTAAAGTATCTTCTCATGTACAAGCTGATCTAACAGAAACAGAACAAAACAAAACAGGCTTTAAACTACTCTATATTTGTCTGAAGTGTAGCATAGTAACAAATCCACTTTACCGCTGTGAAATCTCTGATTAAATCTGAAGATCAACGTGATCTCAGATGTCGAATCAATAGAAAAATAGGTAATTTCCATAATAATGAACAGTTTTGTCAAGCGTAGTTCAAAGCAAATCAGAAGGGAGAAGATTTTAACAGGGATCATTCCAGAGGATGCTGGCAACATGATCCATGATCCCAGAAACTAATTCTATAAAACTGTCAGGTAAGGAAATAGAACACTGAGGTAGGGTTTTATTTTGTACATGACTCCTAAAATGTATTTGTTGATGGTCTTACGCTGTCATTTTACTTCTTGTTGCTGAAGACACGACCTGAATGATGGATTAGAGACAATACACATTTCTCATTCTGCTTAAGTGTCAAAAACATTCACTATTCATGCATTCTCAATTCATTAATCTATCCGGATACTAATTTGCATGCTTTGTTCAAGGGAGAAAATCTAGTTGGTGGTATGTCATCTTTTTTCTAAAGGTGCATGAATAATTTGTAGTGATTGAATTCCTTCAACAGATTAGATTTTTTTTGTCTGTTACTAAATGTCAAGACAAAGTCACAATTTTAGATGCAATTCCTAGTAAAAATATTAGCCTAATTATTTTTCCATCAGTAGTTCCTCTAATATTCAATAGTCAAATTTTGTTGGAGGTACTTGATCAAAGAAAAGGTCATAAAGTTTTGTTTTCTTGTCATAAATGAGCCTTCTCAAGAAACTCTCTATTCTGCCTGTCACGTCTTCTCCTTACGTGACAGATTTGTGGAGATGTAAGTTGTGTGCTGTCACATTTTTTAAGATATTTTTGTTCTGATCCTATTGACTGGAACTGGAAGAGCTGGAGCAGAAAACAAAAACCTGTTCCTGATTTCCAAGGATTCAAATGGTTTTCCCCATGCAAATTAAGACTGCTCATTCTGTAAGACTGGATTTTCAGATCAGGCTTATCCTGAACGAGCTTGACCAAACTCACTGAAATGTAGGCAGTTTATTTGAAGATCATTATAGAGATAATTCAGAATAATAAATATCTTCCTAGTGATAATACCACTAACTTATTTTAGAGGTAAAATTTGTGAGAGTAGCACAAAAGCCCCATCCCCAGAAAAAAACACAACTACTTTCAAAAACTCATTTTTGCAATGAAAAATGCTTTTCAGGAAGTATTCCTGCCAAATCTTTTCAATACAACTTTCAAACTACTAAGTTGTGGCTCTGTTTTATCTCACTAAATAAAGTTACAAAGCATGGAAAATTGTGGAGGAAAAAAAAAAAGATTAAAACAGAATTTAGGTTACCAGCACCTCTTTCCATTTGGCTACTGGGATCTTTTGAAAGTGAAAACAAAAAAGCACGATAAGGAAAGATTTCTCCAACACTAGCAAATTTTCTGGTAGAGTTTTGAGATATTAAGTAGCTAGTCAAATCAAGACTCATGTAAATGAGTTTCTCAGGGATTTATAGCTGATCATTCCCTAGAGAGTGTTGGTCTTCTTAACCAAAAGCATGGATGTGATTTTAGAACTTTCTTATGGAAATGGCTGTAGGTCCCACTGTAATTAGTGCTTGGTCTTTTATAGACATAACTTCCAGAATGTTTTATAGTAAGTTGCTTCATCATGCACTGTGTAGGAAAATTACACTTTTCTTTATGTTCCCATGTTCTCAGTTTGGTGATTACTTTCAGTTCATGGTGATTATGAGGTGGCAAACATTATTTTTTACAAAAGAAAGAAAAAAAAAACAAAGAAAGGAATAGATCTACTGATATACCGATGTCATAAATGCTCACATTACCTTTCATGGCCTCTTAGGGCACTGAACTAAAACCACTTTTTTTTTTTGCTACTCTTTGTGAAACTCTCTTGGGCTTTTTAAGTACCTGCTCCCTTAGCTAGACTTCCCTATGATCCTGGGCTTCAAAGTTTGGTTTTATGAGGAAACCACACTGTCTCCCTGTCTCAGTGTGCAATCTTTCCTGTCACCCACACTGGGGGCCTGCTAAGCGTGGCTTGCTGCACACAGATTGTTTGTGAAGCTGCCAAACGGAAGCCAGCAGCTCAGCTCAGCTGAAAGAGATAAAAACAACATTATTTCATAGCTATAAAAAAACACAATAGACTTGTAAATGGTGCCTTGTACAAACAGGGCTTTTCTTCAGGAAAAGAATAGCTCCTTCAACGGAGACTCAGACATCTGTATTGTTCATTCACCTCTTGTGCAATGAGTTGCTATTAATAGCTCTGCGTTAGAAAATCTTGCTATAAATAACATCTGAAATCTACTGCCATAATACCCTTTGTCCTTGATATGCCTTCATTGGGACTTTTGTATATTTACCATGAACAAGAATACAAAACAACTTTGGATAAAAAAGGCTATGATTATATTCAATGATTCAGTTCCTGGGATGGCTTTCTTTTTGTGGGGGAAGGAGAAAGGAGAAGGAAGATATAAACAATAAACATCTCTCTGACTTTTCTCCAATACTCTAGCTAGACTAACAGGCAAACAGACACAGCTTGACAGACAGATGATTGTCTTACCAACTGTAACCATCTTGGAAAGAGTATATCCAATTCTCCTAAAATAGCTAATTAATTGGGAACTAGTCCCTCTGTTCTCTTGATATAGGAACTTTTCAGAGCAGATGGTCTGTTCGATGATACAAACTGTATATTAGTTTTCACATCTTCCTGAAATGGAAGATGTCACTTAACAAACCCTTCCAAATGAATAGTTCCAGTAGGAAGAGGCTGATGGTTTATCTCAGTAGATAAAGATTTGACAAGGTTTTTTAGAAAATTCATTTGTACTTCTTTTGAGTCTTTTAGTTTGCATAATGGTTTTGTGGTATGTCTTTTATTATTTGTTTTCATTCTTGAATATAAGGAATATACAATTTGCTCTTCTCTGGTTTTATTGACAGTAATGTTTATTGCAAGAGTAAAGCTAAAGGGACCAGATTTTAAACAAGCATTTTCCTCAGTTGTGTCCGTTAGTTGTTAATCAAAAAAGAAAAATGCTGTAAGTGTCTGTTTGGCTATGAACTTCTTAGGTTTTCAGGCTCTTGTTTCTTGCTGAATTTTGACTTCATTGTACTTTCTCTGCTGTGTGTCTCAAAATAGGTTAGATTTTTTAAAAAAGTAGAAATAAAAAAATTGAGAACATGATAAGAGATGTGATTACTGTTCTTAATTTCCTCAGAAGAAAGAACAAGAAGAGTTTAATTTAGAACAAGGAAGATTTCCTTCTGTCTCCTGAAATCAGTTTTGCCTTCATTCGCACATAATACTCAGTTCACCTTTCAATGCTGGATTGATCCTGGGTTTCAGGCTTTGGTTGACATCTCTCTGAAGAAGCTCTCCACAAAATCAACACTAACTTGTGCTGCAGCTGTTTGTCACAGCTGTTTCATTTTTGTGGAAGAAAATACTCTTCTCATTCCGCTTCCTTCCTTTCAGCTGGTTTCCTGCTTCCAGGATCATAAAATATTTTACCCTTTTTACTCACTCCAATGGTTTGGTACCTCATCATGATTCCTCCAGGTGTCTCTGCTGTGCACCTTGAGGAAGTGTGTCACTGTATAAGGGTAACAAATTTGAGAAAGATTTTATACTTCCTGAGCATGCCTTCCTTTTTGCTTATATATTTTGAAAAAGAAATCAGCTGCATATCAAATCCCAAAACGGTACAGCAATGCAGTACTGCGGCTACATCCTAGACTTTTATCCCTGTTTTGTAAGAGGTCCCACTTGCAGAAGCATAATATATAATGTCAAAGCAAAACGGTGTCGTAGGGACAATATATGTCGTTTTATCTCTTACACCTTCAGGTGATTCAGCTTGCAAGCATCACATTTCTGTACAGCACCATTTCTTTTCCAGGTATTCCATAGTGTGTGTGTGTGTGTGCGTATGTGCGCGCGTGCATGCATCCAAGTGCTCGTGAAAATACGGTTCTTCAATGCCTCAGTCTGCACTGCAACTCCATGGTACCAACACCACCTACAACTCAAGTAGGTTAGGAAATCATGATTCCTTCTTTTCACACCTTCATCAGTCACCTATGGCATATGTAGCCAATAATGTACTGGCTGCCTCTAATTTAGTAGTTCAATGATATTTATGCAACTGTTCAAGTATATACTCATCTTTAGGCAATGCCTATACCTGATTGGTTGAACATGAATAAGAAGTAACTGCGTGAAAAGAGACACCACCAACAACATTTTGCCCAGCAAAGACAATCAGGTGCTAAGTGAAGGCATTCAGCTAGATCATGTGAGGTGTTGCACAGATCTTCAGATGTGAGTATATGGTAAATGCAGTATCTTTGAGAGCTGTGGCCCTGTCATAATTAGCTACTCCTGATGTGGAGTCTGGGTCTAAAAGACACATTTGCTCTTGCTTAATTTAAAGTACGCAACTGGCAATGTTGAATAGCCTTTGGTCAGACCTACCATTAACAGAGATAACTCATAATAATTATTGTAATGATATATATGAGTTTTCTAGCAATAGCATATAATTTGCCGTGCTGTGCGTGACGATAGAGTGGGATGTTCCAGTTTAAAGTGTATTTGAAAAATGTATTGGTATCTCAGTTCTTGAAATCATTACTAGATTATGAGTAATTCTGAACAGAAAGATAAAAAAAAATTGTCTGATTTTCTGATTATGCTAAGAAAGCTCTTCTCTGAAGGAAGCAAATTGTTTCATTGTGGATACATAATTTTCATCACAATTATTTATATTCTGAGCAAACTCTTCACTTGAACCAGCTACTGTTGCATTGTTAAAAGTGGCCTTCCTAATTTTTGTGAATCTACACCTGAATAATGCTGATTTTACATTATAAATTTGAATTATGCATTGTAGTTTTCTTTAAATACTTGGATTCATGGAAACAAATGTAACCAGTTCAAAATTGATAGGTTAGTAAATGATACCAACTCTTTGTGACAGGATCCTATGCCTGCTGACCTTATGATAGATATATATATTGGTAAAGCATAAGGACATGTTTCTGGTACACTAGAAATAGATGTCTGTGGGTCTTGTAAGTAACTAGGGTCAATAAAAGGATTTCCAAAGCAGACAGCTTGTCTCTATTTGTTTAAACAGAATAGAAAAAATATTTCCAAAATAAATCAAGCAGTGATTGTAAACTGATATTGCAAAGTTTTATTTATTATCATCAGCCAAAATTCTTTACAGACTTGTTTTCATGGGAACTAAAATCTATGAAAGATCTTGAAGAAGAAGAACTCTTCAGTGAAGCATTCTGCTTTTTCTGAGAATATGGGTGATACTAAATACTGAAATCAACATACAAAATAAAAGTATATGGAATATAAATAGAACCTTTTTTTTATATTGCATGAGATAAATACTTATTGGAATGAGTTCAGGGGGATGTATTATTCATGAACTGTAATCCACAAGCAAGTTATCTAATTTTCTTGAGTCAATATTGGTAAACTTATTTATGTTGCATGTTGTAGCTAAATAAACTGAAAAAGGTACTTTTGAAGAATTGAAAAAATCACTTTTAAGGATTATTTTTACATCGCATATTGAGTGAATGGATGCCTTGGTTATCATGAATCCATACTTCTAGGACTTTGAGAAAGCCATAAACTCCCAAATCGATCTAAGGTAGGTTTATGCTAGATTTTAAATGTCACATTTTAACACACCTTAATATTTTGCAACTTGGACTCTCCTGCAATGAGTCCCTACATCATCCAAAGCCTGAGACATGTCAGAAGATGATGGAGCTCTTTTCTAATCTATGACCCTAAATTTATTTCTTAGGGAAACCAGAGGAAATGAGGAGGATGAATGGTAAGTATCCAGCCCTTGACTCTGCATCATGTCCATGACTCTGTAGTTTGTACGTGCTTCTCTCAGTCCTGTGGTTCGTATCATCCAGGAAATGGAACTTTTCCTCAAGTTCCAAATCTCTTGCTTCTTTTCCATGGCAAAATATACTATTTTTTTTTAATTTTGAGCTTTATCATTGGTGATCATGATAGGTATAAAACTGTTCACTGCATGAGATACTGTGGCAGCTGGTCTCCTACCAGAAACTCCCCAGAATTTCAGGAATGCTAAATTTGAAAAGACAGAAAATAGTACATGAAAGTAAAGAAGGAAGAATCTGAATCTCTAAGAAAAGGGGAAGGTATTCCATGCAGACTAGGCGTTGTTTCCCTTTACCAAAATCTTACAGAACCCTAAAGAGATCTCTTTTTACAGTGTAGGTAGAAATACTTTTTCCTTCTTATCAGACTCTTCCAGAATTCTGTGCTTATGCTTAAAAAAAAGCTATTTTGAGAGAGGAATGATTAATCCTTCTCTTTATTTCTTGCTTAAGCAAGCTTGACTTGCTTACCTGGACAGAAGGAGGCAACTCAATGTCTCTTTTCATTGTCCCAGGATCGCCTCAGATAGCAAGCAAGTCCACCCAAAGACATCTCCAGGAGTGTGTCTGGTGTTGACAGTGCTCTAGACTATGTTTCAAAACATTTGATATTTTAATTAGAAGTCCAGCACATGGAGAGATGTAAGCCTTGTCACTAGAAACAGCAATTAAATTAAAGATGGAAAAGTTACTGACTGGGTAGCACAGGAAGTGAAATCTTATAAACCACTTTGAATACTCCAGGAATCAGAAAGCAAATAAAAAATAACAGACCATTGGAGTATTGAAATTTTTAATACAGTTTTGTGATTTGTCAGATCCTTACTAACGACTTTTTTAACAGTTGGACATGACAATACTTCCCCTCTCTCTCTCTTTGGCATTGCTTTTTCTATCTGTACCTGTTTTCTTTAGTTTTCAGTAAAATGTTTGGGTAAACCAAAAGTGTATTAACTTCCAAGCTATCTGAAATTATTAGTATACCCATCTCAAAGCTTCATTTGCCATGCAGAGTACTTGTGCTGCAATGTAAGAGCTAGTAAGTGGTGTGTAAAAAATGAAAAATTGAGATACTTCTGTTGTTAGTATCTTATGAGCTTAGTGCTCTGGCTCTGTGTTAAGGCCATGGATGAATAATGGGAGTCTAACTGAGAAGATTATCTGTAGATAGTGACAACTATCCGATTTATAAAAGAAAACTTTAGATACTAACCTGTTACAGTGTTAGTATCTAGCTTGTCAGCTGAGGAAATGTTACCTTTTTAGGTGATAAAGTAATTGGAAGCACTGAGAAAAGACATGAGAGATTTTATGTTTAAATCAAAACTAAACAGTATGAAGAAAATAGTAAGACAGTAGTGTTTACATTGCACGTCAACTCTGAATGATAATGACTGAATAAGCGCAGGATACCGTTTCATTTGGTCGTACCAACTTCTTTCTCTTTCAGCAAGGAAACAGTTCACCTTTGAAATCCAGATTTTCATTTTGGTTTAGGACAGCCTTTATGTCAATAGTAGCACAGTCCAAAAGTATAGAAAAAAAAATAAATCTGGAAACTGTAGTTAAAACTGTTTCACATTAATTCATTAAAAGTAGAAATACGGAAATACCAAAACATAGTTTTCGGTTGGGATT
This sequence comes from Sagittarius serpentarius, assembly GCA_034782735.1. Classification (NCBI taxonomy): domain Eukaryota; kingdom Metazoa; phylum Chordata; class Aves; order Accipitriformes; family Sagittariidae; genus Sagittarius; species Sagittarius serpentarius. Next base: position 21,578,260 of record JAVKLA010000005.1, on the reverse strand, counting down.
TCTCCACCTTCCCTTGAAGAAGTAAGATTAGTCCACTTGGCACCCTGTAAGTGTCTTGGGAGTTTAGAACATGATCGGGTAAATCAGAAAAATAATTTTACTTACAGATGTGCACTGTGTACACTATATTTTAACTTGTGTCTGTAAATGAATGAAATAAGGTGTTATACGATAATATCCTAAAATCTGTCCATAATTTTGAAACCAGCTAAATCCTGGACTAGTATCCCAAATTAAACACTTAGGTAACAGAAAGACTTTTAGGAATCAGTACAATAAGATGTTTTGAAATAAATGAAACCTAGAATATCCAGTCTTTAAATAGCTGGATTTTTATTTAAATACTAAACCAAGTGGACCCACCACAGAATATTTTGGAAAATGATTACAGTCATACTATGCCATTATTTGGTATAATATAGGAAAATAGAATGGCTTGATCTGTGTATAATAGACAGATTCTATAATTTAAAAAAAAAAAATTAAATTACTTGTAGATTTGTGCTTACAATATGGAAGAGACTTTTCCTTTGGCTCTCTGCTCCAGATGTGCAGATTGAGTGAAGAGGGCAACATGAAAGAAAGCTTCTGGTCTTGCTTACCTCTATCTAGTTGGTGGACTTCCAGTCCAATAGCCAAAACACATGCATATTCAGAGCACGCTGGATTTCCTGCATCTGTGTGGGCCAGACATGCACAAAGGCCAATATAACAGTTCTACTGCAACCCAGAAGATTCAAACTGCATGCTGCAACATGCATGGGCCCATAGATCAATCAAAGATTTCACGTGATGCTCCACACTGGTGGAGTGGGATGAGGGCCATCCTCTGATGACCCGCTGGATAGGCTTTATACTGATCTCATTTCCAATTCCTTTCTCATAGTATGGTTGTAATTACCTCCCGCATCTCACTGATTAAAGTATAAATTACGAGATAGGGAGAATGAGTTTTTTTTTTCTTCTATTTTCTGATCTGCTTGAGGGTAGAAAAGCTGTACAGAGGGATCTACAGGCTGGACCAATGGGCCAAAGCCACCTATACAAGGTTCAACAAGGCTAAATGCGGCGTCCTGCACTTGGGTCACAACAACCCCATGCAACACTACAGGCTTGGGGAAGAATGGCTGGAAAGCTGCCTGGTGGAAAAGGACCTGGGGGTGGTGGTCGACAGCCGGCTGAGTATTAGCCAGCAGTGTGCTCAGGTGGCCAAGAAGGCCAACAGCATCCTGGCTTGTATCAGAAATGATGTGGCCAGCAGGACTAGGGAAGTGATCATCTCCCTGTACTCGGCACTGGTGAGGCCGCACCTCAAATACTGTGTTTGTTTTTGGGCCCCTCACCACAAGAAAGACATTGAGGTGCTGGAGTGTGTCCAAAGAAGAGCAACGAAGCTGGTGAGGGGTCTGGAGCACAAGTCTTATGAG
>JAVKLA010000005.1:21559835-21572245 GCA_034782735.1 Sagittarius serpentarius | reverse complement strand
ATTCCTGAAAAGTGGTGATAGATATCCGAAGCACTTTTAGCCAAACTTAGGAAGTGATCTTGCTTTTGTATGAAACAGTGACTTTCTTACCTGTTTCAATTTGTTGTAGGTTAGAGCCACTGTTAGGGTAAAACACTGGGGACATGTTCATTTCCACAGTGTAAAATTATAGCAAATTCCTGAATACAGAATGTGTGCCAGAGTAGAGTTTGCACTGGCAAAGGGCAGATATCACTTCTTTTTTTGTTCTTGGAAAATAGCACAAAGAGACTGATCTTGTGCATCATGCAGTAATTCTCAAAGTCTTCTCACACGCTGTGGGAAAACATGTAAGCTGGGGGTTTACCCCAGCTGCATTAAGGAGCGTGGTGCCGAGTACAGTGGTTTAGCACCAGTCTGAGCTGGCACGGTCATTCAGTGCACTGCAACACCAGGAGAAGGTACTAGATCACTCACCACAGCATTGCTTTGGGCTAAACCTTAGAAGGTCTCTCTGGGAGACTTATCAGGGCCACACTGCATCTTTAATCTGAAGGTAGGGCAGGCTCTGTTAATTTGACCCTTTCTGAACCCTGCGTTACCACACTGCATGGAGAGGGTAGGATAGGATAGGATAGGATAGGATAGGATAAGATGATGGTTTGCTCTCCTTCAGCTTGAACAGTGCCTAAAGAGGCAAAAGACCTGGCAGGTCTTTTGATATATCTTTTAAGTATTTGCTATCTTATCTGAATACAATTTTTGGTATATGGTGTATGAAATTCTGGAAGGTGTGGCCTTGGAAGAAGATTCACTTTTCATTTGAAGAGAAGCATCATTAGAACGCAGCCTAACAAAACTTTCAGTATGTTTGCTTTCTATAGTAAATAATTGCTAATGGTAGACACAGCTATATTACCTGCTATTAGACAGGTTTTCAGGGGTTTTGTGTTATTTTGTTGTTGTTGTTTTTGTTTCATCTACAGACAGATTTTTAGGCTTTTAATTGCTTACAGAATATCTGAAAAAGAAAGACAAACTACACAAAAGGTGATGCTGGTACTGTCTTCTGTTTACCTGATGGGTAGGATCTGGGGGCAGATGACACAGGATGCATTTTAGAAAGCACAAAATGAGACAGCTGAAAGATTCTGATGTGCAGAAACCTACCTTGTAACACAGAGGAAAGAAAATCTGGAGAGGGATTCAGATTTGTAAACACAGGCATCTAGTGCCTTTTGAGTACCTGAGGGCATCCTCCTTGGCCTCAAACCATGTAAATAAGCTCTAGTTCTGTGTAATATATGTCAGCCCCATGCAGATGTCTAGGACACTCTAGACAGTCTCAAATGACCTAGTTACCCTTGTTTAGGCACTTTCTACTCATTAGGTAGATTCACTGACTGTGAGGGTGGAAAACAGGCTTCCTTTCTCCTTGTAATCTGATCTTCCTTTAAGCAACCCTTTCATCTCTTGCTTAACACAAAGTACTTCCTCTAGGCCAAGGGAAATGTTTGATTCAAGGTTTAAGTCAAGGAGAATGCTTGATTCCAGAAAACTTAATGGAGAAATCTCCAAAATTTTACTAACTGCAAGACATCTCTGTGACTTCTGCTTCTCCATCTGTTCTGTAGCATATCTGGTGGGCTGTTTTCCATGTGCAAAATAGATAATCAGTTATTTCCATTAGTCTGAGCAATTAATTACCCCTTTATGTACCGATTTCATGCATCCATAATGTAGATGACAGGTTATAATGTAAGTATTCTATTAATTATTCGTATTCAATCATCTGCATGCTTCAATAACGATTCTATGAATAAGAAGCTACACAGAGTGTTTGTTCCTTGCTCTCGGATTCTAGGAGTAGGAGTCTTTTTACCACTCTCTGCCTCCATGGGATGTCACAAACAATCTGGAAGAAATAAACAAAAATGCTAACTCATTTTACTCTAGTTTTGTTACACTATTCATATTTTAAGTACAGATTGTTAAAGGCAAAATTGGAGATGAACGATATCAATGGCTTGCTTTTCTTAAAAATGGGTTCTGCTTTAAAATGTGAAGAGAATGTGTGTGTCTAAACACTCCAATAATGCTGTTTAAGGCAGGAAAATTGGTTGTACTTCTCACTAATTTTTTCTTTAAATATTTTAGGTTTATATAATACTTATTTTAAACAAAGATGTATTTGCAGTGATGGATTTACCCACTCTTTAAAGCAGACAGTGGATCTGTTTCAGGCCAGACGTCCCTTAAATCAATTGTCAGAAATGACTGAATTGCTAAAGAAGTTTCACCTTATTCTAAATACAGAAATTATTTAAATGAGTAGAAAATTACCCACCCAACACCAATGCACTGGCACTATTTTCTAATTGCTGCAATCACGTTGCACATGCTTACTGGCACCAGAGCTGAAAGCTCAAATTGAAGAAGGGATTAGTTTCACTGCACTATCGAGAACAGTAATAATGGTGCTCAGAGACATATGTAAGCAATGTCATAGCATTATAGGGCATTATACAAATGAAATGGAAAAAGTGCTGGACTATATCAGCAAGTAGCTGTGGTGAACAACTAGTGCAAAATTGAAGGTTTTCATCGTGTGGGCATAAGCCCATGTTCCAGTGGGAGATTGCTGAGCTGTATAAAATACCCTTCATCATGCAGGTGGGAAAACTAATGATGGAGCAGCCAGCAACTGACTTAGATTAGCAATTCTTTAATTGTCAATCTAGCAATTTTTCAGCTTATAGAAAAGTGGTAGGGTCTGTTAACAAGGCAGAGGAACTGGAATTTCTTTCTTCTGAGAAGAAATTCAATTGGCAAAACTAGAGATAGCTCACATGATTGAAATGTCTTCTTACAATCAGTGTGGAAAGAAGTTAAAGGAGTTCTGCAGTAATGGATGGAATTCTGTAATAAACACATTATTACATATGCACCCATATTGTGGCAAATAAATGTAAGTGAACCAATTAATTTGTATAAATATTAAAAATGGGCAAATTTATCTGTTTAGTGTTTCCAGCTGGACAGCAGGAAGAGGTAAAGCTCTATGCCTAAATTTGTACTGAACTCCCTTAATCTGCATTTATTTTTGTCCACACACTTCTACATCTGTAAAGCTGCTGCTAAAGACAGAAAAGAGAAGGGAGCCTTCTTTTCCTTGATAGAGAGAATTGACACCATGGACAAATGTGGGTGGTCAGTTTGGGGTTAAGATTGATGTAAGTATTGGAATAAAATGCATTTTTTTTCTCACAGATTGACAGTAATGCAGGTAAACTATACTTAATATAGGTAAACTATACTCTAATAAGATCCAATCAGAGGGCATTTTAGTCTCACCTCGGACTTGAATCACAAAGTATTGAGATGAAAACCGCTACAGAATACGAAAAATCCATTTTGATTTTTATCCCTCTGGTTTTCACTGGCACATTCTACACAGTTGTATGCGACCAGTTCATGGCTAGTGTTGCAGGCTTTAAGAGCAGAGCTGCATGGATTTAGGTGGGGGGGTCTTATCACCACCCAGTAACCACAAAAGCTGCAGTTCCAAAGAGATGTGTGAGGGTGACAAATCTATAGAGATGATACTGTGGTGAAAGTTAAAGAAGAAATGGACAAACACAGAGTCAGGTCTCCAGTTTCACTGTTGGGTTGAACTGAATTGGGACTACTCTGTCACTAAAAAGAGTGGTTACTCTCCCAGTTCACCCCGGTGATCATTCCTTATGACACATTTCTTTCTTTTGACACGCCGAGGAGCTGTTGGAGTCTGTGGTGGACTGGCTTAGCTTGCTGATTTTGCTGAAAACTAATCCATCAAAATATGAGTAGTTGTATGCTGGATGCATGACCAGATTTCACTCAGCATGGAGAACAGGGACCCATGGCTATGGTTAAAAGGTAGGAATTGCACTAGCTCAGCTTAATCCAGTCCTGAAACCTTTTTCACTGCACATGGGGGTCAGGGTGTTGAGCAGCAGTGTAATGACGACACTATCATTTTACATGGAGAACTCACTACCAGAATAGAAAGAACAGAAAGGAGCCTAAACCTCACAATTTCTGTCTAACTATAAAAACAAACACACACACACCAACCCAAAGCAAAACACTTTACAAAAGTAAAATGTATATATTTGTTTATTTGCTTACTTACTTCTTTTTCCCCATGAGGGAACCCTCAGCCTGATAACCATGTGAGTTCACTGGGTAAGAAGTTTTCGCATTGCCATGTGTCTGAAGACCACATAGCAATGACAGACAGCTATGTAGCATCAGTAAGAAAGGTGCTGTAGATGTCAGAGGCCACCTGAATTGGTGGGGTGTGATGTTGTGTGAAGATCAATGAACAAGCAAAAGAACAAAAAGGCCAGGTTTTGGATTTGTTTCAGTTTTCTTCCAGCCACACTGCCCCTCCTAATTCTTCTGAGAGCCTTGTGTTCTGGGACTCCATGAGCCTCCAACAATTAATTTTGAGGAGAATATAGCAGAAGAATATAGGAGAGAGATGTTTGTTGTTGCTGTACCATCACAACTTAATTATATGTTCTCTCTCTTTTCAATAAAACCTCATTTGCTTCAAACAGAAAAAGGGATTGCATTGCCTGAGCCGAGTTGATGCCAAGATAAGATACTTGGTCTTTCCACTCTTCAGAGGCATAGGCCAACTTTGTTTTGTAATAGTGAGATAAACTGCTATTAAAACTAAGCCTGTTTTAAATTCAATAAGGCATGGAAGAAATAATTTTTTGTTTTGTTTTGGGTTTTTTTTTTGAAGTTAGATTCTTGAAAATGAGTCTCAGAAAGGGACTCTGGTTGAATCCACTAGGCAGTATCTAGTTAATTACTGAAGATGTTCTGGCTCTCTAGTCGCTAAGTCTCAATGTGAACCTGGATGTGATGCAGCTGTTGGTGCAGATGAGTGTCCAATGTTATTTTTTATTGTAACCAGCTTGTGGGGAAGTTGGTACTTGACAAACTCCTGCCATGGAGAATGAGATTCAGGTGCCTGCTTGAATTTGGGAATGTTTTTCCTGTAAAATAAACATAGCCTTACAAGACATCAAATTAAACAGAAGAATACAAACAGAACTCCTAATCACCTTTTTGTCTGTAAAAACAGGTCATTTAATCACAGGAGACTGTAGCTGGGGCTATATGTTGTGAAAGTTAAGCCAGTTTCTGAAAAGAAATTTTTACTACTCTAAAATAAAAGGTGCTACTCTTGCCATAGTGTAGCTTTATGGGACCTAATTATTTTCAGAACAAATCTTGATAGGTAAAATGAAATAACCACCTACTGGACTAAACTTAACGATTTCCTAGGTACTAATGAATATGACCTGATTACTGAGGACTTTCCATCTGTAATATACTAGATCTCTGAAAGCACTTACATACAACATACACTAAATAGGAAAGTCCAGTCAAAAGAAAATGTTTTATATTAACAAGGGGAATTATTTGAGGAAATGGCTAAAATGTCAAGAACCCATAATCACAAAAGAGAACAAACTTTGACGCAAACTCACCTGAACCAGGAGCAGGCAGAAGGAATCAATTAGATACAAGAAAGCAATTTACTGCTAACAGAAAGAAAGGGAAATAACAGTGGAGATACATGAAAAATTCAAATGTGTGGAATTAAAATGGGAAGTTATGAAAGAAATTAATGATACAACGATAAATATAATAAAACCTGTGGCAGCTAAGAAACATCAAGTTGTTTTTAGTGGTATTATGGACCCCTTCATTGCAATCCTGGTAAATGGTATTAGACAGCAAAATTACTAAAAATGAACATAAAAAGGCAGCGTTCTTCAACAGATGCATCTTTAATTTGGGAAAAAGCAAGCATATTGTATTTCCGAACAGAGCACTAGATGCACTAGACTATAAATGATGACTATTAAACAACAGCTTCTAGTGATGAATATATTTTTATGAATAGAACTGCATAATATATCCCTAGGAATCTTGGATCATGTGAACAAATATTGCTTTTAGCCTGTTGATAGTTTTTAATGCATTTAAGTGTTGGAGAAGTACTAAAGGAACACGAAAGTGTAAATATTATGGCAATATGTAAAATGGCATATATAACCAGAATAGGTGTGGGTGGAAGGCTGGCACCAATGCAGGGCACTACTGTTAACAGCCTCTTAAGAAAATTCAGTTTTGATAAAATTCTTTTAAAACTCAGCCAAAGAGAACATTTTACAGCCTGACCTTATTCTAAAGACACAGAGAAAAGATGTGGGACTTATAATTCTTTGGTTTTCTAGTGATTTTCTTGTTCATTCCAGCTACAGAAGATCCAATCCCTTTGGTCTTCTTTGTCTGAAGGCATTTAAATTCATGTTCCACTTTCAGGAAGAGTGCTGTATCTTTCTTATCCAGTGGCTCCATAAAAGATGCAAACATAAGCTTGGGACAAAATTCATGGTTTCCCAATCAGCCAAGTGTCCCCAACATTAAGCTAGAGCACTGTGCTCCCGCTTGCACTTTCTTAACCTAATAATTCTTGAATTCTTGCAGGATGGCATCACTACTTCAACATGATGTCAGAGTAATTTGTTCAAGTTCAAAGGCTGCTGTAAACCACAGGTCAGATCAAATGAAGGTGTGATTCCTTTTGGCTTTAAATGTTCTTCACCTCTTAAATCTGGATGTCATCACTGAGTTTACTTGATAAATTACTTACCAAGTTTACTTGATAAATTTTCCACCAGCCTCACACAGATGTTGATAAAACAGGTGATAAGGCTAATCACTGCTGTCCCATAGAACAGAGTCATCAGGACAAGGAAAGCCGTTTCCTGGAAGTATGCTCTGGCATATCTCAAAGAATGGTTAATGGAGCTAAAGAAATACTCAGTCTACTACACGTATAGCTAAGCATAAAATTTTGTATTTTTTTCAGGCAAGTGTGAGTCCTGGGTTGTGGTGAGGAATTTAAACTCTCAGGTGTCAGGAGACAGAGTATGACCTGAAAAATCCAGTTTCTTTCTGCTCTTCTGCATTAATATGTGCTCCCCATTAATCTCTTTCAAAGCTGACTGGAGCTAAGGAAAGGTCCTTAAACAGGAATTGGATAAACCAATATTAAGGACCAATGGTACTGATTAAGCAACCAATATAGTGATTTATCAGTGATATAATTTATAGAGTAATATATATACTATTGTCTTTTATATAAAAAAAATATATATTGTATACTAACAGACTGATGGCAAGTTACATAGAATTTCGGGAAAAAGCCTGTTTTGTTCCAGTCCAGGCTTTGTTTGTGATAAAGATTCATTAAAAACCACACTTTCTGGAGCTGCATGCTCTAGAGAAAATATTGAAAAACTCAAAAGTCTAATTTGAATTTTATATTTATAAAATTTGAAATCTATTGAAAGTTTGAAGTTGGTCTGGATGCTTTTACCCACTTTTCATCACATTTCCACTCTGCTTACATTGCTGTAAATAACACCCAAAAAGTAAATATATATAGTTAAATAACAATGAGGTAGAGGCTTTGAGTTGTCCTCACAGCTAATGCATTGGAACTTTGGAGTGGCATAGAAGTTCATAGAATTTCAGTACCAGGAATTTGTTGTAAGATGAGAAATAAAACTTGACTGGACTACAGTATTTATCCATGGCTGATTTATAAAAAAATGGCTGATGATCTTCAGATTTTAAATTAAAATAAAATTTAAAAAGAATTTATTCACAGATATCTTAAAGTTCTTACTTTCTGGATGGGTGTAACATTTGTGTCTAACAAATATCATGGTGATCTCTCACCAACATGAGTAGCAGGTGATATGCATGAAGATAAAAAAGCATTACAACTATTACTATAGATGTTTTCAAACCGAAAAAAAGCAGCAAATAATTTTCTCCTTCAAAATTTTTGACTACACTGTATATATATCAAGCAGAAGCCACTGCACCTATTCTATAAACATCCAATAGTTATCAAACTGAAAAAGGAAAATCTGCACCCGTGATTCTTTTTATTTAACCATTTCTAACTGTCAGCGCTGTAAATGTGTGGTAACTTCTGCTCAGGAACTTTTCTTTATTTCTGTGCTTAGTGGATTGAGTTCTGAAACATGTTGATCTGCTGTTACTGCAAGTATTGCTCAATTCTGACGAAAAAGTAAAACAGTCATGCCCACACCTCTCCTTTGAAGGACATCATTAATTTGATTCTTGGATTCACCTCTGGTGTACATGTTGTGTGTCCCTTCACTGCAGAAAAAATTATCTGCAGCAAAGGAAAGAATCCTGGAGCATTTCAATTTTTCTATTTGAACATATTTTCATTGTGTGTCCTTTGGGTCATTGTCGCATACTGCATCTCATTTTCAGACCCTTGCATGTTCAGAAAGATGCCCAGACTTACTTGTTACATGACGTGATTTCAGAATATGCATTCTAGAAAATATCAAATATAGATAACTGATTATCTTTTTGTGGGCAATTATTTCTTCATGGGGTCTTTTTGCTTTTGTTATGAAGTCTATTTTCCTGAGAGGAAAAATTTTAAGATTATATTTCCTTTTCATTCTATTCATGAAAATCCCCAGGCCTTTTTTTTTAGCTCTTTGAAACCTACGTTTTGACAAGTATTCTTTACAAGACGCAGTAAAATTAGTACCATTAGCTGCAGTCTACACAGCATCTGACCTTTCAGAAAGAGACTGGAGCTCACTCTTAATCGCTAGCCTCCCTAATTACCCTTCTTTTCACAACAGTTGTTGCAGTTAGGAAGAATTTCAGCCTGCTAGCCCCTCTAGTCTATTTGCTTCAATAAACTCAATGTCCTTTTTCTATAAACTGGGAGATAGATAATCATGTTGACAAGTCACATTATATAGTTGTTAAACATACAATCCTCTTTTTATCTCAGCCTAAAATACGTCTCACTCTGACAGTAAGAAAGCAGTATTTTTAACAGGTAGAAGTATACATCACAGGCAATCATAAAAGGGAGAAAAAGCTGTTCCTCAAACAAACATTCCTGGACAATTTCTTTTATTGGAATATTATGTTAGAGGAGTTATATGGCTTCTTACATACAAAAGACACTTGATTATTAAATTCGCATTACAAAAGGAAATTAAAAGATTAAAATCTCAATAACCCTTTTTATGGTCAAAGTCTTGATGTTCTCACTAGTTGAACAATCTGGGTTTTTTTTCTATATATCCTCATGCTTTTTCATGCAGCTATTCAGAACTAAAAGACTCTTCTTTTGTCATAGGAGGAAGTGTCACAGCGGTAAGATGCGTAATGACTAATTGTCCATTATGGCAAGTAGAAAAAAAGGGGGGAAGAACACTCTGAATAGAGACACAAGTGAAATATTTAATGAAACTCCCCATCTGGCTATTCTGGAGCTGTATCTTGCCCATCCACAGCTCTTGTCCCTAGTCCCATCTCTGAGAAAGTCTTTGTGACGTTCATTGTCAGACTAATGGGGACAGCACAGCGTTTGGGAAGGTGGGACCATTTCTCTTCAGAGTGGCACTTCAGTCTGAAATGCCAGTCCATCCTTCTCTGCACCCCACATTCTGGGGGCATTGACTGGGGTCTGCATGCTAACGAACACACTGGGCACTTTTTTCTTCTGTACCCATCCTAACTGCAGTTTCCCCAATATCACCTTTTACTGACTTGGTGATATTACTCTCAAGCCATAGACAGAGAAAGCCTGTGTCCTGAGGGGATGAGAAAACAATTTGGCTTTTTTTCACACTGTAGGGGAAACAGTACTGCCAATAATTATGCTAAAAAATAAAATACATTTGTGTATTTTATTAATTTCCCATAATTTAATGCTGCCTCATAAAATTCTATTCAGTCGGGCAAGCAATTTTTTCTTTTGACAGGCCAGTAAGATATCATTAATTTTTCATTCTCATCAATCACCATGGTAAAGGCCGTCTGAGAAGGTTTTGTGCTTTGGCTGGTAATTTGTCATGACAATTTTGCAAGGCTGTTTTAATGCCTTCTCTTAGCTGATTGAAAACGTCTTATTTACTTCAATTAGTTTTGCCAGTGAGACACTGTGGTTTTATACAAAATGAATTGTTAATTGCTCCCCAAAGCCTAGGTAGACACCTGCTTTTCTATTAAAACACAGATCAAACTGCATATGTGGTAAGGGCTAAAATTAACTCAATTGTACAGGCAAAGCAGAGAGACTTAGGGCCTTCTAATTTGTAAAACAGTCAATGCTATTTGTAACATAAAATAATTTCTGATTTTTAGTTAAATATTATTTTTGCAACTTATAAAAAATAAAACAAGCAGGAGCTAGCTAGTTTTTACTTGCTTGGTAGATACTACTATATTAAGTATATATTTATGTACATAACTGTGTTGCCTAAGTAGAGGGTGCTTCATAAATCCTTTGTAAAGCTGGTGAATTAAACAACCTTTCAATGACAATCTTTTAAGCTTAACTACTCAGCTCTTTATAACCTATTTAATACTGACAGATGATAGAGAAAGCAATAAAGAAGATTTAAACTTCTATATTAAACATCTTCAAGGCCCCATGGTCCAGTCTCTAATCACACAGCAGTATTTGTTTTCTGTGCATACTGTATGCAATGCTTACAATGACATTAATATTTCCACATAGCGAGGTCGTAACACCATAGTATGGAAAATAATTGTCCACAGCTGATTTCACTAGGTCACCAACACATTCTGCAGCTGGTATGAGGCCATAATTAGTGAAATTAATTGCCTTAGGAAACTAAGCCATGTGACCTATACTTTAATACACATACTGGTTGCTATGGTGGCCCAAGTAGGAGTATCTCTCAAGATGTTAGGGCCCCAGGTTTCCTTTCATAATGAACAGCTACAGGGCGTGGAGCTGTAGATAAAGTAAATCCGTCCGTTGGACGTGGTAAACTGCAACAATTAATAAATGAAATGACAGTTGTACCTGAAGGCATCATTTGATAGAAACCTAAACATAGCTTTTAAGCTTTGTGATGAAAATCTTGACTATTTTTAAACTTCAGGCATTGTTAGAATTTTATGGCACTGCTCAGAAAAAGTAGAGACAAAGTGAATGTTGCAGTGAACTTTTTCCTTCAATGTATTGGTTTCTTTGCTTATATTCTAAATCCTTCTAAACCCAAACAAATGAAAGCTTTTGGGCAGATTTGACAGAAAGACTTTTTTAATTTTGGATTTATACTTTTTTAAACTTCCCATCATTTTCAGACCATTCCCATATACTAGCCTTCTTTTTTCCTTCCATTTCTCCACAAAATCATGTTTACATATTGATGACCAAAATCTCTCTTACAAAAAAACCTTGTTAAATCAATGATAAAATACCAGCAGGAGATGTATTCTCATATACTGAAAATTTAATAATTTTTTCAATAATGTGACACGGCAAAGTTTTTCCAGATACATGTTCAAAGACATATTTATTTGGAAAATTTAAAAAAAGAAAAAAGCCTGGGGACACAAAGCATTCAGGTAACTTATTTGACTGTAGGAAGACTAAATTTTAAAAGAAAGTCCCAATAAATTTCTGTACCTTTTTGCATTTTGTGCAAAGTTTGTGCTGGCTGACACAGAATTTCCTGATGTTGGAATTTAGAACATTATTTTCTGCATTATTTTGACAACTGTGACCCAACTTTATTAGTCAATTTCAGTAGTTTAAGAATCTTTCAAAGAAGACATAGACGAAGGAAGATTTTGTTACAGTAAGTACAATGATACACGGGTTGAAAAGATAAAAATAACACTGGGAGGTGGCTCGAGGTCTCATACATTACAATTGTTGGAACAATCTTTATATAATTAGTCAAATTTAATTGTGGGTTATATTTGGCTTCTGCGGTATAGAGCAGGGTAGTTCCCCAAAGACTCGCTGAGGTAGATGGTTCAGTTTCTACCAATAGCTTACATAATGCCTACATTTCTGCTGAGATTCAGCAAAGGGATTTATCTGCTCTCTGTGGCTATCTGAAAGGAAAGGTGGCTCAGGTACCCACCCTCCTTATGGAGGTTCAATGTCAATACTGTTAAAAAAAAAAAAGGAAGATTGTAAATAGATTTTTCCTGAGGACTACAAATAACTGCATGCTAGAAGTTCTTAAGAGGGTCATGAAAAATTTTGAAAAACTGGAAAATGATTGGAAATTAAGAAAAGACACCCATAATTTTACACATTCCTTATGCAAATGTAAATACTACTGAATTTCTGGAAACAATATCCAAATTTAAACTTTGGTGATGATAGTGAAATGGAAATGTTTCATTTTTAAGCCAGCAGAGCACAATGGGTCTTGACCATCCGCGCTGGGTGCAGGTGCCCCGGCGCTGGCAGCGGGGGCTGCAGGGCGGCCTCTGTGAGGAGAGGCCGGGGCTGCCCC
>JAVKLA010000005.1:21522569-21536612 GCA_034782735.1 Sagittarius serpentarius | reverse complement strand
TTGAGTCACCATCCCCAGAGGTATTTAAAAGATGTGTAGATGTGGTGCTTAGGGACATGGTTTAGTGCTGGACTTGGTAGTGTTAGCTTTGCAGTTGGACTTGATGATCTTTAAAGGTCTTTTCCAACCTAAATGATTCTATGATTCTATGAAAGGGCCACTAAGATGATTAAGGGACAGGAGCATCTCTCCCATGCAGAAAATCTGAGAGAGCTGGGACTGTTTAGCCTAGAAGAGAGAAGGCTTGGGGAGGGGGGGAAATCTCATCAGTGTGTACAAATAGGTTTTTTTGGGGGACAGCAAAGATGATGGAGCAAGGCTCTTTTCACTGGTGCCCAGTGACAGGACAAGAGGAGATGGGCAATAGCTGAAATACAGAAAAGTCCATTTAAACAGAAGAAAAACCTTTTTAGTGTGAAGGTGCTCAAACACTGGACCAGCTTACCTAGAGAGTTTATGGACTGTCTGTTCTTGGAGATGGTCAGGACCGGACTGGACACGGTTCTTAGCAACCTCTTTTAGCAGTTCCTGCTTTGAGCATGGGGGTTGGACTAGAGACCTCCAGAGGTCCCTACCAAACTCAGCACTACTAGGAAGAAAATTACCTCTATCCCCACCGAAACCAGGACAACACAATATAGGGGCACTGGCAATTCTTTTGTGACAGCATGCTCTCATATTGATCTGCCCATGTCAGAAGAGAGGGCTGGCCAGTGAAACCTTCCATTTAGCAACATCAAGCCATACCACAACACTGCATCTGCATTTTAACAGCTCGCTCCTTCTTCATTCCACCACTTGGTAAGTGGAAGCCATTTCAACAGTAATACCATATTTGTATATTCCTTATTCTACGGCAAGCAGAACTTTGTTTTGGGACACTTAGGCTGACCAGCTGGCTGGCTCCCCTAGACGAGTAGGTCTCCCTGTTGCCCAGGCGGTATGGTCCAGTCTGACTAGCTACCGGATGGTATGTGTTCACAGACTGAACTGATGCATTTTTTACACCATCAAGCCACTGCCATCTTGTGCAGATCTGTGCTAATTTGCTTTATTATCACACATCCTATTTCAAGTGTCTTATCTCTCTTGTCCAGCAATGTACTTAAACATGCATAACCTTAAGACCAGGATTAATCGAGTTCCCTAAATAGGACTATTCATATTTTAAAACGTACACATATGCTTGAATCAGGGTCCAAATGTTTCAACTATTCCTCCTTGAATTGTTTTTGGATTGGATCAAATCATGTTCTCATGAGCCTCATGAGTAATCATATAATCATGAATCATGCATTCAACAAAACAGGACAAATCATCAGCTTTATTTGTTATGCAGATAGATCATCTGACTAGCTCTAGATGTTGCTGAATGAATAATTGATTCTTTCTCACTAGCCAGTGTTGTTACCTAGTCTGGTCTTTCTGTCTCTGTAGCCCTCTTTTAACCTAACTATGAATGCCATTCCACCTGATCAGGTCTTATGGATAAAACTATATCTTTTAAAATAACAAGAGACTTGATGCTCCTTGCATTTAAACCACTGGAAGGAAATTATGGAAAACAGCAATGACACATGAGGTTTGGCAGATGGGGACATTATAGAAGGATGCCTCCTTTTCTGAGACTTCACAGAATTTCTCTCACTTTTTACAGTGAGTCAAAGCTCTTCTTCTGCGGGAGAAACTGTTGCATATAGCATTCTGATTTAAAAATGCCACAGACGTCAGCAAAGAAATCAATACTGCTTTGTGCAGATTTTTCTCTGGCTCTGTATTTGCACCAAGCCTCTGCCTACTCTTCAAAGAGCTGGTAATTCCCAGACTCAGTTTGACTTGTGATCTTCTGAGTCCAGCAATAGTACCTTTTACTCCTATAAACATTTTTTCCTCAAATCTGTCCTCCTCGGGTTTCTTATCAGAGTTTTCAGACCACTGCTTTACATTTTGAGCTTGAAGGGCTTCCTTTGGCCCAACTGTTGTTTTCCACATCCTTAGATGTATCATGCTCAACAGATCAGGGTTTCTTTGTAAACTGCAGTATTTCTTGCAATAATTTTAAAGCTTGCTTAAAATGATCATCTTTTATTTACAGATGTATCTTTATGCTAGACTTTACCCATCTTCAAAAGCTATGGCAACAATTCCACACAAAAGAATAACCAAAAGAGGCCATGCTGTATGCAGAGCAGCCTTTTTTTCTGTTCAGTGCTATGTGAACAGCTAAACTAGTATGAAACACTGACTACTGAGAGAGCACTGCAGAAAAGGTCAGTGCTGCTTTTTTTCCTTGGTGCTTCTTTTTTTTCCTTGATGTCCCATTTACCTTTGACCAGCAGCGTCTGACAGTTTAGATTTATCAGAGGCACTCAGAGTAGAACAGCTCTGTGTCACTGTGTCTTCCTGCTATCAAAGGAGCTCGGCGTAGAAGAAAACACAGTTTCCAGGGCATCGTGACCGTATTCAAGACTGGCAGAGTGCCAGCCGAGAGCAAAACTAACAGGTCTTTTATTACAAATGCTGCATAACAGTGAAGAGCTAGCCTTCTTTATGAAATAGGAACTCTGCTGATACACGGTGCCACTGCTGCACAAATAATTTAAAATCATAAAAAGTAAATATGAAATTGTCCCAACAAATCCTTTCTTTCTGTATGTCTGTGTTAATTATTGATTGTCGGTTGCCCTCATTTGTAAAAGAAATAAAATAAATCATCTGACCCACTTGCAGGTATTCCACCTTCAGCCTCAGAGAAAACTGCTAGTCTCCCTGCAATAATGTGTGTGCTGTCAGCTCCTCCTACCCCGACCATGACAGAGGTTACTCTTGTGGTAAATGTCTCTTCAGCATGACTGGCTGCACTTTGCTAATTTACAGTGAATCAGTTTGTTACGCCTTCAATTGTATAAGCTCTGAGACACTGTCAGACTGCAGCAGTCAGGAGGTACACAGTTACGCAGAAAGGGTGGCTCATAGCATGTAGGGGGAGCACTTAGGCTTAAGATGCTAATTTTTGCAAAATGTTAGCAGCTGACTCAGAGGCTAACAGCACCTACACAGTTTCAATTTTCACAGCTTTACAATTCCCTCTCTGGCACACACGTACTTTTTTAAAGAGCAAAATTATTTTTCCAGCAAGTGTATTGATCACAATAATATGCTTATGCTTCACTACTGCTTCTTAAGAGAGTTATTTTTTATTAAACTGTTAATCAAAATATTAATACATGGAAAATTTATGCGATTCAGCTGCTCAGAAGGATGCTGTGATGGATTGTGAAATAATAAATGTGTGGGAGAAAATAGTGATGAATGGCAAATACTGTATTTAACTTTGGTGTATCAACTATATTGGGGATAATTCACAGATTATCAAGCATGTCATATACCTGGAGTGTTATTTTTCATGCATAGTGCATTTAGATTCGAACTGCACTGTGTCAGTCAGCCTAACGCAGATACAGCAAGCAGGAGGACACCCCTGAGAATGTGTGGCTTTGTCCATTTTGCCACTGCAGAGGAGGGAGCGGGGTCTGGGCACACTGTGATCAGTGCCCACCAGGCAGAGGAGCATCTTGTCAGCCAGAGAACTGCAGAACTGTTGAATGATTTGGGTTGGAACAGACCTCCAGTGGTTATCTGGTCTAATTGAAGCTCAAGTCAGGGCCAGCATAGGCCATGTTACTCAGGGACTTGTCCAGATGAGTTTTTGATCTCTCCAAGGACAGAGATTTAGAGATTTCACAGCCTCCCCTATTTGACTGCCCTCATGGGGAAAACTTTTTCTTGATATCTAAATGGAATTTCCTCTGTTACAACTTGTGACTATTGTCTTTCATCCTAACACCGTGCACCTCTGAGAAGAGTCTGGCTCCATCTTCTCTATAGCCTCTGAAGGCAGCAATGAGATCAAGTTAGCTTTTTCTTCTGAAGATCCTCTTAGCCTCTTCCTTTAAGAACAAAACCATGTTCCCCAACCTCTCCCTTGTATTCTATGTGCTCCAGCCCATGACTATCTTGGTGGCCCTGCACTAGACTCACTCCAGTGTGCCCATGTCTTTCTCATACTGGGGACTGGGGATCCCAAAAGGGACACAGCACACCAGGTCTGAATAGAAATACTGAGGTTTGGAAACAACATTGGTTTGAGCTCAAGATATGCAATCAGAGACAGTGATCTAGATTATCAAGCCTGCAGAAAGTAAAAATGGTAGACAGCAATATTCACTGTACTTTGTTAATTTTCATATTGCACACTAAAGCTAGTTATCTGACTTTGCTGATAATTCTGTAGGCAAAGATGGCCACCACTGGATATTTCTTTCATCTATGGTATCCCAAATGGTCCTAAAGAATCTTAAGGATGCAGATAGTGTGTACTGACAGTTACAGTCTCTTCATCTAGCTCATCACGTCTCAGGTCAAACCATATTTACATAAGTGGGCACACTATGGGAACCACAATCAAATTAGAAAAAATAATGTTTTGATATCTCAGATTACCTCACTGGAGTTAATAAAGGAAACTTTTTAAAATATGTCCATGTTTAGAGCTGGAAGAGACTGATTTATGTCTGTAAAAACTGAAATTCTGGCATTATATGGCCAAACTCATGATTTTACTCATGCAATAACAATTAAAAATCCAGTTTAATAATATTATGCTTGAAAAGGATTTGTGCAACACAGGTAAGTTCAGCTGGAAAAGGGCCAATACTAGAAACCGCATTTCAACTGGGTCAAGTGCAAGCGACTTTGGAGATTGCTAGAAAGTATTTCTGCATGCAGTTAGTTGTTTCTACTGGAAGATGTTCAAAGACTGCATTGTGGGACATTATCTTAACAGGAAGGAAGGAACTGTAGTACCATTCAAAAAGGACTAAGGCCCAGGAAACTATGGTTAGTGACTGTTAGCAGCATAAGGTTTGTTTGGTGGCAAGAGTCCTTTGTGGTCATTTAGAAAAAAACAGGATTTTCTAGTAGCTTTCCTCATCTCTTCATAACAAAACCATAGCAACCCCCATGCAAACTATGTGAATGAACATGCTGCTGAATGCTTGTTTTGTAGGGGAATGGCTGGCAGTTTTGGAGCTGTGGCCCTGGCAACAATGATGCTTGGGTGTTTTTCTGTAAATACTAGAGTTGTCTCGTAGACTTTTGGAGCGAATGAGCAGAAAGGACCGTTCTAATCATTTACCCTGACTGCCAGCATACCCCACATCACAGAACTTCCCTCAAGCCTTGCCTGGTTTAAGCCTTTAAACTGTGTTTGAGCTAGAAAGCTGCTGCTTTTCAACATTTATGGCACTGCTGTGAAAACATGCTTGTGAGAAATAAAGAGTCATCTTGGCAATTCCGTATCAGTTAGAAAAATCTGTGGCCAAGCTATTAAGACACTTCACTGTCTCTTGTTAAAAAACAACCAAACAACAAATAAATAAAACAAAAATAAAGCTAAGAAAAAGTCTGTAGGAAATAATGGGACAGTCAAATACGTCGCCTATTAGAAATACATCCACACCTACAGAATAGTAAAAAAGGTAGGGCTGTAAGATATTAATGCTTGACATTGTCATAGATTAAAAAAATGAACACAAAGTTGTGAACCAGAATCCTTAAACAACAAACAACAGAGCTGATAACTCATTAAGATCTAAAAAGGAATATAAGATTAAGAACACAAAGATTTCTCATTTTCCATTTATCTGGATCAGAAACTAAATTGCTGAACCGAGTTGCCTGAAATAGGTGAAAAATCTTTAAATAATTCGTGAAACAAGTAGCTGTTGTTTTGTAAGATATGCCTGTGTGACTTTACGCCTGCACTTGAAGGCGATTGACTAGGACAAATGATTGACATGATCATTTCTTAGTCTCTAGACAGGCAATTTTTTTCTGAAGACATCAGGGACTTGTTTTATAAATAATGACACTCTCAATATAAAGGTACTATTTTTTACAAAATAGAAACAAACAAGCAAATAAATAAATGTCCTGGGTGTCTCTAGTCTTCATACACAAAATTTGGAAAGAAGTATTGTTGAGTTCCAAAGAAGGACAGGACTACAAAGCAAGACTGAAAGGAGTTAATTTTCATCCTCAGCTTCTTATAAAGGTTGAACTAGAGAATGTCTGGTCACTTCATCAAAGTTAACTCCCTCAGGGAACAGAAGTTGTAGCATGGATTCTACATACTTTTTGAGGATTTATCTTTAAGTATGAAACAAGATGGCCTTTTCTGCACTGGAAGCAGTAATAGCTGCAAACTGTTAATTTCCCAAAGATTTTATTTCTTCTTCATGTATCTCAACACATGAAGACTATGCACACGGTCTATATAGGTTTCTATGTAGCCGTCACTTGAAATGTGAAATGGAGTACAGTGCATGGCATTTGTCCAGAATAGAATTCGGTGTGATGTTTTCCTCTTTGCTCTTGGGGAGACCTCTAGGCAGTTCTCCCCTTTATCACATGACTATGGTTATGATTCTCTTCTCACTTTTGACATGGTGAGGATGCCTTGTTTCACTTGGATTAGGACAAATACAAAGGCTGTAAATCAGTCTGGCTTGCTCATTACCTTGGTCTGACTCCACAGTCTCCTTTGGCTGTGTTTCATCTGTGGTGATGTGCCGATTTTCTCATTCTGCTGTCTATATGATTGGATCCATGTAAAGATACTATAAATTTCAATAAAAATAAAACAAAAAAGCTATCAAACTTAAACTAATATTGGTTTCTGTGAGATGCTGCACTTAAAGTTCAAAGGTCTGGTGAGTACAGAGGGCTCTCCTGCCTTTAATGCCTATGGCTTTGATGTTCATCAGCCACTGAGAGCCATTTATTGCCTTGTAAACTTGGAGGCAATTACCTTTCTGCTATTATATCGTCACATAAAATTGTTCTCCTTTATTCTTTCTTTCTCTGTGTCTCTTCTCAGAGTTACAAGTATTTTGCAGAAATATCTCTCGCTCTTGGGATGCCTGCATTTCCAGTGTTCCTATGTGGAATATCTTCTTTTAGAAAACAAATTAGAAAACAAATTAGAATTAGAAACAGAAAATAAAATAAAAATTACTGGACAAAAAGAAACATTAGCTAGTTAAGATTTTTATTAATAGAACAATGACAATAATGTTCACTTAAAAAGTCATTTAGTTAACCTAATAGAATTAAACACAGTGACATGCATTCTCAGCAATAGATCAGTCAAGCTCTAACGTAGCAGGAAGGTTATTTTGACTAAAACTAAATAGTATCAAAAAGGGAAAGTAGAGTAAATATGCAGATTATGTGTTGAAATCAAGTAGGACAGATCCTCTGCTGGCATCTAGTGATGTAGCTTCTCAAAAAACAACTGGCATGTTTTACCCCTGCTGAGGATGTCTTGACAGGTCTGTTTGGGTTACAAGAACATCAGTGAAGGGAGAATTCAGTCCACTAAAGAGAACTACGCTTCCTAAATGTGTAGTCAGTGAGCATTTTTTCAAATTACTCCTTTGGAGTGCACTCAAGGGTTTACAAAAGAACAAAGTAGTGACAAATGTGTTCTCTTGTCACTTGCTTGGAAAATAGAGTTCTGTTCAGTGTTGTGAAGACAGAACAGAAGGAACACAGTGTGAACAAGAACATCAAGACCTGAAAATCTGACTTTGATCTCTTTCTTAGGAACTAACCAGGAGCACTGTGACATTCTGTAAGGAGGCTAGATATTTTAAAAGCTGTAGTTGTGCATGATGATGGCGCTTACAAACAATAGAAAAGCAATCTCATTTGAAGCTCACAGCACTTTTTTTCCCTTGCTACTATACAGTGTGCATCCCCTTTTCTTTGCCAAAATGCTGCTGGGCCTCATAAACCAGGTCTACTGACAAGACCCTTTTACTTCTATTTTTTTCAAACCCTGTAACTATGTGAATTAAGCTCTGTGTATACCTCTAGCTATGTGTCAGGCCCTCTTATAACCCCAAATTTTATTTCTATTATCTAACCCCTTCATGCTGAACCTGTCCTCTTCAGTGGTGGACACCCTCACCAGTCTTCAGGAAGGGGAATGAAAGAGGTGAGAAAAAACAGCGGAGGCTCTCATATGTGGGAGCCAGTAGGTATTATCTATTGTGACACTGTCAAGAACGGAGCATGGAAGGGAAAATGAGTGACATGAACAGTTCTGTCTGTAAAGAGAAATAAAGCTAGTAGACTTTAAATTATACCAGCTGGATGATACACCACAGTACATTTCTAAATGCTTTAGCCCAGAAAATGAAAGAAAATGTGAATTGGAGTCGTTATTTTTAAAAGCCTTTATTTTATGGTATTTCTTAAAGTCTTCGAAAATATTTTGAAGTGTTTTTTCCTTCAATCATTTTTTCTCCATATCTATTTTAAATGTCTTTTTGATCTCTGAATTGTTCTCTATCTAAAAGGAAATTTCTGTTGCAGATTATTTGCATACTCGGTTTCTGCTTATATGCACTGTAAGTTAAGTTTTTTAAAGAATTTGCACTTAAACCAAAGAGAAAAGTGAGCTATACTGATGAAGAAACTACATCAAACAAAGCAAGCTAGCCTTATCTTAGGAAACAATCTGTCATTATGGGCAGATTTAATTTGAATTATTGAAGTAGAATTGTTAGATATTAAAAGGACTCAAAGTGAGAGAGTCATATTCATTATTCTTTAAGTGGAGTCCCCATATGTTACTATATTTTCACATGACATAAAGGTCTAGTTCCAATCATTTATTGCTAACTTGGATTTATCCACCCTGCAAGAAATTACATTTGAGATTAGCTTGAACTTTATTATGCGTTTTATCATATTTTTTCCAAACATGTAACACAAAGTGAAGCATTAGGGCTGTTTAGTCAAAGGACATTAGATAGCCTTCCTGCAGAATTCCTACATAACTAAATTCCATTAAACATTTTGCTTTATGTGGGCTTTGAAATATCCTATAGAACTTCACTACAGAGTGTAGAATTACATGAATAAATATATAAAACTTTACAAAAAGTATTATTGTCTGTTATGTTCCTTGAGTCTTGGCCATTACAATCTGGCAAGGCAGCATAGAGGTCTGAAAGACCAAGTTCTGACTGCTGGAGAATTGACTCTGCTTGTATAGACAACTTGGTATGAACCAAGTAGATGGGTGGTCTGTGCCATCTTCCAAAATCTCTGTGAATAGACTCTGACAAAATTATCCTGCCATCCAGGGAGTGGGACAATCAAGATGAATAGATCTGGAGTAATGCCACACTAAGCAGATACTCTAAGAATACTATCAGTAGGCTAGTCATAATTCAAATAGGCACCAGGTTTTGTAAATTAAAGAAGGAACTACCCTGGCCTCCAGGCAACCAGTATTGTATCTTCAAGCCACAGTATACAGTCAAACTTGCAGTGACTTTCTCAATTCCTCATTGTGCCTCTTAGTGGTGAGGCCCATAATAATGTCTTACACATTTTTAGTATAATTGTAACAGAACCTTTGCAAATTGTCTCTTTAGGTGCTTTCTGTAGTACATATAAAGAATTTAATATTAATTAATTTTAATTATGATCTAAGTATCTTTTAAAAATACCAGTGCTGTCAGTTGCATACATTGTTCAAAGAGGAGTTAAAATAACTGAAAAGCAAATGATAGAGTTTATATCAAAATTCTGTTGACAGCTAATAAAAAAACCCCAAACAATCACAATTCTTCCCCCACCCCACTCCTGACAACATGTCCTGGTACTTTGGCTATCCAAGGAGCCCTAATAGTGAAACTTCTTTTTTTTAAAAAAAAAGAATGCATATCTCAACTTCTAATTATTTGTGCTTTTGTCATTGTGAAATTGGGTTATTAAATTGCATTGTTCATAATCTGCTTCTTAAAAACATTTTGGACTTTGAAAAAGTACTGAATGTGTCTGCCAGATTAATGAGCAGAGATTCCTAAAGGAGCATACTATATCTGTGTTCTGTGTTTGGAGCCAAATGATTTTCAGAAGTTGAAGGTTTGCTTTGTCTTACAAAGCATTAAGTCTTTTGGTTTCTGTTTATACCAGGAAAACATCTATCCCGCCCATCCCCTGCCATGATACAGCAACAGTTTCTATCATGTTTGGGGCTTATGGTGACAGCATTTGGGACAAGAAGACATCCTTACTGAAGTTTTTTGAAGAGATCATTTATGTGAGCAGGATATGTTACATGTACTGCCAAATTACGAGGCAGCCCGCGCAGTAATACAGGGCATTAGTAGGGAAGAAGCAGACGTATGTTACAAGGCATGTGAGGACAGAGTAGAATGATCCTGACAAGCTTGCTTCTACTCTTCCACTTCTTTGCTGAAACACATCTGTAGTGCACTTTGTAGTGGGGTTAATTTCAGAGCCATTTACTCCCACTTCAGATTCAGGGTGATTAAGAAGGGGGAGAGTGTTTCTCTCTGACTCCTATTTGCATCCTTAGCTGTATATGCAATAAGACATGCATATGGTTTCCTTTACCTGGTAACAACTGAATTTTGAGGTTGGAGGATTCATGTCAGTCACTAAAGAAAGTGGGAACCAAATGCTTTGACGTGGGTTGTCCACATATATCCTCATCACCTGAAAACTTGAGTTTAGAGACCTCTTAACCCCTAAGCCCTCACAGGGAGTCCAGTGCACACACATGGTGTTGTACTCAGCTCTCCATGCACTTTAGGATCTTTTAAGTTTACAACAGAAGAAATGGCCCCTAAGAAAGAAGAAATGCAGTCATCAGCATGCATGCAGGCAAAATGCCTTAAAGCCTTCCAGTTAACATAAGAAACCTTTTCTCACTTAAATACTTGTCTGTATGTGGCAATGGGTAAACACTACCATCTTCACCTACACTGGTTAACCACAGAAAGATTTCAAAATCATTAGGAGAATGCAGACAGAGGGATTGCTCTGCTAGGTACAACACTGTGCCGAGAAAATTCACTAGCGAGCAAAGCAGAGCTCCTGCCAGCAGTCCTATATAATTTGGAGAAACAAGCATTTCTGAGATGTTACTGAGGTGCCTTGCAAACCTCAGTTTGGATGTAGAGCATGTGGGGATCACATCCGGCAATTTTATCATTACATCTAGAAATATGTTTAAGTAAAAACAAGTTGCCCTCATTATGCAGTTTACAGGAATGGGCTATGCTAGCCAAAGGCAGAGTGATCTCTGAAATCAGCCTTTCTTTTTCAGAAACTTGTGTCCTCACCCTGATCCTTAGAAGTGCTAGATGATAGAACAATAATAAGAACTGCTGTAAAGTCCAGACATAGGCATGTATCTCCATGAGAAACAGAAAGTCCAGGGTACAGTTTAGACAAGACCATTGAAACAGAAGAAAGCCCAAAATCCTCAAGAGAACTGCTTAAGGAAATCCAAAGGTTTTTTTAGGCGCTTTTTTTTTTTTTTTTAATAGGGAGGGAATCTGTTCTTTTCCCTTATTTGTCCATATCATCAGTGAGTAAGAGCTGACAGACAACACTAAAGTGGGCCTGGATGGGGAACTCAAGCTTCTCTGAATCACTTCTGAGATGCAAATTATTTTTAGAAAGATACTTCTAGAAACAAGTAGATTGGCCTTCTTGAAAGTCACTTTGCTAGAAACTAGAATGGCAAGCACAGAAATCATTGCTTGAAGATTCCTGAGGACTCCAGATGACAGATTAAGTGAGTCTCAAATTATTAAGTCTTGTGAAGTCTTAGAACTCGAGATAAAGTACTGGTGGTCCCACTCTCCCTTTGCATACATCAGAGTATTGGTATATCCTCAACTTCAGTACATGTCCATCAGACAGATAAATGTTTCCTCAACAAGTATGAGTGAGTGCTGACCCTTGTCAGTCATGACAGAGCAAACACTAGAAAAATAAGGAAGACAAAGAGAAGAGAAACAAGTATTAAACAAGAAGAAAATTGAAACAAAACAAAGGCGGAGAGTTTACTGGAAAAAAATGAAAAAAAGAAAAACTGAAGAGAAATTCAGAATATAAAGCCTCTAATGAAAGAGGTACAGCAAAATGCTGTGACTCAGCAGGGCAGCTGCATCAAGGTAATGGTGAGAGACGAGACCCCTGCTATTTTGTGACAGGTGCGTAATGGTCAGGTCTGGAGCGAGCAGTTATATGTAGAGCTATGAATTCATGGTGCCTAATGGAATCCACAGGTGGACTATGAATACAGAAAACCACACAAACTCTGTTTTTTGTTTTCTTATTGTTCCTTATTGACTTATTCAGTCATAAACTGAATAGTTACAATGAAATTAAATTAATTAGAGGAAATAGATCTCTGTAATGTTATTACCATACTGGTACAATGCAAAATGTTTTATATTAAATCATGGCATTCTACATGTTTTGCAAGCAAATGTTGAGTTTAAGACTGACAGGATACTTGGTATTTTTCTTGTTAGAACTTTACTCTGGAATCAGAAACAAAACTTTCTCCAAAATTATGTATGACATACTGAGACAATGAATTGTTACTATTTTATATCATCTGATGATTTGACCTTATTTTTAGAAGAGAGATAGAGACTACAAGAAAAATAGACAGAATAAAATTAAACCCCTTTTCTTTTCTCAGTAATTACTCAAATACCTTGAACAAATACATTCAAAGCTAACAAAAGAATCAGACTCGCACAGCAAGGAAATGTCCAGAGCATGACTTACTTAGAATACTATTTATCAGCCTCTTAGTGAATGACCCTTCCAAATTTCAGAAACATTTTGTCAAATTAAATGTCAAACGAAAACTGACTCAGGAATGAGCTTCTGCCTGGTTTAAGAAAATATGAATGCCCCACTTTTTTTCTCATTCTTTTTCTCATTCCAAACTTGATTAAGGTTTAGGCCGTTGCAAGGTCTTATAAGACAAAGTACAACACCTGGAATTAATTAGAAATATTATCTTCTCAGGAAGATCTAGCATTTCAGTTCTGACACATTAGAAGCCTCTGTTTTCAATGGCTTTAGAACAACTTATGTTGGCTAAAGATCTAGCCCAGACTCCAGAAGCAATCAAGACTTAGGCAGCAATATAGGAATACTAGCCCAGCTTAACAGTGACACTAAATCCATATGCTGGGCCTGTATAAATTAGTAAGCCTTGTCTACTTTTCAAAAATTTACACGTTTCTATTACCTGCATTAGCGATAGCAGTAAAATTTTAAATTACAGTAGCATCCAGAGATCAGGCCTCCTTAAGGTGAAAACCACAAATAGTATAAGTAAGAGAACAGGTGGACTTATATTAGAGAAAAAGAAAAGCTAGATCCCAGTTCAGCTTTTAATCAAAAGTCACTTGTAGACAATCTCAAAAAATCTGTAGCATTTGCAACATAAACTAAGAACACTGATTAATGCATTTTATGTTATTATTATTTTGCTGCTTGTACTGTTTTGATAGATGTACTATCTTTAAGGAGGCTTTCCACAGAGCGCAGGAGCTCTTGATTCCAAAGCGTAAGAAAACAGGCAGGAAAGGCAAGAGACCGGCATGGCTGAGTTGAGACCTGCTGGTCAAACTGAAGGGCAAGAAGGACATGCACAGGCAGTGGAAGAGGGGACAGGTGTCCTGGGAAGAGTACAGGGATGCTGCCCGGTTGTGTAGGGATGGGGTCAGGAAGGCCAAGGCACAGCTAGAGCTAAACTTGGCAAGGGACGCAAAGAACAATGAGAAGGGCTTCTACAGGTATGTCAACCAGAAAAGGAAGGTTAAAGAAAGAGTGCCCTCTCTGACAAGCAAGACCGGAAGACTGGCAATAGTAGATGAGGAGAAGGCTGAGGTACTCAATGCTTTTTTTGCCTCAGTCTTCTCTGGCAACTTCTCTTTCCATGCCTCTTGAGTGGATGGACCTCAGGGCAGGGACTGGGGGAGCAAAGCCCCTCCCACTGTAGGAGAAGATCAGGTTCATCACCACCTGAGGAACCTGAATGTATACAAGTCTATGGGACCTGATGAGATGCATCCCAGAGTCCTGAGGGAACTGGCTGATGTAGTTGCCAGGCCACTCTCC
>JAVKLA010000005.1:21483441-21522469 GCA_034782735.1 Sagittarius serpentarius | reverse complement strand
GAGCTTTACTTTTTTTTTCCCGATTCTCTCCCCCATCCCACTGGGTGGGGGGGGAGCGAGTGAGCGGCTGCGTGGTGATGTGTTGCTGGCTGGGGTTAAACCACGACACATACATACTCAGCTCTTCACCAACCTGACTTTAGTTTGGACTTTCATACTGTAGTAAGTTCTAAGTTGTACTATCCTGTGTTCTGTTTCCCTCCTGTAGACGGTTCAGTTCTAACAGAATTAAGACCTCTTGCTCTGCCTCCTCCCGTGGGAGCAGGGGATGCCAGCTTCCACCGTTGTCACTGTGTGTGTTTCTAAAAAGACCTCTAGCCGGATGCCTACCGGCTTTGAGCACAGACAGAGCAGCAGGGGCCTTTTGTGTTACTGAAATGATGAGGGAGAGGAAAAAGCATTGGGTATGTTTCCTTTGCTTCGAACTTCTCACTATCTCTAACGTAGCTGCTGCTTTTCTTTATCATTCTATGTCTTTTTGAATGCAGGCAGGGATAATCATGATCACATTCACTTGACGAAAACAGTATATGGTTCACTTAGAATATCCTTTCCTATTACATGGAAACCTGAAAGATTTAGCTTAGGGACTCATCTTTGGAAACAATTTAGAAACCCTTAGAAGAGGTGGGGAAAAACAAGCATACTAGCAGATGGGACAATAAAAGTATTCTTGAATTTAAAGTGTTCCCTACTGCCTGGATTGAGAGTGATGTTAAGTTTCACTGAGCCTGGTGAAACCCACTTTCTGTAACAACAGCTCATGCTAGGCTGTTTTCTGCAAAGTGTTGAGGACCTTTAACTCCTACTGAAGGCAATTTGATCTTAGAGATTTTGGAGCTTTGCAGAATCAGTAAGAAGAGTCAATGGACCAAATACTTAGAGGTTCTTAGCAAGTTTAGCTGTCTAAATTAAGGAAAATCCCATTATGAAGCATTTATTTATCATTATGAAACATTATATGTTACAAGTATATGTGCTAAACTGGCACTGCATTCTACAAAAACTCAGTAAAGGACATTCTCTGCTCTGAAAGGTCTAGTTTCAATATCTGAAAAAGAGCTAAAAGGAGCATTTTCTTTTAACTGAATCCACTATAGTGGGTGCTCATCAGTAAAACATGTGTAAAACATTTTTTGAAAAAGAAGACACCTGTATCTCCAGCTGTGTGTTCCAAACACTACAGTGTGTATGGTGAAGAGGTACTGTTCATGATTTTCAAACAATTTTGTGGATATTGTCCAGCATTTTTTTCTTATTGGCATTATTGGAAAGAAATGCAGATTATTTATTACTGAGACTGCAACAATTTATGATGGAATTTTTTTACCATTATCTGAATCCGTGACATTTAACTAAGTAAGAAAAATCTTCAAAACTCTTGCCTTCAAAATTATCAATACATTTCGTGGCACACTAATAATGGGAATTATTGACTAACAGTACACTACTTTTCAATCATGACTAGCTGTTCAAAAAGCTGGAAAATCATGCACAAGTAGTCCATGAATCTCTTACTTTCAGAATTTTCAGCACTGCTTTCCTGTGCCTATTATATACATGCGTGCATAGTCACGATTAGTTTTTGGCTGCCTTGCCTGTGTTTGTGGTATGTAAAACATTAAGTTTGAATCAGTTGGCATTTCTCATTTCACTTTCTCTAGAAGTAACTTGTTTTCCCCAGCAGTTCCCAAGAACTTCATGGTTGTTCTTAGCAACTGACTAAAATGGATGAGAATTTGTGAAAGAGTGCCAAGAGATGTTAGACACTAACTGACATTTTTGAGAAATAGTTCAGCAGAAAGTTTAGATGATGAAGAAAATATGGAAAAAGTGTGAATTGTCCACTTAATCCTAATCTTAGAACACTGACAATATTGAGATGTAATAGAATGAGCAAACAGACCTTAGAGGTAAGCTACACAGTAACATCTTCTGCAAGCCTTTATATTCCTGGTATAGTGTTAGTAGTACAATGGCAATGAAAGCTAAAGGCAAAGTTGTTGTTGAAAATCTTGGCCAGCAAGTGACAGACATTTTTTGGAAAGACAGTAAAAATTGTAAGCATGATCAACTTTTATAGAAAAAAATTGTCTTAGTAGTCCTAGATTCACTTCCATCTGTGGTGTGTTCCACTACCATTGCACAGTGATGTGCACTGTAACACTGCAAGAAATGCAAAACTTCTTTGAGCTCATAAGGCAGTAAATGTATTGTCTGTGAAGTTTTTTGACTGCTATTAATGGTGAAGCTGTAGCTCATAGCACTGATGCTATATGCTTCAAATAGAAAGCTTTTCATTCTGAAATTTTTCAACGCACTCACAGTATCATTTTCTAGTGATTCCACTAAACAGTCTGTGCTATAATATTTCCAATACCGTGTCCTCAAATTTTCAAGACATATATTATGGATATCAGGATATGCAACAGAAATTTTCAAGCTGCAATCAGCATAATGAGTAGTAAAAATAAATCATGTTCCCACTACTACTGGCACTTGTATAGTCTATAACAGCAGAGCTGGTAATGAGACCTAAATGGCAAACATGATCTACATGTAAAGATACCATTCTAGCTGAACTTATGAATGTATTTTCATTTATTCTGACTGAGACTTAGATTGGTAGATCTTAATCAAGCTATTTGTCTGTTTCAATGATCTATGGACTTAAAAATGGGTGCATTACATCTAAAACTGAAAATAAATTGAGGTATTGTACTTGTGATTCTAAACACCGTAGTTATAATGCAGTCCTCTTCTAATGGTATGACTTAAACAGACATATTTATTACGTAAGTGTTGCGTACAAGTCACCAGAAGTAGAGATATCACAACTGAGGATCACTGTATGTACATATCCTTGGACTAAAATTACCTGAGATAACAAGACAAATGTTGAATTATAATGCTGTTTGCTACTTTAATGCTTAAAGATATTAACATTACTTTTTCTGTGTATTGCATGTTGAAGGGAACAAAGGATTTTCAAAGTTGTTTCATACATTTTTTCAGACACACATTAGTTATAATTCATATTCAACCTTAATTAAGTTTCAGATAACCTAATACAGTCAGTGTGGATACCCTGAATTTTCGGTGATCAAAAGATCTTTAATCAGGGTTGGTTGTTCAATTGCAATTCATAATCCAGAGCATTGGTTGGTTCTTTGTAAGTTCATATTCCTCATAGGCAGGAGAAAATCCAATGAAAATTTTGAACTTAACTCTCACTGTCACCTAAGTCTATAGACTTACTATGGAATAGTCTGAAAATGTTTTTTGAGAGTAGTATTTTTAATTGAAAAAAAAAAAAGTCAGAAGTTCCTGAAATGTTATGATTACATTTTACCAATTTTCTGAGTTCTGGAATGTCAAAGACTGGCCATTCTAAAAGTTTTAAGAGAATTTACAGTACAAATGTATTCTAAAATGCCGAGTCCAGGTTTTTTAAATTATGGAAACATGTTTTGGCAAATGTTCCAGAATTTATTTTTAGCTTCTGTTTTGGTTTTGGGGTGGTTTTGTTCAGTTGATTGCAGTCATTTGATGGTGTCATGATAGTGTTTTTCAATGGAAAAT
Organism: Sagittarius serpentarius; assembly: GCA_034782735.1. Classification (NCBI taxonomy): domain Eukaryota; kingdom Metazoa; phylum Chordata; class Aves; order Accipitriformes; family Sagittariidae; genus Sagittarius; species Sagittarius serpentarius. The sequence goes on along the minus strand of JAVKLA010000005.1, from coordinate 21,518,887 downwards.
AAATCTATTTTCCAAACCTGGAAAGACTAAGTTCGTGCAAAAAAATGAGATAAAACTACCCAGGTTTTCACTACAATTTTTCATTGGACCATTTTAACTTTTTTCTATGTTTTGCTTGGCATGGACTCTTTTGCATTGATGTGTGATAATCTTTGTTGTACTGCAAATCTTTTCATGGGTGACAAATTAATGAAATGTAGTAAATCATAAAAATTCATGCAATTAAAAAAAATACAATGCTAGTAAATGTGCATGAGTCTCACATAGTTTTGCCATTTAATGCGGATATTTTGCTTTATCTTCTAAGTGATTGCCTGAGACCCTATTAGTGCTTCAGATGTTGAGATGACCGAGTTATACCTTTTCACTTTAATTGAAGGACTTTTATGTTATAATTATTGCTTCTTAACTCATGATATGTAATTCCTTGAAACCAGTGGACAAAGGTCTACTGACTTCATTGAGCTGTGTGATTCAAGAGCCTAAGGGCCAGCTTCTAGTATACTTGCTCACCATCAGCCTGTAAGCCTATTCTTTTAATTAGCGTCTCTAACAATTACAAATGATTTTCTGATTGGTGCAATAAGGATTCGGATTTTTACACTCAGTCTTCAGTTATGAAAAGCTGTGGAGAGAACATTTCCTTTTGTAGAATCATTTTGAATCAGTAATTTTCATGTGGTTTTCCATTATAAAAAAACAAGCCCACAAATAAACAAACAAACAAAACCCCATGAAAAACAGATTCAGGAAGCTGAAACCTGAGTTAAGGTTTTGCAAAAGGATTAAACAGTGAATATGGTTCCTAATTTTCATTTCCATAGAAACACAGAAATAGCACTCCAGTTGTTCAGAAATAGATCTTCTAACTTACACATTTCAATTGTTGAACCATCCCTTTAGCATTTTAATATTGATGTACATTTTACAAAAACAATATAAATCCTGCTTTTGTCCACCAGTTCTTAAACAGGCAGAGGATGATGCATACGTTAAATATTTTGTCTGTTCCATCTTACATAGAGGGAAGGCCAAAGCACAAGATTAGCTGATGTAAGCACTGTGTCACAGAAGAAAGTAGAATAAGAATGAAAAAAGAAATGTACAATTGTAATATTGGGCTGAACAATATTTTTTTAAAGCAAATGAATTTCATTCTCATATCGCTCAGGCAGTTTATGAAAACAGTAAGAATCAAAAAATTTCATTGTTGCATAAACATTCAGACTTACCTAATTGGAAAAATTCAGTCTGCACCTAATGAAAACTCTGTCCTACGTTGCTCATTCAGCCATTGCTTTCTCATACATAATGACATGGGGGAAATTTTTCCTTGCTAAGAAGAAGAGGTCTGGACTCAAATGTAGTATTTAGGCTGGAAAGTTTAAATACAATCTGATCCTCTGCACTTCACAAGAACAAAATGGATCAGACGAAAGAATGTTATATGTATTCAGGTTCAAACACCCAATCAATCATCTCAAATGACATAAATTGATTATAGACAACCTACAGGCACAAGTCTCCCTGAACTACTGGATTTGATAGTCCCACTTATTTAAAGCCTAGCTAAGTGCCTAGTATTATGTCTGAAGGTGTCTGCCACTTTCAATAGTAAATGGAAATCATAGATACTCTACCCTGAGATACCTTTCCACATTTACTATTCCTGACAGACAATTGCCTTTGTTAGGATTTGGTTTGAAGACTAGGAGATTCTCCTTTAACTGTAAAAAATCAAAGCAGAGAGCTGAATTTAATGGGCCTCTGAACAGTGAATAGTGAAAAATGTCCAATTTTGAGTTAATAAATGCACACACACACACATTGATAAACCAATTATACTAGCCAACACACACCTAGGAAAATCTGGCATTCACAACATACACCATAACTTGGAAGCAAGATTTAAGAGGGCAAAAGAATTGTTCATAGACTCTTCATACTAAAAAGCTGGGGGGTTGTTTTGTATGTCCCGCAACTTGTGGAGGTACTACACAAATGTCTGGTTTACAGACTAGCAGATGGCCAGTCCCCAGTTCTGGACAGCAAAAGGTGAGGAAGCAGGGATCTATCCTACTTCTGAAAATCCAGGCTTCCTCATTCGAAAGTATCACAAACTTCTCTGGGAACTGTGCCTGTGGGACATAGGCAGATGGTCACAGAGCATAGCCTGAATGTTATCTGCCCAGAAATTTAGACACTGGTAATCAGAAAAAGTTATCTAGAAACAATAAAACAATAGGATAGGCAAACTCCCCCCATTCCCTTCCATACCCCACACAACATACATTTGTTGTGCATTTTCTCTCATTCCTTTGGCAGAAGAACAAACTACAGCTTTGGAGTGGTTCTTCTAGTTTCTGTTGATCAGCTGCTATATGGAGCTTGGAAGCGGGTCAATCAACCTATGAATTCATAGTATTCTTTTCTTTCTGGCTGGAAGCAGGAAAATATCTGTAGATATTGTTTTGGGGTCCCCAATGAATGTCTGTGAAGCTGACTGTGGGGATAAAAGTTTGGCTGCAATTATATTGCCACTGTATTATATCTCCAACTCCCAATCCCTGTTATACCATGCTTGTTCTTCGTAAGAGAGCCACAGAGGAAAAGAAGCTATAAATCTAGTAAGAGAGTGCATTTTATCTTTCTGAAGTTAATCATGAACAGCTTTACAAGAATTCTTGAGAAAACTGTAAAATGGGGAAGTCACTCTAAATAGAGGGATGTGCTAATTAAAGTAATAAAAATATTAATAAAATTATATTTAAAAGAGGGGAAAGGAAATTATTTAATCCCTTCTGTTACCTTGTGATGTCTCAGTGCCCAGCTGCATGAAATGAGAGGTAGGTAAACATTAGCAGAGAGGAAAGATAGGTCATTCTAGGTGGGGTTAGAGAAAGGGCAGGACACCCAGAGCAGCCGCCCTGGATGCTGCAGATAGTCATCCTCAACAATAGGAAAAAGAATGAAGTAGCCAGAAGAATTCTCAAGGGCCAAGTGTGCATTGTATAGGCTAATTACCCAGCAGTGACAAACTAGATAAATGCTGGAACACCCAAACAAAATCCTTATTGTTAAATATAACCTTAATACTGATTTTTTTGTTGTATGTTTTCATGACCTCTGTCTCAAATCATAGTTTAAGTAAACACCATTCTATCCTTAAATTTTACTCTGAGATAAGTTTACTCCTGGGTAACCTGACAAACGAAGGGGTATTGTATCCTTGTGGGTGTGCCAGTCGTTAAAGGCAGGGCACACTACAGAGCTCCTCACTCACTGCTGACCATCCTGGTATATTTACCCAGGATATCTGAAGAATTTTAAGGCACACCCTCACTGCGATTTAGACTTTCTGAAGAAGAAATCTGTGATCAGCCTCTGACAACCTTCTGACACTTTCTGGGATCTTCTAGGAATGATTCTTGGAAGACCTCAGGATACTGGAGAAAACACATGAACAGAAAGGTCTCAAGGAAATTTTATCAGATACCAACATGAGTTAACAGAAGTCACGGAGTCTAACAGTATCTCCTATCATTTTCACAAGATCTGGTGTGAAAACCTCTATAATGAAGTACTGACTTAGTCCTTTACAAACACATAATACCTTTCTTGTCATATAAAAAGCTTCTTGTGCTTTGCATATTTGTGTTTGTGGGTAGAAGAGTAGTGTAGCATAAGTACATGATGTTGAAATCTTTGTAAGGAAAGAGATGAAGGAAAGGGTGAATGAAAAGATGAGCAAAATGGATAAATTATTGAAGGGGTAGAGATAAGGTCAGCAGAGATTTTTATAGACTTGATGCTTCTAGCTGGGGTGAGTGGGTAGGTAATGCGGATATGAACTGCATGTAACCTATACTGAAATTTGAACTTTTCAGAGTGGTGAGAAAAAAAGAACGGAAGAGAGGAGAAAAAATGCAACCCAGACCATTTGGCCTGAATCTTTGAAAAAGAGAGTCAACCGTAAACACCAGAAGCTGAAACTTCCTGGCAAATATTCCTATGCATTCAAGACACATTCGTTTAAAGTATGTATACTACAAACACATACAACAATTCAAATTTGTTTTTATGGACTTCTAGTTGCCAGTGAAGACACACTTGTAGACTGCTCAACTACTTGTTTATTAAAAACCCAGGAGAATTTGTTTCATTTGCTTAACTAGCCCTATCTCTTAGATTATATGGTAGTCTGCCATTTCACTAACTGGTTGCTTGTCCAGTGCTATTAAAGAGAAAGTGCTGTACAAAAGCAGAGTACTGTTTGCGAAGAACAGAATCCTCTTGTGTTAATTTAGATAAGGCAGACTGTGGGTGAGCACGTAACCACACTACAACAAATGACAGATCACAAGATTAGATGGCACATTTAAAAGTATCCATTGTTTTTTCGAAACTGTTGTATTTTGCAAGGTGCAAGTGTTTGGTTGTTGTTTAATATGTTATTAAAAATAGAGTTAAGAAAATATAAACACAGTTAAGAAAATTCCAATCAGGTTCCAAAATATTGAAAGAGTATGATGGAGTGAAAGGGTCAGGAATCTGAGAACAAGTCTTTACAGTTCTACTAGGACTGACTCATTGTACTGGGCTTTTGCAGATTTTTCCTTGGCTGGAGTGGATGCTCTCCTTGTTGAGGTCTTTTAATTAAAAGCATATGTATTTGTGAAAATGAGGCATGGGTTCAAAGAAAAGGTAACCTTGATGTGAAATTTCCTGGACAGAGCAAAGAAACAGAAAGAAGCATTGCTTTGAGGCCAGGGCATGTGAACAAGAAGAAAAATAATTTTGTGTTTTGTGCTGTGCAGCAACCTTACCCTGCCATTGCACAACCACATTTATAATAAATAACATGCTACTGTCACATCCAAAGAAGAACCAGGCTTGGGAGAGTCTGCTTTTTACATAGGCTATTTCCAATTTTGTGTCTTTGCAGAATCTGCTGTTAAGACACAGTAGCAACCGTTTCAATGAAGCAGAGAAGGGAGAATCTTGCAAATATGGGAACAATAGTATCTGAGCAGATACCAGAGGATGTGGTGGCACTGACCAACCGATGCTGCTTTTAATGTCCACTGGCTTGAATGCGGATCATTGTTCTAGGTCTAGGAGACCTGGACTTGACTCTGGTGTAGACAGTCCTGTGTGATAGAGATATGAGGTGTAGGATTTACCTCCACTAACCTGTATTTTTGTGTTTGCTATATTTGGCAAGCTCCCTTTTATACCCTAAGCAGAAAAATAAGCACCAGCAGAAAATTATCTATTCCACCTGCTTTCTTAACTACCTTCCAGTGGAATGAATTGCTTTCTGGAAGGTGCCAGCTTCTTTCCATTGACTGGAGGGCATGAATTTAGCTTTGATTTAGGACAATATTGTCAAAGGAGTTATGGTGGGACACAGTAGGAGATGTGTGATGGACAGACCAGTAGTGGGTATATTCCTGGGACTCTCTGAGAACTTTTCCTGCTACCTGAATGGCAAAGCACACAAACAAGACAAGGATGTTCTGGGAAGCTGCAGACTTAGGATGCTGCGGTCTGGGCTAAACAGTTTAGGAAGTAAAATGTGCATGTTTTGCAGTTACTTTTATTGTAATAGACACTGCATGGTTTGTTGTAGCAAAACCTCTAAGGAAAGCCTTACTCATAAAATTGACTCATACTCTAGCTCTTGTGGCCAGAAATGGAAAACCAGACATATAGCATGGATTTTTCCCACAGCCCATGCCTGCAAAATGCCAGAACATGCATTAGAAGTGTTGAAGATACACTGAGTCGCTGGGATTACAAAGCAGAGATTCAGATTTGCAGGAAGTGTCAAGGTTTTATACTTGGATTTGGACTATTCCAAACCACTTAATAATGCTAGAAAACCAAAATGTTAAAAAATAATGAAAAAAATGAGAGCTGAACAGCCCCTGCAGCTACACTTTGAAACTAACTTTCGTATTAGCCTGTGTATATGAGCAGCAAAATGGACAAGAATATTAATTGTATCAAGCACTGTTTGAGACTCCTCGGGCCCCTGGCAGGCCAGGGGAAGGCAATCTGCAGTTCCCAGACTCGGCAGCCTCAGGGCAGCCTTTCTGGAGTTCAGGCCTTAGATTTGATGAAAGTTAATCAAATCCGAGATGTTTCAGACAAAACATTTGGGGCTCATATATCAGTGTTTTTCAATGAAACTACATTTCATAATAATGTATCAGATCAACTGCATTGCCAAAAGCAGTTCTTTCTCTTTCTTCCTTTGCTTCCCCTTTGCTTTTACTCTCCTTGAACTCCTTGTGCTCCTTTATTTTATTGCTCCTCTTTTAGCCTTCCCTTCTTCCTGTGCTTTTTCAATCTGCTTAAAGCATTCTTTATATCTCCCCAATCTCAAACCAGATCTACTTCTGCGTCATTTTGCCCTCAAACCCTGTCTCTCCTCAGTGAGACTAAGCAGTCTCCTAGTTGTAAAGCAATCTCTTTTTCTTGTTACATGGAGGGAAAACATTTGTCAATGCCATGAATTCATTCAATTTTATTCTTGATTCTGCACCTAAAATAGTAACAATGTCTCCCTTATTTATTTTGTAATCAAAGTTCTGAATGATGAAAACTTTTTGAAAGTATTTGTCCCAAGAAAAAATAGCTATAAGTTAATCTCGCAGTCCAAATATGCAAAAGGCATTTAAGGGGAATGCCCGTAGTTTTGAAAGCAGTTCTCTCATAGTAAGAAGCTTAATGGTATAAGGTCAGCAAGGAAGGAATAGGAGCAATAATAAATTCAGGGTGCTGCAACCGTCCTAGGTATTTAGAAACAAAGAAAGCTCTATCAGAAAGGTGTTTTTTTCCCTTAACATCAAAGATTTTTTGCATGTTGTGTAACTGATAAGTGATAATATGTGACCTCAAAGCTACATTACTTCAGAAAGAATTTTGTTACTAAAGTACATCAGAGATCTGGAACATTTACTAAAGATTTTGTATTTTATTACTCTCCAGGAACAGAGAAAAAATTTGCATCAGGAGTCAGGTGCCCTTTTGTGCAGAAGGTTTCCCAGAAACATTTTAGATTTTGGTGTGCTTTTTGACTTTATAAATGCTCCATTCTAAAGTGTTGACCTGCTTTTGGCTTCTCCCCATTTAATTTGGGATATTACTTTTGTTACAGCTGTGGTTAGCTGAGATGACCCACACTGGTGGGTACATGAGGTACATTCCTCCCAGGTACCACATTCTATATGGACACTAGAATAGGAGGATCCACGGTGTGCAGCCAGCTGTAATTGCAGTATGTTGAATGTGACTGATATAAAAGTGGGAGGTTTCCAACCGACAATATGCCTTGCCACTGTACACATTGTAACAGAAAGTAGTGGATGACTAGTGTCCTTACAGACCTGAATTAGAAAACTAGGAAGACTCATTTGTAGTAAATTTTAATGTCTTTCTTGCACTGAGTTCTTCATTATAATGTGTATAATAGTTTTCCAATAGGTCAGGATACCTGATTGTATTAGGGTAAAAGCAGGAGAAGGGAGGAAGGTTTAAAACAAGACTGCAGTAAAATGAAGGTGAAGGTTAAATTATCAAAGTAATCCTTCGTAACCTTCAGAATTATGAAATCTTTTTATGCTTAAAATTTACCAAACAGTAAAACAGTAAATTATCCACCTTAATGACGTGAAGTCAAGGATTTATAACAGTCATTTAAGTCCTTTGCAATTTGTTGCACACAAATGAAAAAAACTATCAATAGATGTGGAGCACAATCTTCATCATTAGTTTACCCTGTGCCTAATAGCTGTTCAGTTGTTTAGGTGAAAGTAGATCATAGTTTCATTTCAAGTTTTAGTGAATAAATGTCCACATAGAAGACAACCATAGTGAAAATGTTTGGGAAACTAGGAATGTGGTCATGCAAGTCTGTAAAAATGTCTAGAGAGAGGTTTCCATGCCCAGAGAAGATTTTGGCATCTTAGATGGAAGCATCAGGAGGCAGAAACTCAGTTTCCAGCACTTTTATGAAGATATCAGCAAACTTCTGCGAGTAGGTTCGTAAGAACTAGCTTCTGCTTGTAAGAGAATAAACATGACTAAACTTGAGAAATTCAAATTGATAAAAAGGATCTTTCAGAAATAGCAGCTGTAGCAGTGTGCAGCTGTATTTCATTTTAAAATATATTTTTGTGATAGCATTAGATTGTTTGCATCATATCAGTACTGTAAAGGCAGCATGCAATGTTTCAAGTCCAGTAAAATAATATGTTCATGGCTCACCCCACTCCACATTTGCACATACAACCTTTCTACTACAAGTTACAGAATAATGATCAACTTTTTCAAATGATGAGAATACAAATGCTGGCAAATTTCCAGGAACTATAATACAAATTAAAATAAATGTTAATTTGAATGCAAATGGTTAATATTTTGCTTAAAAATGTCTTTGAAAGGAAATAGCTATACAAAACTAAAGGTGAATTCCTTTCCTCGTAGCATGGTAGATAATTTATATTCTTTTCTTGCATCACCCCTTATGTATTTTATTTCATATGTTCGATATTGATTCTGGTCCAACAGAAAGAAGCTCAGAGTTAAAAAACAGGCCCAGATCTGCAATATCAATTAGCAGTGCTATACTTGGTGATAGCACTGGGAATGCGCAAGAGCTAGGATCTGTTCAAGAAAGCAATACCTTAGCATATCAGGACAGGATATAGTAAGGGGCATCTCATTTTGAATCAGTTGGCTGTTCTGCGAAGAAGAGACATGTGAGAACCTTAGCTTTTCTACCTTCAGTGCAAATACTGATGAGCCTATTACAGTGGATCTAGAGCCCAGAACTGACAAAGTGTGTACAGGCAATTGCCCCATGCCTTCCTAAGTACATTGAGCAAGGTGGTGTCTGGCTAGAAGAACATGGAACAAATCTGACAGAACTCTCGCCACAGTGAATGGAACCGCCAGGTATCTAATGTCAGTTGCAGTAAAGATTTGTTTCATTAAACCCTTCCCACTTGTCTTTGTTTTGCTGCCCTGCTGGAAGAGACACCACTAAACATGCTGAAAGGAGTAACAAAAACACAGTCACCTGAAAACTTGTTCATGTATCAGCCTTGCTGAGAGCAGGATGAGCCCAGATTCTCCTGTGACATTAGAGAAAGTATGTTTCTCTATATGTGTTAGATAAGGGTATTTCCAGACTTTTCCAGCATTTTGTTACTAGTATCCCCTTTTCTTTCATGCTCTAGAAGGTTTGATAAAACTTGGCTATGGCACCTACAGTTAGATGGTTTGGGACACTAGGCAAGATGACATGGCTGCAGAACTTTAAATTTTACAGAATCTGGCAGCTGTCCAAAATTAAAAAACCCGCAACAGAGATTTTCTGCAACTCTTCAAACTTCTCAGCAGCTTTGAAGACATCTCCAAACCTGCAGGCTCTTAATTCCTTTCAGGACTTTACTTACTGGACCAATTTCCCTAATTGACATATCAACATATATACCTTTGGAGGAACAGCAGGAATTAGTTGTATGGCAACTGATGTGATTTGTTGTTTAATGCGTTTTAGTATACTGCAGCTTTTAGAAAGCCATTGGCTAGCCACACAGCTGGTGTCAAAAAAAGTAAACGAAGTTATACCAATTTGCACTGAGTGCCTGTATTTTGATTGGTTTCCCATAATTTATTGTCTGTGTTATTGATTGTTGATATAAATGTGATTGTTTCTGAGTTGTTTTGACATCTCTCAATACATTGTTTAACATAACATGCTGGCACAGCTTGGCTGGGCAGCATCCCAACAGTACGTCATTCTCAGAAAATGACAGAAAATGTTAATAGTACTGAAAGACAGGGTTTTTTAAAATACACTGATTGAGAGTAATATCACTAGGAAGTAGTAAGTAATTGTTAAACAAAGAGATCACAAATCCTGTATAACATGAAAAAAACAGTTTTCTGAACTTCACAAAATAATGAAGAAAAAATTTTAGCACCTAAAGAGCCAGGGCAGGTGCTTTTTGGAAAGAGAGAGGTCTATACAAAGACCTACTACTGCAACCATGCTATTAGAGAAGTAAACTGCAGCATGTACAAAGGGAACGATGAAGATGCTGGATATTGTGTTAGCACTTGCAGAAGCTTCTCTATTGCCCCTGTTTGCTTCTACATCTGCAATAAATATAGGAGTAGCTTGACATACTGTAGATTAGAATTTTCTAAAAATGCATCTGAAGCCCCAAAGGGGATGTCTGACAGCTTTTGGCATGTATAAAAACAACTGAGATTGTAACTCCTGTTGCATTTGTGTGGTGTAAGCAGCCTTATCATTGCCTCGCAGTGCAGACAGCTACTTAAAAACACTCATTCACTGCCTTGATGAACTTAGCAAAGAAGGATAAAAGGAGATCTGGCATTTACTGACTTCCTGCCTTGTGATCAGTCCACCAGCTACTGTTATGCTGTGCTTGCCCATAAATACAGCCATATAGTAGTGTCATTCATCTGCGATATCTGAATGAGACTTTGTGTTGCTGAAGCTGTAAAATCAGTTCAACCCAAGTGACACTGGCAGTGCCAAAGCCCCAGTTTGAGACTAAAAGCAATGATAAAGATGATATGAAAGCAACCAGAAAGTGTGCTTCTTTAGTATTAAGAAATAACTTTGTTTTATATTTAGTTTAGTGCTTTCAAAAGGGATTGTCCAGAAAATCCTCTGGCTCTGCACAGAGCTGGTGCCGCAGAAGCTGTGGCAGAGTAAGATTTCTCACACAGTTTTGGTTCTGGAAGTACCTGGAAGAGATGGGGTGCCTATCTCATTGCAATTGCCATTCTACAGAAGCCTATGACCTCTCTGTTTGCAATGACTAAACTGATGTATATATTTTTGCTTTATCATTTAGGATATACTATCAAAAACTTGACTGAAATCAGTTCATTCACATGGGCCGCTTCAAAGGCACTATGACCTTCACTGCTAAACCAGAGTAGATGTAAATCATGATGGAAGGTGAAGAGATTTCTTCCATTTTGTTGGAAAAAATCAGGCCATCCATGCTATCATTTTGTGCTTTTTTAATATAGAAGGTTATAGCAACAGTGGTGATTTAAGCAAAATTTCAAATATTCTTCAGGCTGAAAAGATGTAAACATATGGGTGGAAAAGAGGTACTCCTTCCTAGCAGCCTCCCAGAGCAACCCAGCAGTAGTCAAAGCAATCGTTGCAGGATGTTCTCATCACGTGGTATTAAAATATTAAGCTCAAGACACTCAAGGGATTTTGTTTTGTTTTGTTTTATTTTATTTTATTATTTTTTATTTTTTGTCTGTAACCACCAGTCTACTCTCCTTGTAAGTCTTTGATTATGGTGGGGGTTTTTTTGTTATATTTCATAATGCATTTTGCCCATCACTGATTTTTCTTTTGCATTTTAGTAGTAATGTTGTTGAAATTGTGATGGTTTAAGGATATGGGTTAGGTGAATTGTTAGGAAGATATCTTTTGTTAGACTGAATCATTTGACTGACAAAAAGACAAATTTAAGGGCATGCAAGCACTTTTAAGGTCTTGAATAGAAAAGCCATTATTTCTCTCAAGATATCTGGACTTTCTCACATCATCACAGCTAAAATATTACTGTCACAAGAGCCGACATATGGGAAAGTCAGACTCTTTTACTCTCAGGATCAGTTTTATGTATAATGTATAACTTGAGGGAAGATCCAAAATGAGACTTAAGCAGGTTGTTGATACCTCAGTTCCAAAATTGCAATGCAGTTTCATACATATACATGTACATACACAGCTAGAAATGCATAAAATTAATGAAAAACCTCCTTTCTTCATCTGAAAATTCACTGGGTGCCTATGAAAACTGTCTTAACCTGAGCAACTGCTTTCCACTCTTTTACATTTTCAAGGAAAAACTCTTCTGACATGTTTACCCCTGTAATTTGTTATATAAGGGAGAGCAAGCACCCAGCAGTAGACCTTTCCTCTGACTCTTAAGTCTAAATGACTATAAGGGACTTATGATGATATTGAATCTAATTAATGGAATTAAAATTATAAAGATAACTTTTCTATGCTGTTGTTTTGTTGGGTTTTTTAGAAAAGCTTATTGCAACTTCTAAAGATCAAGAAGACTTTTCAAGGTCAGTGAATATTAGACGCCTGTTTTATATGATAGTTGTGACTGAGGTAAGAGCGGTAGTAGGCAAAAAAATTAGGACATTCCTGCCAAACTCAACATGGAGAATTTCTGTTCTGTTGTCAAGTCTAATGCTCTTACAAAAAATGTCTCATGATAGGACTTGCTCTGCTTATTAATCAGGATTTAAATATATTGAAGTATTTATTGTGCAGGAAATGGGAACTGTGACGGCTTTTGTTCCACTGGCTTTTTTTTGGTAATAAAATGGTGTCCAGACTGCCTATATTTCAACAAATGAAGTCGACTGCATTGAATACCCTGTTAGTAATTTTGCACAAAATACAAGGTTACAGTTTTGGAAGGTGCTTCAATGATAATACAAATCTAAATATATATATTATGAGCAACTAGTTAATTACATTTTCACATAAATTACTATATATCAAAACATACACTGTTACATTATTGTGGGTAAAAAGTGGCTAAGCAGCTTTTTGGTGTTTCAAGTTTTTACTTTTAGCTGATATGTTTCCATGGAAAATAAAACTGTTCACTCTAATGGTCATCTATACAAAAATGATTCTTCAATTAGCAAAACAAGTGTTAATTCATCCACAGCAGTGCTATTGTCTCTTGGGAAAGATACCACTCCCTCCATGAAATCAAATGACTTATTTAATCCTATCAAATGAAAACATAATGCAGTCTAAATTATGGGTTCATTTGGAGATTGGGATATTTATTTTTATTCCATCATCTTTATCGCAATAACAGCAAGAAATGTTTGTGAAGGCATTACACAGTGATAGAAATCTCAGTGCTGATATGACTGCTATTAATTACAACCAAAATGTTATACTGTTGCACACCCTATCTTTGCATGCTCCTGTCTTCCCTTTTCTCTTTATTATTCCCATGTTCACTGCTCTCTTTTATCTCTCAATGTAAGAATGACATTCAAAAGCATAACTATACTAGAACCGATTGAATGCCTGTCTAGCCTGTGCCTTAGCTCCAACAATATCCAGTAGCAAACACTGTATTTATCCCTGCTTCCAAGCATCTATGGCTCACATACATTTGGAGCCGGGGTGGTTTGTGTTTAGGAGTCCTAATGGATTTTCTCTCTGGTTAACTTATTTAATCACCTTCTGGATCCATGTATACTTTTCCCATCTATAACTTCACCAAACAACGAGTTCCCCAACTGAATTCTTTTTCAGAAAAAAAAAAAAAAAAAGCCTTTTTTTTATTTTGGGCCTGCCAGCTGATTATTTCACTTGATGTCTCCTGTTCTACATACAAGGCATGTCATTTGCTTTGTGACCTCTAAACTATTTCTTATCCCACTATGGCAACATAAAGTGAGACTTCAATGCAAGAAATGTGAACACGATTCAAAATGAACCTTCTACTACGCTGTGATAGGGAAATAACATCCAGGTGTCTTCCCTCACTTGGGTTATTGACAAAGCATGTTTTACCCAGAAGCTAATGTTTAAGACCCACTACAGCTAACCGTTTACTAAACTAACTTGTTTACATTTCTTTTTTTGCCTAAAGACTTTTCACATTTTTGCACATCACTTTTGATAGAATAATACCATTTGCTATCCAGACATGTTTGGAAAGAAAAATCACAGAATATTTATGAAAATGTACAAGAATCCCCAAAGTTTTCCTAATTTAGGAACAAGTAATTAGCATGTGAAATTGCAGCTTGTAAGTTATTTGTCAGTCATTACTCCTGGCTGATCTCCATTATTCCCTATTCCAAACTTTTCAGTCAGTCAGAAAACAGAAACAACACACGGCTCAGGTTCTCAGCTAAGTAATATGAATAACAAATTACTAAAAGCAAATAGTAAAAAGTTTAGTAAACAAAAACTGCCACAGTGAAACGATGCAATGGACATGACAGAATGCTCAAAAGTCTTACTACTCTGAGTGATCATTTTACTTTGTGGCAAAAAATCAAATAATAAATTACTTCCAGTTGGGTTCTTTTTATCAAAATTACCTGTTATGTTTCACTTTTTTGCTTATTACTTTTTTCCAGTTCCCATTTAGTTAAAATGTGCTTGACACTTATCATCTCTCTTAATAAATCAAATTGCTATTTTTTCTTCAGGGGCCTGTGTGTATTATTGTACTGCTGAACGACCTATCTTGTTTTCTGTTTTGGACAATATATGGAGGGGTTTTTACCTAATCATAAAGTCCTGCTTTTTAGAAATACAGCAAAATGTAACTTACAAGAGGTGGAACATAGAAAATCACCTGTCATAACTTCATCGCCACTAGACCCCAGAGAATTAATGCCTTAAAGTCAGTAACAGTCTTCTAAATAAAAGCATAAAGCACCATCGTGACAGTGTGTGGGGGAACCTTTGTAAAGAATCCTCACATTCTCTGGTGTGATCCTGATATGGCTAATTGCATTGTGACTTGCCTTTATGCGCTTATGTAAATAGCACTGGCTTCTGCAGCAGAGCTTTCAGCCTGCTTTTGTCAGGAGGAGAGTCGTTTCCCCAAGGGCTTTTTCTTTGTGAAACACCAGCTGGTGGGAGTTTTGCATTGTTAACCCTTATCGCCAGTGGCAAAGAGGGAGAAAAAAAATAATCCGGAGAAAGAAAAACTGCCTGATTTTATCTTTTTTATTTTAATAACGCCTTCTTCCTTGTGCCCCCCTTTCCCCAAACTGAAGCTTTAGGGGCCTACAGCAGACTCCATTTATCTTTTATTAGTATACATAAAGATAAGGTTCTAGCTCTGAGCCTTTCTGCAGCGTGTAGTGCTCTATTCGCTGGCACTTTGCAAACGTATTCAATTGAAAATTTTACATTCAAACATCGCGATTTACACTTGTACCTCTTCTTAAACCCTGACAGTTAATCCAAGCACTTTCTGTTTTCTGCTGGTTACAATGCAAAGGAAAAACTGACAAAGAGAAAACGTTTAAATAAATTCAGGCACTTCCTCCACTTCAGAAGCACAGGAGCAAATGCTAATATGGCGTGAAATGTACACTTACGAAATGTTAAGATTACTGTTAATAAGCCAGACAAGAAACCTACATACAGTAATGCCCTGGTCATTGTGAAATTAGAAAAATGCTCAACCTGATTCTTTGCAAAAATACAGATATTTCTTGCAGTCTCTGTATTAGACAGTTACAGAAAAAAAGCTGCTAAAAAGGGGATTGTATATATATTTCTTTTCTTCAAAATCTCATTCATCATATTTCTGCTATACTCTTCTTCATGCACTTCAACCCCAAAGCGACACAACCACACTATGCGGTTGTCAATGTGGATTTCCTCCTTACCAGACTTTCAGTCATGTTACACCAAGATCTGAGCTATTTAAGCCATACTATGAAACAGAAATAGCCCAAATGAACAAGGTTGTGATTTTTAAAAGTTCCTTGATTTAAGGCTATTTTATTAAAGCTAGTGTTGAAAATAAGAAAGCAAGCACGAAGGTTACACATTAAGACTCCACTGCTTGTGCATTGGAAGAATGACTAAACCAGTCCTTTGTGGAGATATCAAATACAATAAGAAAGCAAGATCAGGAAAAAAGATTGATAATTTTTCTACCATAACTTTTTTCTTTTTTTCTGTCCAGATGTCTTCTGCATTCTGTGTTGTGCAGAGGGATTTACATGGTCACATTCTGTAGAACTGTTTATTGTACCACGGAAGTATCTGGCTGTTCACATGTCGTTATTTTCACACATTTCCCTGGTCTCTGTGAACCTACTTTAGAATTAAACTCTAAAAAGTCGTTTTACTAGGAAAAGAGAAAAGGTAGCAAAATTAATTCCTGGTGAACAGAGCCAAGTATTTGTATGAGGTAAACTGGCATCACTTCATCAAAATGGCATTATGCCAGCTGCACCATTTCAGTGATTGACCTAGGAATAATAGTTCCACAATATGAACCTGCATATATTTACTACAGAAATATTTGCATTTGCTACTCTAATTATTCAGTGACAGACTTTAAATGGTTTGTCAAAAAGAGGAAAGTGTGTATGAGGTTTGTTCTCAATTTAAATGAGTAGCCTTGGGAAGATTCATGAAGAAGGTAATGGTATCTATGATCCACATGGTATCCATGATTCTACTGTGATTTTTCTTTTTCAGTAATATTTGTTCTTCAGCTTCACTGTATTTTAGTTTATAACAGGGATCTACAGGCTTTGAGACTGAGATGGACAAGTCACCTTACTTTCATACGGCTAAGCACAGAAGAGCACCAAGAAGACTCAGTGCGACATTGACATCATACTTCTATCATCTAAATTATTTCCTTTTGCAGTTCTGTTGGACTTTTCCAACTATTCAAAATGTTCATGCTTAAGCAATAAAATGAATTAAATAAAACAGAACTATTTTTTAATCTATAAGGGACAGGTTCCCGAGTAAGCTTTTTTTCAGGAGCATTATGTGTAAAAAACAATGAATCAGAAGAAAGCATTATGATTTGCTGTGGCTTTGTTTAATAGAGAAATAAGCCTGAATAACCTCTCCAAATGAACTGCAAAACCTGTAGTCACTTTTCAGAAAGTGTTGCCCACATTTTACTTCCTTTCTTTCTTCAGCAATCCAGTAGCTGATACCCAGACAAACACATTGGTTAATTATGCCTTATCTTGTAGCTAGAAAAAGAAAATAAGATATTTTTAAAGCTTTTCAAAAAAGTGTGTATTTGTTTCTCCAGGCACTTGAGTATTCTCAGTGAAATTTTTTAAAAAGAGATCATGGAACTGGAGACAAATAAAAACAAATACTGCATCATTCTCATTTGCTTTCCAGGTTTTGAATCTTCAAAATTAATATTTTCTATTGCTTTGCCCTATATTTCTTTGCCCTACAACCACAAGATTTACTTTATTAACAAAATGCTAAACTTTTTTTACAAGTCACCAGACTGCAGTGCTTAACTAATACACTGACCCATTAATCAATGCCAATTAATAAGGGAATTAAACTCTACAGAAGTACTGGTACTTATTTTATTCAGAAAAAGCATAAGCACAAAAGATTATTTTTGTTCAAGTTCAAGCAGAGAACAGAATATGGTAACAGTGGGGTTTTTTACTGATTTTACACTGAATTCAAGAGAACAGATGAAATCTAAAAGATTAACCGGTTATAAAGTCTGTCAGGAACATTACCCTCCAGGTTTTTGGTTTTTTTTTTTAAGAATTACACTTTAAAGTATGTTTCTACAACTTGGTGGTCTTCAATGTGTAGCAAGAGCATTTTTTATAAGGTGTCATGTACTTAAAAAATGCACTTTACACCTCATGAAACCATGGTTTAAGTATAGCAAGATCAGCAATAAGGTTGTCAGTTAGCAATACTGATTTGTTTCCCAACCAATACAGAAACAAAGAGGCACCAAGAACACCACAAAAAGTCAGGAACAGGATATTCATTTACATAAGCAGAAGGAAATTTGTTAAGTTTTCAAACAGCTTAGAATCTCGTTGTTTTACTTAACTGTTAACATGTTCCAATAATGAAATTCAATTTAATAACTAAATATGGAAAGATAGCTTGCTGGCCTCCTGATGTTGAAACACCATATTTAGAAAGCAGTCCACCTGAACCCAAATCATTGGTGCTATTAGATCACACTTATTAAGGCCCAGTTAGTGATATGCAACTTCAGAGAAGTCAAACAACCAATAGATTATTTTCTTGAGATTTTCTTTCTGTGTTTCCTTATGAAATGGACAACGCAGTAAAATATTACATAATTTATGGGAGAGACAAATAATGAAAGACTTTTCCATAGTAGCGGGTGATAAAAGTATGGTCACTAAAGTTATAATTTAATACTTCTTTTCATAGTACAAGGCAATAAGCCTGTCGTCGGATGAAAACCAATGTGAAGCTGTTTATAGAAAAAAAATCCTAAGTCAAAGGTCTTGAAATTTATTAGCCTCAGTCTTAGTTAGCAGCAACCCTGAATTAGAAAGAATAACCCCCTTGTCATTATTTTCATACTGACATTTTTAATTAAACAGTCACATTTCATGAAATAAGAGGAAAAATGTTGAAAAATGATGCAGACTTTTAATAACTTTAAAGGGAATTGTTCAAAACATATATTTAAATAACTCTGACCTTCTTCGCTCTTACTCACACTGCTCATCTTTCTCCAGTCTGACCTCAGACTATTCTGATTTTTCCTTTAGGACAATATTTGGCTCTTTCCTTCTGAATAAACGTCTACTTTATAATGTTGAGTTAAGAATCAAAGAAAGGAATAGAATTTGGCCCATTTGAGCAAACTATGCAAATATACATAAATAGCAAAGAACAAAAGGTTTGTTGTAGAAAATGCAGGAAAAATCCTCCTGGATTCTCTCTCACTGGCTGAGCATACCTGTCAGCCACTCAAAATAGTTTGAATGTGTATGTAGTGAAAACTAAGGCTATAGAGCCTATTTTTCAGTCATGGGTACCTAACACACACACTCAGGCATATTTAGTAAATAACCTAATTCTCGACATTGCTGATAACTGTATCATGTACTTGCATGCCTAGCTTTAGCTGGAAAGACCTGGCTTTTGTCACTTACATTTGAAAGTGGGATACAGATAACCTTAGTCAGCTCATAACAAATTACAGAAAAGAATGAGAAATATTTACTTATAAAACAATAATGTTACAGTGTCCCAGTACACTACTTGGATCAGATATTCCATTGTGCTATAACTTTAGTTGTCTGACATACTGCCTTCATTGGTAGAAATGTGTGATACAGATTTTTAACTATTAATCTTTAAACATTAAAATTATCACACCCTAGAAAAGAAGGACTAATTTAATAGAAATTAAATTCTGAAAGCCTGTGAATATCTTCTGGACAGTTTTCTTGACTTAAAAGTTCCTTCTAGGACGTACAGTAATTTGAGCTGTGACAACCACTGTTACTGATACCAGTTCTCCCATCATAAAGGATAACGCTGCCCAGACTTTTTCCAGTCAGAATTGGAACAACTTGTTTCCCGTGTCTGTTTCTAAGGACATGTCAGGTGATGATATTCGAGGGGAGGTGGGCAGGAAGGATGCTGTAGCCCTACAACATGATCTGGAATTAGTGCTCTATACTGAGTAATAGTAGAAGAGGGAACTCAGCAATTTAGTTGTCCCAAACTGCTTTTTCGCAAACAAATTTTAGACTGAATGTACCCACCATACATATCTGTGATTTTAGCTTAGAACTTTTTCTACTTTTAAGAACACATTTTTACACTACCTACTTTCAAAGATACTGTTTTGAACCATGAGCGTAGCATCTGACTCCCCATCACTGAAGTATTTCTCCTCACAAGTCTGTGAAATACTAGGTCTACATGTACAAAAAGACTGACATTTTTCAAGCTAAGATAACAGCCAACATCCAAACTCTCTGGGAGATTAAGCACCTAAACACAGAGACTACAACCCTCAAAAACACATCTCAGCTACTGGGGAGCAATGAGGACAGTATCGAGTTTTCTTAAAGTCTGATATCCCTTGGTATGAAAATCTGTACCAGTGAGGTTTTATATAATGTTAAGGTACTAATATTGTAGAACTGCACAGTGACTGAATGAGTGGGTTTTTCTTCACATACATAATCCACAAAGGATAATTTAGAAGGTACCTATTGAATATATTTGCCCTATTAACACGTTGAAAGAACAAGGCAGGCAAGAATTATTATTAACATTCCTGATTGTGATACTCATATGCTCACCTGAGATAACACTTCTCATTTATATTTACTGTTGGCCAAATATCAAGACAGGTCCCTTTGCAGCAAGCCGGCTTTCTGGATCTGATATGTAAGCATCTGTCTCTCCCTGTGGGAACAGCTGTACGGATTCCACCACGTGTCAGGATTCTTGTAAGTTATGGATTGCAACAACTTACCTAGAGCTCATTTGTAGATGTAGCCCTAAGTCACTTGCTCAAAGTCATGCCAAATTTGTAGCCGAGCAAAAAATCCGATCCATATTGCAGTGCCCTAAATACTCTATCCACAAACAGTCCGTCCTCTTGTCTTTCTACTAACCTTCTTCCCCAAACAAGCAGTAACATGAAACAATAATCCCAAGGCTATTTCTCTCAACTTTATCTAAAATTAGGGTCATGATGGTGGATGGCTTTCACATGTTCAGGTGTAGAACTCAGTTTGTGTCATTTTCATCTCTAGTAAATTAAATACTCCACACAAAAAAATAAGCACACATTCTAAACATCTCAATGTCTATAGAAAATCTTCTAGGCAGCAAGACTTAGTGCCCTGGCAGCTCTGACAAACCTGTAACTTTGCTTTTATTCTCAGCTTGGCCATACATCTCAACCTTCTATCTATAAACTGAAGCTGAACAAACTAAGCTTTAGAGATACTCAGTTCTTTTATTTTAATGAAGTATCAGTTGACTTTTAATTTAACTAATACCAGTACCTTAAATATGAATCTTCTTTTCTCTTCCCTTCATGTCATACTAGTCAGAGCTTTTCAGTGCCTTGCACATTCACAAAAGTAAATGATTATTTGGACTTCTATATTTGAAATTTTAAAAGTCGGTTAAATTATGGAAGTCAGAAAGTATAGTTTTGGGGGTAAAATAGCATCTTTTGAACCAGTGAGTATACCAGGGGAGTTGCACTGGTAATTTATAGCTGTCAAGGAAAAGAAGCTTTTGAGTGGTGTGAAATTTTAGCTGTTTTATTAACCCATGATTTTAGGTTCAGGGACTATTGGCAAAAAGCCCAGACACTTTGGACTACTGCTGGCAGGCCCTGTCAAATGCTCTCCTGTTTATTTTCTTTGTCCTATGGACAATTTCATTACAGAAAAGGAATGACCTCATTTTTGAGAACTTTGCTATTCAGAGCGCTTGATTTTACTTTCACTAATATTGGGAGAAGTAGAGAGTAGGGGATTTTAATTGGGCTTTGCTGAAGTAAAAAGGGAAATGCTTTGTGCTGAAGATGTGTAGATTGTTGAATTATCAAATAATAAAATTCCAGGCAACTGAAACATCACAAAGACAAATACTTGAGCTGTTGATTTACCTCCCATTTTTATTGGTTTTCTCTATGTATTTTTATTCCTGTCAGGAAAGAGGTTCTTTACTAACAGTGATTCAAAGAATAATTGCAGTGGAGAGACATTACAGCAGAGATGTTGGGCAAGTCCAGTAGTGTACGCAATACTCAATTCAGCATTTGACAAAAGTGTCAGCTATATTAATATTAATGAAAGCCTTGCCTGCTGATTTAGTTCTTGAAGGCTTGACCTTGCAAACTGTAGCTATTTATATGAAGAACTCCAAGAATTATTTCCATTGATTGTTCTCAGCACTAGGTGAGAATCATGGGAATTTAATCCCGCCTACACCTGTAACTTCCCAGGGAGTGAGTTAGTCCTGTTTACACAGATCAGCGCTACAGTCATAACCTCTTTTCTTCCATAGTAAACATCAAAGGAGTGAAAGTAATGATATAATACAGAGAAATTATATTAATTCTATAAATTACTTACTGAACTATTCTGAAGTACTCCCTTAAATTTACCTCAGATTACACAAACAAATATAGAGATAGAGATACATATTCAGCAACTTTACCATTGTCAACATGGAAACATAAATGTCTTGATCTGTGGTTATGCATCTGGTACTAGGTTTAGAAAAGTGCCATGTTTAACATGCCTTTTTCCATCCCTGCATACATGGACAATTTTAAATGGTTCTTTTTTCTGTTTTTGCTGTCTTAACCAGCTATTTTGCTCTGGGTTTGTGTGGATTTCTCAGTTCTAGATTTAAAGAAAAAAAACCCATATTTTAACGTTTGTGATGAGTGTGCTTTTGTATATGTGTGTTTGATGGCAGGAATCTGATTTGCACTTGGTTGCCTTGGATATGTGCTGTGTTGGGAACTTGCTTGTAATTCCTTGGATCATGATTTTCCTATGTAATGCTTACGAAGTCTTTACAGAATGCATAGCTAAGCACTTTCTACAACCCTACTTTCATCTTTTTTTCATGAGTGAATATGTTTATTTTCACTAAAATATCTATTCATCCACTGCTGGGATTTCAGTCAAATATCTATTCTTCCACCCATTCATATGGGCTGAGATTTCTCTCCACAGAATGCAAACTCTGTTCCCAAGGGTACTTTTGTCTTGAGGATATGAGAAGATAGTGCCAGGATCTTTCAGTTGTAGGTGCAGGGGTTTTTGCACCACATTTGTCAAAACTGGGTTAGAGGACAGTCTCTCCAAACCTGTTATAACCACTCATGTTTAACTACCATCATGCTTACTCTTAATTCAGACCTAATAATTAGCTCCATACGGCAACAGTACACATATGGGTCTATAAAACATGATCATCAATTTGCAAGGTTGTGTGGAATATAAACATTAATATACAAAAAAAATCACAATCCATTTTAAACAAGATCTAAACTGAAAGAAAGAGGTGTGGTTTTCACCACATTGGATTAAAAATTTCTTTATAGTTTAGTCAAGTCTCAAGTTGTTAAATAATTTACCACAAGGAAATAGGAAAGCTCTTACCTTATCAAGGAAATGGCATTTCCACAGAACTGCAAGCAATTCACAGTCCATAGGCAGGATGACAAAACTGCTTTCTAAATGGCTTAATGATGGAGAATTCTTGAGGGAAGGAAGAGAGGAGATTTGAATGTAAAGGAAGGCACTAGAGGACAGGATATAAAAGGAAATCTGCATCTGTCATCTTCCTTAAAATGATGTACACTACACTGTACTCTTGCAACAACTAAGTTCCTAATCTCATGGCAGTCAGCTTTGATATTTGGATAATAAAATATGATCAATATCTCTTACATTTTATTGAAAACATAGCTAGATAAATTATTTTCTTTTAGTCCATGTTATGTGCCTCTATAATCTTTGTAAGTGTATTGTTTCTATTTAGAATTAGCAAAAAAATACTCTTTTTTTCTTACTTTTCACTTATTTGTGTTAGTTTGTCAGGACAATTGACAAACAGTAACACATTCTGCCCTTTTAGAAGCAACAATTGTTTTTTTAATGGACATCACCCCAATACAGTTCTTTGAGGTATACAGGGTATAATAGGATGCAACTCCAATTCACTGACTGCGACATTCTAGGCATTAGTATTAGGGAGAGCTGCACAGAAGATTTATAGAGTTATACAATCATTGAATAATTCAGATCAGTGACCTCAGAAAGTTACCTGGTCCAACCCTTTTTTCAAAGCAGATCCAACTGTATTGGGTTGCTCAGGGCCTTGCCCTGGTGAGTTTTGGGTATCTGCAAGGACAGATATTCCACAGTCTATCTGGACCTCTGTTCCTGACAATCCTCATTTTGAAAAGATTATTCCTCATCTCTAGTTGGAATGTCCTGTGTTCCAATTTGTGTGTGTTACCTGTTGTCCTATCACTGTGCACCTCTGAGAAGAGTCTGGCTCTGTCTTCTCTATCGAGTAAAAAGATTAGATACTAGGATTAGGAAGATTAGGCACTATTAGCTAATTGAAGACAACAATAAACTCTCACCGTGGCCTATGAACCCAGATCCTTTAGCCTTGTTTTGGACCTCACATCCTCCAGCCTCCTGACCAACCTGGTGGCCATCTGCTGGATTTGCTACAATTTGTCACTGTTTTTCTTGTAGTGGGAATACAAAATGGATGCAGTGCTCCAAATGAGATCTCACAAGTGCTGAATAGAAGAGGATAATCACTTCCCTCAACCTGATCGCTACATGTATTAAGTGTGGCCCAAGATGTGGATGGCTTTCTTCACTGCAAAGGCAAACTGTAGTTACACGTTCAGCTTGTTTTCCACCTTTCTGCAGAGCTGTTTCTACCCAGTTGGAGCCTAGCATGTATTGTTACTTGCGGTTATTCCACAACAGATTCAGGACTTTGCATTACCTTTTGTTGAACTTCCATAAAATTCCTGTTAGCCTATTCCACCATCCTGTTCAGAACTCTCTGAAAAACAGCCCTACCCTCCAGCTTACTGACTGCTTCCCACAGTTTCTTGTCCAATTGCTTAAAAATGACCTTGTTTATTTTCTCGATTATATAGTTTGTAGACAAACTTCACTTGTCTTGATCTGTTCTCTTATCCTCACTCATAAGTTTTTTACTGGCTCATCACCCATTTCAAGACAAAACTCCATGCATTCACATTCCTCCTTTGTATGGAGTGCAACTGCTCCTCTGTCTCAGTATCTAAAAGTAGACAGGCAAGTTCTTTGTCATGCTCAGGACACTGGGGATACTGCCAAGAGTTTCAAGAGATGATTTTTAAACAAGTGTCTTTAGCTTGCTGATCCCAAGAAACTTCATGTTTTGTGTGCTTTTCTCTTGCAAATGTTCTACCACTCTCTATTTCTGTTCCCATTGAGAAAATATTAACCATGATTGCAATACCCGCCCAAATCACATTCAGCACTGGATCACCTTAATTTTTTAAAAATTATTACAGAGAGCTTCTTCAAAATGCTTTTTGGAGAGCTATTCTGACTTTTTTTTTAAATACATTCTTATCAGCCTATATATTCCAGTCCCCTAAATGCTCTCCAGCTAAAAGCGCATTAGTCTACTGAACTGGAATTGATTTATGGCATGCTGTGAAGACACTATTGTAAGTGAGGGGCAAACATTTGTTCCTGTAACACATGGACATTTACAGAATTACAACCTTTTAGCAATAAAATCATGCTTTTCCTTTCATACTGAGGCTCTAAGAAACATGGTGCTCCTGTACTCTCTTACTGGAGAAGAGAAGGCTGAGAGGTGACCTCATGGCAGCCTACAGCTTCCTCAAGGGGGGTAGTGGAGGAGGAGGTGCTGATCTCCTCTCTCTGGGGAACAGAGAGAGGACACAAGGAAATGCAATGAAGCTCTGTCAGGGAAGTTCAGATTGGTCATTAGGAAAAGGTTCTGCACTGGGAAGGTGGTAGGTCACTGGAACAGGCTCCCCAGGGAAGTGGTCACGGCACCAAGCCTGTCAGAGTTCAAGGACCATCTGGGCAACACTCTTAGTCCTATAGTTTAGTTTTAGGTAGTCCTGCGAGGAGCAGGGAGTTGAACTCTTCCAACTTGAGATATTCAATGATTCTAAGATTCTATGATTATTAGTGTAATTCTAAAGACTGGACACTACAGAATTTTTCCTTCATCTTTTTGTAACAAGTTTATTGCTAACATTTTCAAATTCTTCTTCTAATGAAAATGTAAAAAAATACAACAGTGATAACTAGTTATATTCACTAGAATAGTCTAGAATTTGGGTAACTTATAAGCTTTGGGTACCTCCACCGATCTTCCAAAGTCACATGGCATAACCTGCCTGCTTTGCAGGCAAGGGAGCAGCTCACAGAAGTGATTTTCTCATACCAAAGCAGATGGATTGATTGGTTCAAATAAAGTAAGAAATTTACCTTGTCCTGCTGTCCCAAAGTTATCACCCGTGACTATAGTAGCGGTCATGTGGTTCTCTGGCCCCGCTTCGTATGCATGAGAAGCATAGACAGTTTAGATGGGCCCTAATTAGGGAAAAACTGGAGCTCTCAGTAATTATAGCTAGTGAGTACAGACAACTTCCAAATTTCCTCTGATAAGGTATTAGGATTGGTATTTGTTAATTGAGAATATAGCTGCGATTGTCATCTCAGAACACTGATAGAAAATAAACTTTGTGTACTGTAATATCAGGATATCGGTTTATCAGGATAAATAAATATCAGGAATAGCAAAATAGTTTACACTAGTGAAAGGCAACATTAATTTTCAAGAGAACATAAAGTCAGATATGGCAAATAAATAACTGCACCTGAAAGTATGTTAGATTTTTTTCCATGAAGTGAAGACTTACAGATGGTAAAAGTATCAAAGGGGGAGTTTGGGTTGATAAGACCATAGCTTAAGCCTTAAATGAGTTATTTGCATTGGGATTAACTATGAAAATGACAATTTCTAATATTGGACTTATGTTTATGGTCTTGAGGATATCTTTTAAAGTGCCAAAGAAGGTATTGTAGAACAAATTAGTAAAATGAAGTGTAAAATCTTACTATGACTACATGGTGTTCATTCAAAAGTTCCAAGAAGCTCAGATGTGATACTATGGACATACTGACTTAATGTATGAAGCATCACTTACTGTTGCCTCAGTGCCACAAGGACAGAAGAAAACAGGTATTCAATAATTAAATTACTATTTTCAAAAAATCTCTTTTTAGGAGAACCTAGGAAACTACAGACTGTAGACTTTGATCTCCATCATGTGACAATTAATAGGAAAAAACAAGAGTTAAGAGGCATGGGTAAATTACATATTGGGGGAGAGTGACTGTGGCTTTTTTAGAAAGAATGGAGATAGCTATTACACAAGAAGGTTATTCATTCTTTAATTCAGCGTAAAAGACATACAGCGGGATTAATTTGCACAAACATGGTCATCTGGTGTCATTTTGGGTAGCGTAGGACATTCTGCTTAGGCTCTGGCTGCTACTTTTGGGCTTCTCAAATCTTGTCTCATACGTGCTAGCCCTGCTAACCCTATACAGTTGTCTGGGATACCCTAGGGCATGTCTAATGGCCTTGGCTGCATTTATACAGCTGCATTCAGCCTTTACTGCTCAGGGGAACTTAAAGTGAAATAAGACAGCCATTCGATATAAGGTAGGGAAGGCAGGGTACCACAATCCATTCCCTTCAAAACATTCTTTTGCCTTATTGACACCATAAGCCCCCCCCATCATTTTTAAACTGAGCAATCTGGTGCTTTTTAAGAGCTGTTTTTGAGGATTGATTAGTGTCATTTTACCTGCCTGTATCTCCAGGACTGTTATGGCGACACGAGGTAAAGCAAGGATGATTTAGAAGAGGAGGAGCATAAAACCTCAGTCACAAATCCTGTGAATGTTATTTGGTCCACCTGATGGCCAAGCAAAGAAGACTATGAACATCATTTTTACAGATCTGGAGACTGATGATCCAATAGTTGATTGCAAATCATCCTCTTTTGAAAGCTGTATTCATTCTAGCTTTAAAAATTGGGACATTAAAAATATTGTTTACACCATATTTTAGAGACAAAATGGAAACCATATATTCATATGACAAAAAGGTAGAGAATATTTATGGACTGTTAGCCCTTTAAATATTACACTATGGCACATCTCAGAAGTGTTAGACGTACCGCTGAATCATTTCACAGCAGCAATGCACCAATGAGCTTTCAGACAGATCTTCACATCTTAACACCACTCTATTTTCTTCATTTAAATCAGTGAAACCAAAAAACTCCTATTAAATAAAATTTAAATCCAGCTTTTTTTCTCAGAGAAACATTTAGGAGTTGCTAATTGGCTATTCTAGAAACAGTCAGGTTTCAAGCATATACACATGCCCTTGGGTTAGTGACGACCATTAATTATACCTCTCCTTTTTACTTGGTCAAAGATGAGAAAATTAAATCCAAAGGAGACCGAGGACTTTATTCTCCAGTTATATATGTTATATAAATGTTTGCAACTGCGCAAGGTTAAAGAAGCTTCCGGTGGTGTTTTAAATTCATTTTGCATTCATCTTGCTTTTGTGTATATGAATACAAAAGAGACTCAGCCCTCAGCATCCTTGTGTTTTTCCTGTCCCTGCTGCTGTTCTGATTTCCTCCTTTTCCTTTTTTTTTTTTTAGTAATGTGTAGAATCTGAAAGGGGTTTGTGAAAATTTTACTTTTTTTTACCAGAGTGAGTCTGGTCATAATGAAAACAACCCCATATGCAAGCTAATGGAACAATTTGGGGGATAATTTCTTCAGGTGTGGAGCGTCTGACCTCAGGAGCCTGACAGATAGGGCTGCAGCATTATTAGCAGTCACTCAGGCCTCCAGGTGGAATTCAGGAGGCAGGAATGGCCACGCATTTCAATCTGTGCAGTTAACCTACTTAGATTAGAATCTATTATTTATGGTGATTATCAGCCATTGCAGCTCTTGTAAATGGCAGTAGGTGAGTGCTTTGATAATAATTAAGGTATTCATTATAGGATAAAAACGGAGGTCAGCTTCCTTCCCTCTTTTGAAACAGAACCGAACACAAGGAATTGCAAGACTGAAGACATTCTTGCCAGAAAGAAACGACATAGATTTTTTGTCATCTTCTTTATTCTGAAGCTGTGTTTTCACAGCCTTCTATATTCACTGTAGCAGTAAAACTAAAAGGTCTCTAATGCCTTCTTTTAAGGAGTTCATTAGAAAACCGTTAGTGAGGTTTTGTGTATTTTTATTACTACTACATTCCAGCATGAGGCACACAATACCTACAGGAGTCTGAAATATGGGAGAAAATCATACACGCAAAGCATATAAACTTTGTACAGTTTGCTGTCTTTTTTTATTGCATTGCATGATAAAGCCCCCTATTGTTTGAGTATATACACTACTTTATTCTTTAATAATGCAACTTAAATGTCATGGATGTCTTACAAAGCTTGTGTTTATAAAATTTATTAGACAGAGATATGCTAAATGACTCCTAGGGGATTTGGATATTGCTGAATATTGGAAAACCAATGAAACATAGGTAGGACTAGCAGATTTCCTGCTATTTACCCACTGAACTAAATCAGCCTAAAGAAGTACCATATTTACAGATTAAAGAGAAGAAGGGGAAATGTTTGCTTTTTACTTCATAAAATGCCTGTTATGAATTAAAAGTTTTCTTAAAGTTGTTAGCAAACTGTCAGGTTTTAACAGAATTCATTTTAGCCAGTGCCAGTGTCCATCCATCAAAATATCTAGCCATCAAAAGATGCTCCAGCATACAGGTCGGAGAAGTATCAAAACCTACCAGTACAGTAACAGTATGTAACTTTAATATATATTAAAATTATGAAAGAATAAGAAAAGTAAGAAAAAGTTGTCTCATGTACCTCTGTTTCATTCTTTCTCTTTTCTCTAATATAAGAATTGTACTGGTTTATGAGAGGTAAGTGTTTTAATTTGGACAAAATTTGTGAGTGTGAGAGCCACAGCTCAGTTTATCCCATATACGAAAAATGATTTAACTCTCCCTATCTATCCACAACATCCTTCCTAGACTTCTAGTGATAGGGAAGTGTGGAAAATATATGCTAACTACTTGCATTTCCTCACAGACCTACAGCAATGGACTGGAGACTTGAGTAGAGAAGAACTGGGAATGGACAAAATGGCAGCAAGCTCTCCACAGAATTGCCTTGCACATAACCCTGGGAAGGTGAAACTGGTACTGGTCAAGGTCCTGTGCCAGAATCAAATTATTCCAGTTTTAGAAAACTGCTCCTTTCATGGAATGTAAGATGGTCACCCATCTGTGCTGAACATCCATGTCCTTTAAAGATTGGATGTAGGCCCTTGGTTACTATCTGGGTATGAAACATACTCTGTGTAAAGGCAAGGGCTTACTGATTGTATAACATCTAAAGAAAAAGAAGTCATTCAGGAAGTATCTTAGAAATGAATACAAATATAGTTTATTTTTATTTGATTTCTAGAACTTTCAAAATTCTTTTGGATAAAATTCCTGCCTTAACACCATTCTAAAATTCAGAAAATATAAAAACCCAACATATTTTGTAAGCAGATGTCTCTAGGACTGAGGTAGAATTTTGGGGGGGGGAAGCAAAAGAGAGAAGCTGGTAGATTTCTTAATTTGAAAATGTGGACAGAAAATGTAGATAGAAAATGTAGAGGAAGGGAGGAGGAAGGTAGGAAGAAAGAGAAAGACAGGAAGAAAGGAAGAAAAGAAGAAAGGAAGAAAAGGAAGGCATTCAGGAAGGAAGGAAGGAAGGAAGAAAAGAGTGTGTTTCACCATTACAAACATTAATCAAAATACAGTCCACATAAATATTTGAATAATATAAGCAATGAAATCTCTTTGCACAGGTCAGAGTTTCCAACGTTTGTAATAATTTATCAAACTGATGTTGTGGTTGTGTTTCCGAGTAACGTTCTGTGACTTCTAAATGAATTCTCTACCAATTCTGATTTGCCATTACCAGAAAATGCTGATTCACTGTCAGTGTACTATCAGACTCTGAGAATGACTAAAGCAAATAATTTGGCATGATGAATGAGAATAGACAAGTGTTAATGATATCCTCAAGTTTAAATGCAGTTCCCAGGAAACTGTGTGTAGTCTTAGATCGCCATTCATTTCTAATGGAGTTGCTATCATTTTTTTCAAAGAAATAATACTTGAGAAAGCCAAGCTGAAAAAACAGCCCATCACATAAAGTGTACTCCTAGTTAATACCATAATGGGCAGGTTTCCTTATCGCTTCTCTTTTGAGAACTTAAAAGGATTCTTATTTCAGTCATTAATCAATCAACATTCAATTTCACTCTTCTACTTGTTCATAGTTATATTCAAAAATCAGTTATTTGATTCTGAAAACTATTCTATAAATCCTTTAACACTTTATATATAACAGACAGAAGGGATGGGAATGGTCTACTGTCTTTCCTTCCCAAAACATTCTATCCCATTACATTCTCTTTCCATTTCACTTTTACTGTTTTAGAACCAGGTTGAAGTTTCCTAAAGGAAGAGTCAGAATAGAAGACAAAATATTATGAAGCCTACATCCTGACTTTATGTTTATTAGTCTTGCTTGATTTTGGCTAGAAGCTCTCTGAATTGTCCAAATTGGCTTCAGTTGTTCCCAAACTTTTAAAGTAGCACAAACACTAAGGACTAATTTAAGAGGAAAATAAATTCTAAAGGAGAATTTGCCAAGCTCCTATTCAAATGCCCTCCTTCTACTCTATCCTTTCTTCTCCTCCTTCATATCAATTAAGAGGAGCAAGTGGAAGGTTTTGTTTCTGTTGAAGGGGCTCACTGAAGACCCATTCTGGTGGTTCCTTATGTCACAAAACTGCAAGAGTAGATTTTTTTTTTTTTTTTTTTAGCAACACAGTTCCCACCTGGAGACTGGGATACAGGACTAAATTTCCCAGCCAGTTTTACCTATATTTGGGTTCATGGAAAAGAATCTGAATCAATTTATAAACCTTCAAAAATTCCTTTAGATTCAGATCCCAGCTTTTGATTAGCACAGAATTGCTGAGGTTGGCAAGGACCTGTGGAGATCATCTAGTCAACCCCCTGCTCAGAGTCAGCTAGAGCAGGTTGCTCAGAGCCTGTCCAGTCATGTTTTGAACATCTTCAAGACTGGAGACTCCACAAATGCTCTAGGAAAGCTGGTCCAGTGTTCAACCTCCCTTACAGTAAAAGTTATTTCTTCCATTTAATTAGAATTTCCTGTATTTCAGTTTGTGCTCTTTGCCTCTTTTCCTGTTACTAGATCCTACCAGGAAGAGTCTGGCTCCATCTTTACTCCCTCCCATTCTGTATTTGTACATAAGAGCGCCTCTGAGCCTTCTCTTCTCCAGTCCTTACAGTCACAACTCAGCCTCTCCATGTAGCTCAGATGCTCCAGTCCTTTCATCATCTTCATGGCCCTTCACTGAACTCCCTCCAGTATGTCCATATCTGTCTTGTACATGGGCGTCCAGCACTGGACAGAGCACCCCAGATATATCTCACCAGTGCTGAGTCAAGGAGAAGAATCACCTGCCTCGACATGTTGACAGTGCTCTGCCTAACGGAGCCCAGGAAGCCGGTGGCGTTCTTCTGTTATTTTTTTTTGATCCCCTTCCCTAAGCTGTCTTCAGTATTTTGCCCAGACACCCTCCCACTCTGTTGCTTCAATTCCCTGTATCCGCCTTTTTGCTCTGTTGTCTTTTTACTGCAGTGCTCGTCCTACTTTTGTATTTCTGTGAAGTGTAACATGAAACACCCAGTGTAAGGAGAGATGGACAAAGTGTATTTTTCTGTTGATTCTGGCTCAGGTGTTGTATTTAAGAACCGCACAGTGTTACTCCATCAGCCTTCTCTTCCCTGTGCTCTGCCTGGGGTGGGACCTGGAAAGAGGCCCACATGGAGCTGTATATGACAACCCGACGCAGTGCCTACAGAAGAGGAATTCTCTGCCAAGCTTAGTCTGCCCCACATCCAAGTTTAAGGACGTGGGAGTCATTATGCTTTTACATTTATGCCAAAATGAATCAGTCAATTAGTCACATTTCATATAGAGTGGAATTCAAGTAAATCTTCCCCAAAGTCACCAGAATAGTGTTGTGTTGCAACTAGCAGTATGCAATGTTCATGAGTCATGTTAGAAATGTTATGAAATAAGCTAAAAATTATGAGATTTTAAAATAGTACATGTAGAGATTTATTTAGTTTTGTTATTTTTTATTTCCCTTACTACTCTTAAACCTTTATTTTCACGGTTTTTTAAATTTACCTCTCAGGACTAGAAACAGGCTATTTTTATTTCAAAATTATAGACTCAGTTATATTCGAGTAACTGCAGTGTCCAGTCTTTCAAAAGGACTCTGAATATCATGAGGTTTGGCAATTTTGCCACAAGACTTCATTCCTTTGGGTACCCTGACAGACTAAAAGCAAAGCATAAAACCAGTACTTATTAAAACTCTAGTAGCCCGTATTTCTTTTTCTATATTGTCTCCCTGAACTGCTATTTTGCTGTCCTTAACTTTGACCATCTTACCATAAGAGTAGAATACTGGCATGCATTTTTCTGTCCACCCCAGATATGATCCAACATGAATAAAGAGAATGAAAACCACTCATTTTTGTTAACCAGCCAGGCTAGCAGCAGGGGAACATTTTAGAAATGTTCAGAAATGTTAGTTGCTTCATTTGATCCTCATTCTAACAGAAACTCCGTATGAAAGTATGAACCTCTAGTGGATATGACTAATTTTGTAGAATGAGTGATTTGTTGGTGTCCTGACTGCATCACTGTTCCACAGTTATTTGCCACCTAATGGTCATCTACTTAATTGAGAGGTAGGTGCCTAAATACATATTTTTTTATCTGGTTCTGCATTTTCTTCCACTATGTTTGTACCTGCACTTGTGAACTACAAACTCTCAAAAACTTTTACAATTTTTAAGATAGCTCTTGTTGAAAATGCCATGGTGCTGTCCTGTAAATAGTAACAATGACCCTAATGGTTTCCAGGCATTTAACCTCAGATGCCTGGAAAAGGTTAAGAAGATTTAACTTTATAAACCGTGGAAAATCATTCTTCTGTATGTTTTCAGACCAATACTGACTCTGATCATGTTATCCTGGTTCCAAGGACTTGTATTGAGCATTGAAGAGGGAAAAAAGGTGAATAAAACAACACTCCTACAGAAACAAAAAAGAAAGGGAAGGTCCTTTTGTCACTTGGCAAATTGAACATTGAAGTGTGGTCACTGGGTCAAAGTCAGCTCTTGAGAAAAATCAATACCATTTACTTCCCAGGGTTTTCTCTTCTTTACTAGACCCTAGTCTCCAATGGCAGCCAAAATCCAAGTCTGTGCTGGCTCTTCACTATGAGGAATACCCGGATACAAAAGAAAATGTTGACATTTCTTCTGTTTAACCTGACAAATCATCATTCAAACTGTGTAGCCAAACAATGAAAATCAGAGAAAGACCAGTGGAAGCTTCAGACAGTGCATGATCTCACCTATACAATTAAAAGGAAGAACAGTCTCCTGTCTCTTTTTTTTTCACTCTAAAGCAAATATCCTACAAATTTTCTAAGAAATTAGCCTGTAGCTGTTTCATTTAGACTTTGCCCTTTCTAAAGACTTATATTGTCTTTTCACATCTTGCCAATCAAAACCTGCTGGGAAAATCCTAAAATGGGAAATTCAGGAGAACTTATAAAATCCAAGTTACAATAACAAGTATGCAATGTCCTGATCTTAAAGTGTTCTGAGGAATCTATATATGCTTAGATTCTCCTTGTAGTAATTTATATCTAAAGCATGCTGTTGATCACATGATTTTTGGAATAATGCTAAAGTTGCCTGGAGCTAGACATTGGGAGAGGTTACTTCCCTATGCAGAAAGATAAAGGAAATATCTTCTGCCTAGGTTACTTGCACATTGAGGCTATGCACACATAATAAAGATGACTGTAATATATGTTTATTCCCCCATTCCACCTTCCACTGCTCAGGAAACAAAAAGAAAAAGGGTAGAAAATCAGCAGAACCAACAATCCAGCCTATAACACATTAGTCATCAGCTCTGAAATGGTACATGAGAACTGGTAATTTGCAGTGGTGTAAAATATCTGGAGCAAACGAGGTGACATGTCATGAGCCAGATTCTCTTTCATGGCCAATACTGAGTCTGGTTTGTGATTTGGTCTGTGGGAATAGTTACATAATATACTCACAGCAGAATGTATTTTTGACTCAATCAGGTTCCGCATTCTCTCTTTCCCGAAGTTATACAACTGAAACAATCATATTCGATTTCCATTATTATTAAAATCCCCTAGAATTAGTTTAAGAATTTAAATTAGACCAGAAAAATATAATGCATAACTGATTTGAACTAAAGGACATGTCATTCTATTGGTTTTTAATTTTCAAAGTCTGCATTCATACAGCCTGATTAGCAGCTGCTGTGATGTCACAGAACAGCCTGTATTATTCACAGGAGACAGCTTGTGCACTTCCATGAAAACAGGACATTTCTCCAACATCCTATATGCTCTAGAGAAAATGCAATAATATGTATAATATGCTTATAAAAAAAAGGATACTTCCTAGGAAAACTAAAAAACCAATGTATTTTAAAAGCTTATTAACTGATTATGCAGGATCTTCACAGAGATTACAAAAATGTAAAAACAGAAAAGAAATCTATGGAGTTGTGTTTGGAGTTGCACCTGCTTTTATTTTTTTATTATTTCCTTGGTGACATATTAATATAACATCCATCTCTTTCTTTCTGCTATATTCACAACTGCCTTTATTCATAGAGTGGAAAGCAGGAA
This sequence comes from Sagittarius serpentarius, assembly GCA_034782735.1. Taxonomy (NCBI): domain Eukaryota; kingdom Metazoa; phylum Chordata; class Aves; order Accipitriformes; family Sagittariidae; genus Sagittarius; species Sagittarius serpentarius. The sequence continues at coordinate 21,483,757 of JAVKLA010000005.1, read as the reverse complement.
TGTTGGAGATACGGGGCCTGTGATCAAAAGCTGTGTTCAAATTGATTCCTCTGTATTGCTAACTATGGAAATCAGTTTTGTTTGTAAAACTGAAGAGGTTGAACAAAGAATGAGGTCATAGAATCATAGAATTATCAAATCGCTTGGGTTGGAAGGGACCATCAAAGGTCCAACCCCCTGCAGTGAGCAGGGACACCTTCAATGAGATCAGGTTGCTCAGAGCCCCGTCCAGCCTGGCCCTGAGTGTTCCCAGGGATGGGGCTTCTACCACCTCTCTGGGCAGCCTGTGCCAGTGTTTCACCACCCTCACTGTAAA
>JAVKLA010000005.1:21466717-21483341 GCA_034782735.1 Sagittarius serpentarius | reverse complement strand
CAACCCCAACTCGTTCAGCCTGTCTTCATCGGAGAGGTGCTCCAGCCCTCTGATCATCTTTGTGGCCCTCCTCTGTACCTGCTCCAACAGCTCCATGTCTTTCCTGAGCTGAGGACCCCAGAGCTGGAGGCAGCACTGCAGGGGGGTCTCACCAGAGCAGAGCAGAGGGGCAGAATCACCTCCCTCGACCTGCTGGCCACACTTCTCTTGATGCAGCCCAGGATCTGGTGGGCCTTCTGGGCTGTGAGTGCACACTGCCGGCTCACGTCCAGCTTTTCATCCACCAGCACCGCCAAGTCTTTCTCTGCAGGGCTGCTCTCAATCCCTTCATCCCCCAGCCTGTATCAATGCCGAGGGTCGCCCTGACCCATGTGCAGGACCTTGTACTTGGTCTTGCTGAACCTCATGAGGTTCACACAGGCCCACTTCTCGAGCTTGTCCAGGTCCCTCTGGATGGCATCCCGTCCCTCAGGTGTGTCAACCCCTCCACTCAGCTTGGTGTCATCAGCGAACTTGCTGAAGTCATGTAGACACACTCCAGGAAGTGTCACTAAAGGAGTCATTTCTCCTTAGACTCATCTACAGTGAAGAAAGAAGCCTCAGAACCGCCTGGGAAGAAGGAAACCCTTCAGTCTCCAGAATTTCATTTTTATTAGAAAGAACATTTCTAAACTTGTGGGACAAAAAAAAAGAAAAAAGAAAAAAGAAAAAGAATAAAAATAACACCCTCATATTTTCAAAGTGAGGCCTAAATACCTCTAATGTAAAATGCAACTGATGTGAATTATAAAGAAGACCTCATAATCTTGTGATTATAGTTTGAGGAGGGAAGTGGGAAAGGCATGACATTAATGCCCAATTTTTGAGTTATTCTATTTGGCAATACGGAACACTGAGATAAAAGGCCAAAATGTTCATTAGAAAAGTATCATATGGTGAGAATGCATGAAGGAGAAGCATACTTCTCCTTTAGGAAAGACATAAAGAAAGTAGTATGTCTTTTGTACAGGACGACGAAATTTAACAGTAGGAATCAGCTTAAATTGGTGCAGGTTTTCCACATAGTCAGGCAAGTCACAGGCAGGGAGTTTTCTTTGGGTTTAAAAATACTCTGCTGATTAAAGAATAAATTCTTGGATTTGGAAATCCTTTACTGATATTCTAACAATATCATTATAGGTAAATAATGCCTAAAAATCAACTACAGCAACAACTGAAACTCATCTTCCTAAAATTGTTTTGTCCAAGAGTAAAACAGAAGGTCAAGGGTAGATGTTAAGATTTGGTTAGCTGGTACATGAAAGATTGGATTGATCTCTTACTGAGCATCTGCAATTACTTGTAGCTTTATTCAATGGCTGTTTTGATCATATGAGCACTTCTTGTTCTCAGAGGCTCTGCTGTGAAGTTGTCTTTTCAGCTGCTGTGTATGTCACTTTCAAATTGTGGCAGATCTTACTTATGTCTGTGTAAAAGCAGTTAAAATTGGATTTTCTTATAGGAAAAAAAAAGAAGAAAAAAGTTTGTTAAAATCCTTTTTGGACTTGGTTAAATTTTCTCCATTCCATTAGGATGTTTATGCCATATCAGCTTAGCTTACATGACAAGACCCATTTTCTCATTGGTTGCAGTCATTTGGGGAAGAGAATCATTTGATTAACTTTAAGTGTCTCTGGTGTAGACCTCTGTGGGAAACTATTCACCTTAGCTCTCCTCTGTAGTCAGAGAAGATTACACAAATACAGTCAATGGAGTCTTTTTTATATTAGGATAAAAATCTCAGATAAATAAAGGACCTATTTCTCTCCAATCTCTATAAAGACAGCTGAGGATGGCTATCTCAGATGTAGACATCTACCTGTTGCCGTCTAGAGTCTGATGAGATTTATACTATATTTTTATTAATAATACTTGCAACTATCTGTGACAATTGTAAAAACAATTAAAATAGTAATTTTGACATTCTTTCTCAATATCTTCGGTTTTCCTCGTATATTGCTCTTGTGCAACTAATTCAGAGTTAACTCCTTTTGCTCAAGAGATTTGTTAAATATTCATACACAGGTTTCATTCACAGCTTCCTATAGTATGTTCTTATATGTGTTTGGAGGTATGCAATGTTGTCCCAGGATAATACTATAGGAAGAATGAAGTCATGCTTTGTGTTTCTGTTCTACAGCAAGACTGTACGACAACAGATTGGATGTGGTGGGAACTGAGACATCCAGTGGAAGAACTATTGGTCTGTGATAGTATGTGGGAAGAACTCAGTTTGTCCAACAGGGAGGACCTTGAAAGGAGGAGCTATATGAAGGGAAGTGGAAGAGTAATAATTATAGAAATTATACTCCAGAAAGCAGAGGACTGAGTGAGAAGTGCAGGTCAAAGGTGGTAGACAATATTTGTGAAGAGACTTGGACAAACTATAAGAACTGGAAGTGAATGGCACATGTATGAATAGGCAGAAGTGATCTACGACAAAAGAATTAATTTACACTCAGAAAAGTACGTATCTTAATTCATATGTAGTTTTAGGTTGGTTTTTTGTAAGGTCACTTGAAGTGTTATTGTCAGACAGATGGTTTCATATTTCCATGAAAGACACTATTTCAAGAGTACTTGGAGGGTAGTCTGTTGTTCCTTATTAAAAGAGACATTTCACCATAATGAGAAACATGCTTTTCTTATAAGGCCTCTGTGGGAAATTTTAACAAGCAGTAGCTAATGTTCAGTATAACCAGAGATTGTAAAAGGAAATACATACGACAGATATGTACCTTGTAGATCAGCAAATGTGGAGTCGTCATTGCTTGCAACAGGTCACAGGCTGTGTGCTAAGCTAATATCACAAACTTCAAGACCTGTCAGGCTTCGTCATGGCTTCTCTTGGCCTGTCTAGAAATTTGTTTTAGTTTGTAACAGCAATTATCTAATGACCATATAACTGTTACTTACATTCGTTTAGCTCTTCCTTTGCTTTGCACAATGGTGCAGCATAACACTTTTAGTTATATGTATGTATATTTCTAACTAACAGATACTAATATCAAGTGGATTTTCTGTGCAGAATGAACTGTCTTTTACCCTAGAATAAAATGCAGCTCTGGTGGGCTGAGGAGGAAAGGCGTGGGGTGATGTCAAAGACACTGAAGCACAGGCACAGATTGATACTGGAGGCCCAAGTTTATAAACAGATCACCAGCGGTCGACTACTGGTCATCAAAAGCAAGAACCCGGGGGCCAGGTATAAGTAGCTTTAGAGATAACAAAGAGAACAAAGTACAAATATACAATACATTTAAAACATATCTTATAAAGTAAAGTTGTATTTAAAATTAATTTTCAGACAAACAAAAAAAGAGCAAGGTGTAGAGCACATCAGCTGACAGCTGAAAGTGACTCCAGGCGGATCCTCGAGAGAAGGAAACCACCAGCATCAGCACTGTACTCCTCCAGGAAAAGGTGCTGACAATTAAACACGTGGCCTCTCCCCTGACTGAAACCATTGGCCTGACAAGACTGAGCGTAACTTCAGAAAATGGGTAGATACCAGAAGGTATGCATCATTTTAACTATATACAATTTGAACTCTCTTAGTATCATTGCAGCTGGACTAATAATAATTCTTTGATTAGACTGTTAATACTTCAGTTAGACTAACAGTAAATTATTTGTTTGTATATATATGGTGTGTTTCTTTTGCCTGTAACATTTTGAGTACAACAAACTGATGGGAATACAAACAGTTCTGTAACTTGGGTACAACAAATTGGTAGCAGATATCAATTATAATCGTTGTAAGTAGTTCAGCTTTGTAAAACTGTAAATGAAATACAGCCCACAGTGTTATTCATTTGGAAGAAAAAAAACCAAACCACAAAAAACCTGAATCTTTTCTTATTTTAGAGTAAATTTCAAATTTTGGTTGATTTTATAACTGTGAATCATTCACTTAGTCATTGTTTTAAAGCATGGGATCTGGCCAGGAAAACCTAAATGCAGACAGATATTTTCTATCGGTCTTTAGGAGAATTCTATTTGTAATTTATTTTTACAGTTAAAACTTCTTAGAACATGTCTATAGCGGTTAGAAAACTTACACTCCAATGACAATGAGCAAAGAGAAACTTTTACACTAGGTGGACAAGCTAGTTTAACAGCAAGAGATGGACAAGGCTTTTTCACTTTCTATGCTCTTGTACTGACACTACCCCTTTGCAAAAGGTGTGCGATGGAGTATGACATAGAGGTTTATAAAATAACAAATGCCATAGAAAAAGGTGTATAGGAAATCATTATTTGCTATTTCTCACAATACAGAATCTAGACACCCTCCTCAAATTTCATGTCTCAGTGCTTAATAAAATTGTGGTACTTATTTGCACATAACTTTGAACCAAAAATATAAAATTTTGCATCAGTTCTTAAAGCTATTGGATTAATTAATTGGAAACAAATCTGTCAAGGACTTTCAAATTCTAAACACACTTTCTGACTCATGGAAGTACTCATAGTACGTATTAACGGCAGAAGCTACTGGAGTATATTTTCAAAACCGTGACAAAATCATTGTGTATTTATTCAGTTCTTCTTGGTTTTGGCCTCTGATGCAATTAGATGCAGCTGCTTTGCTAAATAGCTCTTCCATGTAACTTTCCTTATGCTATATTATAAGATCAGGTTTACGTTGAAAACATCAAGTGTTGTTCTGGCATTCCCCAACACATTGTGTTTTTCACCCACAGATTTGAAATAGTTTTGTTACACATAATTTATTTGTTATGCTAATTATTGTACATAATTATTAGTAAAATTTATTAGTGCAAAGCACCATGGACCAAATAGTCTTAGAAATTATTATTTTATTTATTTGTTTTTAATAGACTGGCCTCTGAATTATTTTGATTTTAAAGTTTAGTATTTTTTTCTTCTGGTTCTTTAAAAAAAAAGCTATTAAGCATTAAAGCAGTGTTGCTTGTGTGTTGTCCAGCTTTTGAACCTGCTCACTGATTATAACAAAGTTTGACAGATGGACAGAGGTCTGAAAAATGTTAAGTTCTTAGAAATTTGACAAAGTTAAGCAACGCTATTAGTATCTCCACTGAAGAAGTTGCTCTGTGAACTCACTCTTTATTAAACACTTGAGAATTTACAAGGCAGCAAGAGGTACTCAATTTTTCAATTGCTGGAAAAGCTTTGATCAGAGTTCCTGCTTTATTTACCAGAGAACCCAGCCAAGCAGCATGAATTCATAAGAAGTCAGGCTTTATTGGTTCCACTGTGTCCTGGAGGGCTTTTCCTTGCTTCGGCTGAGTCTCCCAAACCTGGATTGTCTCTTTTCTACCATTTCCTGCTGGCCAGTCTTCCAGGGTACAGATACAAGTTTTCATGGGATTTTTTGGTGTTTTTTTTTCCCCTTACTTAATAACTTCAGCATTGCAAGCCTTGTAAAAGCTCCCTTTTCAGTCACTGAAGAAGCAAGCAAAGGAATAATTAACAAGCAAAAGATTTTCTCCTTTCTGGAAAACAAAGCAAAACAACATATTGCAGCAGTAAACTACATAGTTTTGTTGGGCAGTGTATTGGTTTTTACTACCCAAAATATTTTACAGTCTCACAGGGCATTTTTAGTCATCATGTTGCAAAGTTATTTTCTTTATTCTGTTTTTAGTTAAATTATTTTACCAGTGTAGGGCAAGCGTAATTCATACCAACCTATACGTCCATGTTCCTTCAAGTTCTTGTTCAGTTACCTTCTTCTAACACTGTTGGATTATTTTCTGAACAGGTAAAACCTTTTCATACTTACATGCTATACTTTTGTTTATTTTTGAAAGAAAATATGTTTCTCCCCAGCTGAGGCCAGTGGAACATCCGATGAGGCCAAATACTTTTGCTTACACCTTGGCCAGCTGGTTCCTCTGATGCGATGGGAAAGTCTCAGAATGATCTATGTGACTTCCAGGGCTGTGAGTCCCTCAAGCCTAAGCATCTTCCTCCAGCTCAGGATGGAAATCTTTCGATTTAATTAGTTATCCTATGGATATTTCTCTATAACCTCTCCTCTGCTAAATCCCTCCTGACATCTACAAACAAAACCTCACTGCCTTGGAATGAACCAAAACTGATTCCCTGTGACTGATCTCACCAATAAGCTTGTTGTTAACAAAGGCCTTTAGATCTGACAGCGGGTCTGTGCCATGGGGCCTGAGGGTAAGTGCAGTTCCCAGGTCAGGGTCCTCTGCTGTGTGCAGATGCTTCAACTAGCACTGTCTGTTTAATTAATTTCAGTCTGCTTCACCTATTTAAGCTTTTCACTTGCCTGCTGTTTTCCCTATCAATAAATACAAGTAACAGATTATAAAAAGAGAAATTCTGTATAGAGCAGGATGAATCATTTGTGCTAACAAGATTAATCTATTTCTGTCACTACTCTTGAAGGTTTGTATGCAACACATCGAACAAATTATTTGAGTACATTGTATTCCTCATATAGATGAGTTTTTCATATATAAGCAATACATATGTTTGTAAATATAAAATATATTAGGGTATATCCCTCTATATACACACAGCTCTGTAAATATAAAATATATTAGGATATACCCATTTATATACACAGAGCTTTTATCACTAGATAGTTCTAAATTTTCCCAGTTTCATTTAAGCATGTTACAAAATTCAGCTTTATCAGAATTTGTTAAAATTTGTTTGTGTTAGAAATATTTCTAGTTTCAGGCAGACCTGGAACTCCATTTTGTTAATTGTTAGTGTAATTAAAATACTACACAAACAAGTAAGTCTATTAAGCTGTATTGGTGGAGCTATACTGACATAGCTATGCCAGCAAAGCATTTGAGTGCAAATCCTGACCTTATATAAACAAAATATGTTTTTCTGGGACAGTTGAGCTACCTTTTCCAAATCCTTCAGTATTAGGACTTTAGCTTTTCAGCATAAATAGTCCTGTCTATATAGCAGGCCTATAAGCTAAAGTATGGTTTTGTAAGGTGGGGAGAACAGGCATATAGCAACTCACTGCCACTGGGAAAGAAGGTCTTGATCCCATCTCCTCCCTGTCCTTGGATGAGCTTCCTCATCATCTGGTAAAACAGTCTGGTCTTGTTGGACCTCTCAAAGAACTGATTTAACTCCCTGACCAGAAGAAACTGGTTAGTTTTCTGCCTGATTATTTAAACAGTCCCACACAAGACTGGGAAGAGCACTAGAGCTGACACAAGGGAGGAGGGGAATCTGTAAGACCACGAGGAGAGGGAGAGGGAGAGAGGCTAAGGCAAAGAGGGACAAGAGAGCAAGACTGTCCTTTCTCAGTGCAGTAAATGGTGAGATAAACACAGCTGCATGTGGAAGCACAGCTCAGGTATTTCGTATGATCATAAGCCAGCAAGTGGCTACAGGAGACATAGCAGGGCATTGAAGGGTGACAGCATCCAGAAGACATAGTGACAATAATTAGGTTAAGGAATATTGGCCAGTTTTGTATCAGCCCTTTTTGTTTTACCTTTTGTCTGACTTCAAATATGCAAACATATTAATAACAGTCACAATAGCCTATTACCCTTTTTTGAGAGAATAATGCTGCTTCCTTTGTTGTGGAGCTTATAACCACTAAATTCTCATCAACAATCTTCTGAATATGATGGAATAGTGTAAAAAAAAAAAAAAAGACAGCAGGAAAAGTGGTTGTGCTACTAAAATATCAAAGAGTGGGAAGTTACAAGAAAGATACTTTTCATTACTTCATCACACTGTTGCAAGATGTGGGAAAGCAATGCAGCTCCCTGTGAATACCTGTGAATATCAGCTTTTTGTGTTAGAAGAATGATGTTCCTCGAGTATGAAGTGGGACACAGCTCTGGAAAATGACACCCAAGGCTAAAGACAGTAAGAAACTCAGTAAATGGACCTGTGACTAAGGCAGTCTGAGAGTCATTTTTCCACTCAAGGCATAAAAGTTTCAGGAGAGGGAAACTTTTTCTAACTCAGAGTTAAACAGAATAATACTTTTTTCCCTCTAAAAAAGACAGCAAATTAAAACATTCCTTTAGTAAGTGTGATGAATTTTTGTCTTCTAAATGGAGGAAAACACTTGTAAACAATTGCATGTCCTTCTTCTTTTGTCTCTGAATATCAGAACATCAATTCTCCTTTCAGTTTTCATCTGCCAATATGAAGAAAATTATTCTTAACCTTAAGGTTCAGAGATAAAAACCCTGTAGTTTCTAAATATTTATAGCAACTTTTAAAAAGAAATGGCTCCACAGTGAAAATGTGACACATCTTAGGTATCTCAGTAAACAAAAAAATATGGTTTAAAAATGAGCACCAACACTTAGCTCTAAACCAGCTTTCCTCAAACAATAGTTAGTTAAAATGATCAAATTTAATTTTCATTTAATAGTTTTTATTTAATAGAATTTTGACAGACAAACCATATTTTAGTTAACTCTCTTGTTAATATTTACCAACATTTTTAGTATAAATGGTTCATCCTGTTCTCATTACTTTTCACTGTTTGTAAGCCCAAAGCAACTGACCTTGCTTTGCAGAAATAGCAAGCAAGCTGCTCTCCAGGAGCCTAATACTTTTTTTTAGCTGTTGGCTATGTAAGTACCATTTTACTCTAATTTGTCAGAGCAACAGAAGAATCCCAATTATCCAAGTGATTGAAAGAATATGCAATAAACTACTTTGTTATTTGCATATTCTAAATAAACGTGCTGCCATATTTCTATGAAAGGTTCTTTCAAATTAATAAAACATCATAGCATGACAGGTACATTCATCTACAGTTGATGGATAGTGATGAGATGACAAGCAGCAGTGAAATAGTTAAAAATGTTGGCATTTAAATTAATCTTCAAAGTTAACTTCTCCAATTAAGATGACTGGAGGATGTCTAGAATTATATTAGTGCTATTGTTTCCATCTTTCTATACACATAAAGACAAAAATATATACATTTACATTATTAAGGCTATCTTTTCATCCAAATGAATAACTATGGGTCTTGGAATACTGGATGAGGAAAAGTTTACAAACATTTTTTTCCAGTAATAGATTTCTGCGGTCCAGTAAAATATTTTCCCCTGAAAACTTCCCAGCATTTACCACTTATATGTGACACTTCACAGGCTTATATTTGAATAAAACCCCACAACACTTAAGCTGGAGAAAAGTAAGTACCTAGTGTAAGAGATAAGGAACGTTGTTTCAGTCCCTCCGCATGAGGTTTCTGCCATGCGGTCTGTATGTAACTCCCTTAAGTCTTCTCAGAAATTCACACAGCTGGTGCGGCATTTGGTAGCTTGCTAGCTGCACGGTGCGTGTTTCTGGGAATGTCTGGCATTTCTCACCACCTCCTGAATTGGTACGGCGTGCTATATAAGGTCCTGACTTGTAAAGGCCTGCGGTGCCCTGGCGCTGGCTGGCAGGGGAGGCTGCCCTTCACCCAGGGAGCCAGGGAGGTTCCTCAGCGGGTGTCCAGCCTGCACAAAGGGACGGTCTGCTTGGGCTCCTGCTCTGCTCAGCCGTCTCCTGCAGCATACGTTAAGAAGCTGGCAGCTTGCTTTTGGTCTGGTTTTGGTTTTTTTCTGAGGTGAGTGCTAGACTGGTAGGAAGCCAAAAGAGTGAAATACGATTCGAATTCTGAATTCAGTATTTTTTCACCACGTGCCCTCTAAGGGTGAGTTTTTACTAGATGCAGGGACTGGGACCCAGCACGCACTTCTCTCCATTACCGCCAGAAACAGATTTGGCTCACTCTGGAGAGGAACCTAGATCTAAATTAGCACATACACAGTTGTAGGACTCTAACACTAAACAAGTGTTAATAACGATGTGACAGCACAGAGAAACCGCGAGAGCTTTAGTGATCCTGCAGACCCCAGTAGCTCCACAGTGTTACAGTACAGTACAAGAGAAAAATGTACAGTACAGTACAAGAGAAAAATGATTCAAATTAATGTATCAATGCCTGGATGAAGTGGTGAGATGAAAGCTTCATAGAAGCGTTAAAATCAGAAGAAGCTGTACTGACCATCTACAGAAAGGAGTATTTGCTTTCATAATAAATGTCTATGGACGCAAACTAAGTAAAGAACCCTGAAAACAAATGACTCCTGAAGTAAGAGAAATATGCTCTCAAAACGAACACCTAACAGTAAGCCTACTCAGTAAAAGATTCACCTCATGTTAGAAGTGTCTGCATTTTATCCCACTCTGACTACTTAAGTGGGATTTGCTGTATGCTAGACATTGAAACTGTTCAGATCATCAATGGAGCGAGATAGCCACCTCAACCTGGGCATGCTCTCCTCAGAGAAGATAAACCTCCTTTTGGAGGTATAACCCCTCCCTATAGAAAGAAAGGAGCCTGGATAGCTAGCTTACATCAGAAGCTTAGCAGCTAGATAGCTGGATCTGGCTGAGCTGAATCCCACCCTAAACTCGTGTGCAGCTCCTCTCCCTCAGCCCTGCATGGTTCAGGAGAAGCTGCAGCTGTGCGTTTACTTATTCTTTCTTCAGCATTGGTCGGATCTTGGCTCCATACAATCTTTCAGCAGGTTTATTGGACACAGCTGAGTCAAGGGGGGAAGGGAGGGGAAGAGACTGTAATTTCTTCTGATATTGGACCAAAGTAAATCTGCTATCTTCTCTTTCCACAGCAAAGAACTTGCGGGTATATATCTGCATCACATCACCTTTCTGGATGACTCAGGACTCAGCCTAAAATCACAAGATATTCCTTATGTGGAACCATTTCTAAAAATAATTTTACACTTTTCTTTTTTCTTACTCCTCAGTTATCAGTGGTGAAGGATCTTTTAGTCTTAATCCTTCTTTGTCTGCACTTTATTTAAGCGGTAGTCTGTAAAGCTTTCGGCGTTTCTCCATGCTGCTGAAACTGGAACAAATTTTTCATGTTGGCTGTACTCATTGTTCCATTTCTCCTAATAATAAGAAAATACCGCCTCACAAAAGCAAACTGTTGTTTTGTCATCTAATTCTCTCTGTTTCTTTTATTAAAATAAGAATTTATTTATACTATATTTAATTATGTTCTCTGTATGACTCTTCACTGTTTCACAAGGCTCAGAGGATTAAAAATTTTATTGCATTTCTGTTTATGTATTTGTCTATTTTCCATCTGCTACTTCATTTAGTTAGTATCCTCAAGTTTAAAACAAAATATTGTATTTACTTCGATTACTATCAGAGAATTTTTTAAGCATCATTTTTGAATTGTTCTGTCAGGTCCCATCAATGACTTAGATAACTTCATCACAGAAACAATATTTCCTTGTCATAATTTCTTCTGTTAGATTTCCTTCCATTGTATTGGGAACTTTTTTCTCTGCCAGCAATTACTAGCTTTAGCAGAAGACTTTGCTCTTTCCTGCAGTTTGACATTGCAACAACTTGTTTCCCCAGTAACTGACTTTTCCCTTTCATTTTGTGGGTTGAAGGAAAATAAAAAGGTTAATGTTTTATTCTTTCCCTTTAAGGATGTAATGTCAGAGTGCAGTGCCATGATTATTTCATAACTTTCTTTTACTCCATTTAGAACTGTTAAGAGAAGGAGCTATGTGCAGTGGTTAAGCAGCAGGAATTATGGGTGAGGCACCGGGAATTCAGTGCCTCTCTCTGGCATGGAGTTTCTAGGCAGGCCCAAGCAGGCTGCTCACATGAATGATGAACTAGTAGATACACGTTTGAAAGGTAGATATAGAATCAAGAAAAGAACAGTTTGGTTCAAGCAGAGCTACCCATTCTAATTATATTTCCATATAACATCATAAAAATTGTCCATGAGAGTAATATAAAATAGCATGGAATTATTTGCAAGAATTTTATTTGCTCTTTCTGTAAAATCTACATGTTCCCTAAGAGACTTTTTCCCAAGGAATACAGGAAATAAAGAAAGAGATATATTTTTGACAGTGATAGTTGCTGTGCATAAAGTGAACTTTTTCACCTTCTTCCCTTAATTCCTGGAGAATAAAAAAAAGATTTACTTCTGTTATCAGTCTGAAGTGGTTGTTGCTAGGTAAAGCTAATTTCATAAGTGCTTCTGTTGAGGACATTTTCTGCTTTCAACTAGAGAAAAAAAAAATCACAGCATTTTTAATATAAAAAGTGTATTATTTTATTTTCCTCCTTCTTCTCCTCATAGAGATTAAGAGTATAAGGTCAGTGGGGATCATTAGATCATCTCATCTGGCCCCTACATTTACTTGTCAACCCTTGGATTCCTCCCAGCAGCAGTATTGACTAAAGTACAGCTCGACCAATTTAGGCCACGCCTCATCCACAATCACCTCTTTGTCCCTCATCATAGCATACAGTTCCTGGAGGGACTGTTTCTTTCTCTCTCAAAATTTTTTTGTGATTCATCCCATTCTACAACATTCTTTTAAAACGTGGACACTATATCTACCCTTTGTACCACATACTTATCACAGGGGCAGAAGAAACTCTACAAAAGGTTTTGTTGCACCTAATTTAGATATCCACTCCACAGACATCTACAACTGAGATAGTCAGGATCCCTTTATAGACGACTGAGAGAAACAGGCACTTTCAGGGCATGACTCATTCAGCCTATTTCAAATGCCTGTGTTAGGACAACATGAATCTTCTCTCATTAATGTAAAAAGAGGCTGCAGAACTTTTTCAGGTGTTGGATGTTTTCTACTCATTACTGCCCTGTTTATGCATTCCAATTGCATTATCTTCTTTTTTTTCCCCCACTAGTACTAGCGAGGGCTCTTGTTGATTTGCTTAACTATTGTGCCTCCTAAATTCATACAGAATCACTAATTTCCAAGAAATTATTTCCATTTCTGTAGTTATGGCTATGTTCTTTGTACCAAAATGAATTCAGTGATGATTCCTCTTTGACTGATACTTGTTTACGCTACCATAGAAGCTGGAAAGCTTAAACTCCTGTTTGACTAGGTCATACCTAAGCGGGAAGAGTTACAACCTCTGTCCTGACTGGTAACAACTTAAATATACTAGGAAAGGAGAGAAAAAAAGAAATGAAGACTAATTTCAGGGGGGAAAAAAGCTACAGGAAAAGTTATATTAATAGAGATCTGCTATTTTTATCCCATGAAGCATCTACTAGCTCACAAACAATGTCAGCCATCTTTTTTAGATTTTTTTTTTTTTTTTTTTTTACAAAATAATAATTTCATAGAACAAGCTAAAGTACATAACTTTTGTTGGAAATTTTAGAATAAGAAATTATTAGAAATATTCCTGATTTTTGGTTTTTCGGCAGAAGTATGCTTGCAACATTCTTTTATAACACAAATCAATCCTATTTTTTAAAAGAATTTGGCACATACATTCCAGTAAAAGATGGCATCAAAAGTTACATAGTTTGTCCTTTTAACACCATCTGTTGTGCTTCAGTATAATTATAAAAAAAGATAAATTATAAAAAGAAAATGTATCAAAATTATAAGATATTTTAAAAAATGAAATTTAGAGTATTCAATAGAGAAGTGATAAATAACAGTTTAATTTCTGGGGGGTTATTCAAGATCCTATTCTAATTCCTGTTAAAGAAACTAAGTATCCGTTACAAGGTAGCGAAGGGATTTGAATGGATAAAAATATCGGCTAAAGGACAGAAAAGGACTGGTTTAGGTTAGCCATTTTCCACCATGAAGGAAGGTCACCCCTGCAGGAAGTTAGAGATCTCTACTGGGGCCAATGCTGTTCAACATATTCATAAATAATCTAAAAGAATAAAATGAAAATATTTGTTAATTGTTTTAGTTTATGCAAGCAGTGTAAAGAAGAGGGCTGCCTGTAAGAACCACAGGCAAGTTGGGTATCTGGGCTTGACCAGTCGGAATTCACTGTAACTGAACTTAAAAAGAAACTCAGGAAAAAAATGGCCTTAACCTGATGACCTGGAACAAGGTCTTCAACCCGCAGCAGACAATTTTAGGAAAATGTCAGATCAGTCCTATATGAAGACCAATAAAGCAAGTAGCAAGCCACTAAGACAGGAATAAAGAACTAAATAGGAAAGGTTTTTGTACCTCCATACACCCATAGTGCCCCCATCGGAGGACTGACTAAATAAACAAGGACTCCTAGCTGGAAAGGGGGAGATCAGAAACTGTAGGTGACATTGAGAGGTTTAATAAAGATCAGCTGTTCTCTCTCTCTTCCATTAAAAAAACTAGGAGCTGAAGACCATGAGCAGTTTTTTAAAGGAAAGAGAAAGGTAGTCCACCTCGAACTATGTAGTGAACATGCAAAACTCCCCAATGAAGAAAATTGTGGATGCTAAAAGCTTGCATACTTTCAAGAGTAGGCTGGACAAGTTCATGGAAGAGAAATAAGCCAAGGTCTTTACAATGACTTTGTCTTATGTGATCAAGAAATTACTGAGCCACCAATCACCAGAAACAGGGAAAGTAGAAAAATACTACTGTATGTTCCGCCTTTTCTTGTATTTTCTCCTAAGCCTCCATGTACAGCCATAACCAGGTGCTGTGTTCGATGGAACTTGTTCTGACCCTGCAGTCCTCAGGAAAGTGATATAAAACCTCAGAATTTGATAAAAAATATTCTTAACAACATATGATATTTTATAATATGATTGTATCATTGCATTTTTAAAGGATGATTTTAAGAAATTATGAAAGAATAAGTAGAAAAATTACCATAAGTATTTTGACAGCAAAAAGAGGAATCTAGTTATATTATATCTCATTGCAACTGAGGTGGTTTTTAACAACTTTAGGGCAAGGACTTGTTGTAATCTACAGGCCATAGTTCCATAAAGTCCGAATATAAATAAATTACAGTAGTTCAATAGCATACAGCAGAAATAAAAATAATAGGAAAATCAAACATATAGTAGAAAGCTCTGCAGAAACATTTGATATAGAATGTAAATGACTGCTGGAGCTGTTAACATTCAAATTGGAAAAGCATGCAAAGCCAATGTCTATATATAAAATGTGAACCAACAATGAACTTTAATTATAATTATATATATATTGAAATCCCCTGCACTAGATAAACTATTTGAATGTATTTGTTATAACTTCAAGTAATTTAAATAGTGAAGACAGCGAAGATGACATTCGGAAAAAAACCATGTGGAATGTTTGATGCTGAGATCCTGTGCTGCCGCTGCTGCATGCATAATATGGCAGTAAAAAGGTCCATATTAGATGATGAGGGTGGGTGGGTGAGCCTATGGAAATGCAGCAGCACAATGGGACATAAATGCAGATTCAGAACAAAAATAGTCTGAGGACAAGCACAGCTAATTAACGTAGCATTCTTCTCCTGTGTGAGTCTCTGTTATGTGTCACGATTATTTTGCTGAAATCTTGTAGTCAGGAGACCTTCCACAGCTAATTTGACACCTCTGCATTCTGAGATTGCTACCCAAAGACTGTTTGGTGTGTCCTAATGAATAAGTGTTTGCTTTCTGTTCCAAGTATTATGAAAGGAAAGCACTGTTCCATCCTCTATCTACTGGAAGATCTTCATACCTGCTACTTTGCTGTCCAACGGATCATTTTCACAGTTACTTACTTGTGGCAGTTCTAAATAATCTAGATGTAATTAAACAGTTTAAGAATGGCTTTGTTCAGGGAGAAAAAGTACTTTAATTTCTAATATTTAAAAAATGCAAAAATAAAAATATCATTATGATTATAAACATATATTAAAGGCATATGTGATATGGGGAAATTAGATAACCATCTCTCACTGACATTCAATGAAAACTGGGTGCTGAACTCTGGTTTATGTCACCTCAACAAGCCTATACTAAGGCTAATCGTGAGGAAAACCTTTCTAATGATACAGACAACGAAAGACTGCAAGACTGCAGGACAGCTGGAGTAGACTGCTGACCTTTATTGCTGGCAATTGCAGAAACATCTGCCTCCATGACCTAAGATGATCCTATACTGAGGCAGAAGGATAGATTAAATGAACTTCCACTGTTCCTTCTAACCCTATAAATCTGTAATTTTATTAATTTAATTATTTTTTCTCTAACTCAAGCTTTTAAGGTTCATGGTCTGACGAAGAAACTTATATGGAAGAAAGTAAAGATAGCACACAGCAGAACTGATAAACAAGAATTATTTTACAACACAAAGTACAGAAGAAAAGAATACTGACAGTGAAATTTGTTGAGACAGTCAGTTCCAATTTTTGATCAGTAGGATTATTTTAGATTTTGATAAAATAAGAAAGTGCTACCCTAGCTAGCTGTTACATCAGCTTATGCCAGCAACAAATATGAGGTGATACCTCTCCATATATTCAGTTCTCCCAATTAATTAATTAATACTGAACGAGGCCCCAGAACTTCTTTTAACTGAAGGTGAAGAGGTTTAAAACACAACTATACTGTAGAAATAAAAATCTGTATACAGGTTTTCTTTCGTCTTTGCTGAGAATCAGGGCTCTAGGGTATAAAAATTATGTAATTGTCTTGAATTTAATTATATTTCCTGTAAATCTGAGAAATACTTTTAATTTGGGCTGTAATTTGAGTAAAATTACCTGAAGCAACTAGGTCATTAAGTAATTCAATGGTACTTACTTA
>JAVKLA010000005.1:21428322-21466030 GCA_034782735.1 Sagittarius serpentarius | reverse complement strand
TCAATGAAGGAAGTAAGGAAGGAAGGAAGGAAGGAAGCAAGGAAGGAAGGAAGGAAGGAAGGAAGGAAGGAAGCAAGGAAGCAAGGAAGCAAGGAAGCAAGGAAGCAAGGAAGCAAGGAAGCAAGGAAGCAAGGAAGCAAGGAAGGAAGGAAGGGAGAGATACAGGAAAGAGAGAAAACAGATAACGAGAGAAAGTAAAAACCAAAATCACAGATATTTGTGAAGTACTGATCAGAAACTGGTGACGACTAGTTTCTGAAAAAAAGTCACTTTTAGGCATCTCTATCTGAGGATCACACAGTTAATTTAGAACAAAATATAATTATTTCATTTATGCAGGTGGGTTCTGTCTCTTTTGCATTCCCTCACTACTGCTTCTGCGGTGAAAATAGTTTAAAGGGAATTGGTGACCAGAATCCCTTCAGACAGCCTCAAGTCTTGCTAGCGTTGTCATCTAAGACAATAGTTTCTTCTGGTGCAAAACTGGGATTGCTATTAAACAGTTTGTTAAAATGACTGTTCTGAATTTTAAAAGATTATCTGGCCAACCTATGTTGCCAGTGAGATATCAGTCTCTTACCAAAAGCTACTTTAAGTAAGTTGATGTTAGAACAAGATGTATAAAATATTCAACAGAAAATCTTTTGTGTATGTATGTGTGTATTTATAGACACTACACAAAATGATAACATATGATCATTAAATATGAAAAATAATTTTAAAATACCTAAGATAAGTAAGTACCATTGAATTACTTAATGACCTAGTTGCTTCAGGTAATTTTACTCAAATTACAGCCCAAATTAAAAGCATTTCTCAGATTTACAGGAAAACATATGAACAAATCATTTTTTGAAAAGGCATTAATAGGCTGAGAAGAAAATTTGAGACAAACATAGTTTTGAGAATTTGAAATTTTGTGGGAGTTGAAATACCTTACAACATTCAGACACTTTTTGGAACTTTGCTTTCAATACTTTGAAAAAAATCCAGCAATAGTAAAGGCATCTATTGTTTTTATTCCTTTAATACAGAAACTGTATTTAGATTTCATATTAACTTGTATCAACAATATAAAGAAGAAAGACTAGATAGTGAAGTATAGTAACGATAGGAGAAATGAAATAGCTTTGTAGAGTTTCATAGTTTCAGCATTTACTGTTACTTAGAATGATGCTATATTTGAAATGACAAAATGTCTGTTCTTCGCAAAATTCTAGAGTTAGCTCTATTCCCTCTATTCCTAGCATCCATTACAGTTAAGAATGTTTTATATCTTTTACCTCCCAGAGTTTCCTGATAGATCATATGCTGGATTTGCTTTGTTAGCCATTTATACTTTCAAAAAAAACAAACACCTTTGTGAGAAGTACTCCTGTTGGTGACTCCTTGCAGTCTTCAGACCCCTGGGACACAGGCCGTCATGTCTGCAATAATTATATATAATTTTATGAGAAGTGTCTAACCTCTTGACTCCTTGTTTTCTTATTTTATGCAATAGAAATAACCTAAAAGTAAAGTCATGGAAAGCACCTATAACAACTGGAGAAGCGTATTTCAGTGGTAATGTGAGACTTCAGTAATTAATTGTCTGTAACGCGCCTAATCAGAAGGTCCTGATGAAAGGTATTACTTTTTCCACTTATTCTGAGTAGGGTTATTTCACAGTGTACCTAATGCATTCATGGGGAAATGCCACAGAAACACAAGTCATTCTTGTTTTACTATGTCCAGCAAGGGCAGAATTTGAGTCTATCAGCTTGCAGTCATCTCCAGAAGAGTCAAACCCGATATTAATCACCTCTGAAACTTTTAAGAAAGCCAAGGACGAGATGCTCTGATGACTCTCTTACAGCTTGGAACTGAGAATTTCTTGGCTCAAAATGCTGACTTTTAGCCAAGGTACTGTACTGTAGGTTTACTTTTTGGCGTGTTATAATCACCTCAGAAAAAGTACAAGGTGATCATAGAGAAAAGGTTGAGGTAAAACAAGGGCAGAAAAAATAAACAGTTATGACTGAGAAAAAAAGCTGTAGAGTTCTAGCTGTAGTGAACATTTTATTCTTAGATGAAGGGACTTAACTGTACACTAGAAAAACCTTTCTTCTATCAACATTACAGATTGTACTTTGTGACAGACCTCAGTTTTATGCTTTGCAGCTCTCTGAGTAAATTAAGTATGAATAGACATAGTCCCCAGGATTTGGATTAAACTGATGTTGGTTTTCAGCGCTATACTTCAGTAAATTTTGGTTCTTTGATACCACAACATCAGTGGACATCAGAAGTGTTAACGTGTTTAGTTTAACAACAACCATATAAGAGATTGATCCCTGCAAAGTCAGAAGAGCTCAAGCACCAAAGTCTGGAGTGGAATTGAGACAGAGAGTTATTGTTTGCTTAAAGTAAGTGAATGGAAATGATCCTATATTCAGGATGAAATGGTGCTACTAGAAAGAATCTGAAATTTGGTAATTGTACTGTTCAGAGAAATAAAGACAAAAATGTGTAAGTTTGCAAAATTGTGGATGAGATGACCTAAATATCTTAAAATACAATCCAAATATCATTTTAATTAACAAAGACTCCCTTACCTGACATTACTACAGTAATGGAATCCTAGAAAGTAGAAAGTATTATTTGAAGTTCAGATAAAAGAAATCATCTGTTGGTTTTTTGGTTTTTTTTTTTTAAGTAAAGCGTGATTAGACTGCAAAAAATCCCTGGTATTTTATTGCTTTTTAAAAGACATATCTGAGGTATCTTGTATTAAAAATTCACCACAATACAAATATAACTGTCAGTTGTGCTGCTATCGTATTTTTATTTTGGGAATACACATAAAGTATGTATGTGCTTCATGAATATTGTTTTTGTTTTTATTTTATGTAAATGGGAAAGCCATGCTCCAGATTCTACTTACATGGTTTATTTTTTGGACATATTTCAAAGGACTGGTCTATGAACATGATTTCAGAAATAAGTATAGTTTTATAGCTATGAGTATCATCTATTAAATCTTAAATCTTGCAACATGTCTTACAAGAAAGAAATGGACTTCTGTAAGGCCTTTGACACGGTCGCCCCCGACATCCTTTTCTCTGAATTTGAGAGATACGGATTTGATGGGTGGACTGTTTGGTGGATGGGGAATTGGTTCGATGGTCACATCCAGAGGGTAATGTCAACGGCTCAATCTCCAGATGGAGACTGGTGACAAGTGGTGTCCCTCAGAGGTCCACATTGGGACCAGTACTGTTTGATATCTTCATCATTGACATAGACTGTGGGATTGAGTGCACCCTCAGCAAGTTTGCCGATGACACCAAGCTGAGCTGTACGGTTGACACGCCTGAGGGACAGAGTGCCATCCAGAGGGATCTGGACAAACTCCAGAAGTGGACCCATGTGACCCTCATGAGGTTCAACAAGGCCAAGTGCAAGGCTCTCCACATAGGTTGGGGCAACCCGTGGTATCAATACAGGCTGGGGGATGAAGGGATTGAGAGCAGCCCAGTGGTGAAGGACTTGGGGGGTAATGGTGAATGAAAAGCTGGACATGAGCCTGCAATGTGCGCTTGCAGCCCAGAAGGCCAACCAGATCCTGGGCTGCATCAAGAGAAGCGTGGCCAGCAGGTCGAGGGAGGTGATTCTGCCCCTCTACTCTGCTCTGGTGAGACCCCCCTGCAGTGCTGCCTCCAGCTCTGGGGTCTTCAGTACAAGACATGGACCTGTTGGAGCGGGTCTAGAGGAGGGCCACAAAGATGATCAGAGGGATGGAACACCTCTCCTATGAGGACAGGCTGAGAGAGTTGAGGTTGTTCAGCTTGGAAAAGCAAAGGCTCTTTTTGCAACCTTTCAATACTTAAAGGGGGTTTATAAGAAAGGTAGGGACAAACTTTTTAGCAGAACCTGTTGCGATAGGACAAGGGGTAACGGTTTTGAACTAAAAGAGGGTAGATTTAGACTAGACATAAGGAAGAAATTTTTTACAATGAGGGTGGTGAAACACTGGAGCAGGTTGCCCAGAGAGGTGGTAGATGCCCCATCCCTGGGAACATTCAAGGTCAGGTTGGATGGGACTCTGGGCAACCTGGTCTAGTTGAAGATGTCCCTGCTCATTCTAGGGGAGCTCAACTAGATGACCTTTAAAAGTTCCTTCCAACCCAAACTATTTTATGATTCTATCAGTCTATGATTCTATGACTAACACCTAAAGTATAAAAAAGTATATATGACAAAGATAGAGATGTGATCATTATTTCATTTTTATTATTATTCAGTGAGTTCCCATTTGACACTCACAAGTAGCATCGATAAAGGATAGCATAGTACTAACACTGCCAAAGCAGCAATATAATCTTATCTAAAACTGGCTTTAATTACAACAGTAATTGATTAAAAACCTCGCCTTACTGCATACAGCCTGCTTGTTAAAGAGAGGCAGGTTACTGGCCTGACTTGTTCAAACTTGCATGTACAGATAATCCCAGCTTTCAGTGTGCCCGATACCTACACAAATGTAGAGAGCTGGATAAAATTTGAGAATGAGGAGCCTTTCTTGTTAGCTTGGATGGAGGAAGCTGCATTCCGGCAGATGTTTAAAAGAAATGGTACTCTGTTCTTTGCACATCATTGCAGAAGTGTTGTCAAACATAAACAGAAAGGCAGGGACTATGAAATTCATAGTCAATGTTGCACCCACCCAGGCCCCTCCAGGCCACAGGAGAACAGGGAAGTAATTGACTTTTGGAAGGTAATTACAACACTTTGATATATCAGAAGTGATGCAGCTTGTCTCCTTTGCTTGGCCCACCACAGAAGACTTGAGTTGCTTGCTGGTTTCTGTGAGTTAGTTGAGTGAATTTTCCCCAGTGTTTGCCTAAGGTTAGTGCATAACTTCACTGGGATGACTGGGCAACACCACTGTGCCTTGAAGACTAGTGGAAATGAAAGAAATTAAGATGTTTCCAAATCTTCTGTGTGGATGTTGAAATGAGCCAAAGCTCCACAAGGAAAGAAGAAAGAACATACTGTAAGGGTGCAGAACAATGAACAAACATACAAGTTCAGCATTGGATGACTGTCTTGTACTGTGTTTGTAACTCCCAGATTTTTTTGGTCCATATACAATAGTCGCTGTGACATTTTAGGAAGATACACGTAATAAATATGGATCACATCAGCAGCCAAACTGTTAATAGCCCGGGATCAAATTATTACTTATACATCAGTCTATTTCTTCTCCAACTTAATGAGCGTTGGTTCTGGGTGCTGAAATTAAATAGAATTATGGGAAGAGACTTACATCTTTTGTCTGAAATATACAAACTGGTGTAGCCAACACCTAGACTCAAACCTTCTTTTCAGCAGGGACAGAAGAGATTTTTGTGGTTATTTATCTCTTCCATTATGCACAAATCTCTTACTGAAATCAAAGCAAAGACTTAAAAACCTACTATGCAGATCAGAGAGAGCGACAGAATTTAGCCCCACGTTTGTAAATATGTGTCATTTTTTATAGGCAGAAGTTAAAGGCGACAAAATTTACTGTTTTAATCAGTCATTTGACAACACAGGGCTCAGAAAAGCAATTAACAACATATGAAGCATAGAAAAAGCACACACAATTAGGAAGACAAACAATAGAATAAAGACTATCTCCTCTGGAGAAAAGTAAGCTGTAATTTCCCTGCCACCTGAATTTGGCTCATTACTGAAGAGAGCGCTAAAGATCTCCCTAATGACAGAAAATCATCAGACCGTAAGGAAAATATATAATACTACATCTGCTCCATTAAGAATGGTAGCTATAATTCTTTTAAACATAAAGCTTTAGCTCGAATCAAATAACTTAATTTCAGTCTATCTAGAAATCATAAGCCTACCACTTCTTAAATGTCCACGTGAACTTTAGTAGCTTAAACCCACTTTAGCTCAGTAATGCTTTAGAAAGACCAAATCCAAGTTAAAAGAGGGAATTCAAAATCACAGGTTGAAAGTTATTTCTTAAGCTGTGTTTGCTAAAATTTATTCCATGATAAACTAGAGTCCAATCCAGATTGTTTTGTAGAGAGATCCTTCTCAGTTCCGTAAAATTTGGATCACATCCTCCTGACGTAACACTATTGCAGTAACAATATATTTAGGCGTGCACGCCTACTTATCATTTCCTCCTGTTATATCAACTCTGTATATTCTAATTAAGCAAAGTATATTTTACAGTAGCATGAATCCCAGATCTGTGCCCCACAGACTGTCTTTAATACTAGTAGATTCTGTGAAAGATTCTGCAAATGTTGCTCTTTCTTTTTAGGCACTGCCTGTGAGGAGTAACACTTCTGATAGTTGCTACAGGTCTCCTAATAGACCACCAAGTATTGACTGAGTTCATAGAATCATAGAATCACAGAATGGTTTGAGTTGGAAGGGACCTTAAGACCATCTAGTTCCAACCCCCCTGCCCTGGGCAGCAACACCTTCCACCAGACCAGGTTGCTCAAAGCCCCATCCAGCCTGGCCTGGAACACTGCCGGGGAGGGGGCAGCCACAGCCTCTCTGGGCAACCTCTCCCAGTGTCCCACCACCCTCACAGTAAAGAATTTCTTCCTAATATCTCATCTAAATCTACCCCCTTTCAGTTTAAAACCATTACCCCTCATCCTATCACTACACTCCCTGTTAAACAGTCGCTCCCTATCTTTTCTGTAGTCTGCCTTTAACTACTGGAAGGCTGCTATCAGGTCTCCCTGGAGCCTTCTCTTCTCCAGGCTGAACAACCCAACTCTCTCAGCCTGTCCTCATAGGGGAGGTGCTCCACCCTCTGATCACCTTCATGGTCCTCCTCTGGACCTGCTTGAGCAGGTCCATGTCTTTCTTATGCTGGGGGCCCCAGAGCTGAACGCACTACTCCAGGTGGGGTCTCACGAGAGTGGGGCAGAAGGGGACAATCACCTCCCTCGACCTGCTAGCCACACTTCTTTTGATCCAGCAAAGAATACAATTGGCATTCTGGGCTGTGAGAGCATGTTGCCAGCTCATGTTAAGTTTTTAATCCACTAATACTCTCAGGTACTTCTCTGCAGGGCTACACTTGATGCCTTCATCCCCCAGCCTATATTGATACCAGGGGTTGCCCCAACCCACGCGCAGGACCTTGCACTTGGCCTTGTTGAACTTCATGAGGTTCGCACGGGCCCACTTTTCAAGCCTGTCAAGATCCCTCCGGATGGCATCCCTTCCCTCCAGCGTGTTGACCCCACCACACAGCTCGGTGTCATTGGCAAACTTGCTGAGGGTGCCCTCGGTCCCACTGTCCGTGTCGCCGACAAAGATGTTAAGCAGCGCTGGTCCCCATACTGACCCCTGGGGAACGCTGCTCGTCACTGGTCTCTACTCAGACATTGAGCCGTTGGCTGCAAACTCTTTGAGAGCACTCTTCATATTCCTGCCAAATAATTTAGGCCCAAAGTATCACCCTCCTGCTCACTTCCTCTGCTGCCTTACGCCATGAAGTGACTCTTTAAAGTTAACAAGACTGCATGTACAATAAAGAAAACAATATAATCTTCAGTAGTAGTGAGCTGATCCTACAACAGTTTTCAAATGAGGAAATTCCACTTGAATTAGGAATGACTACTTCCTTGTGTTAAGTTTCAGTACAGGTCAAGTTCATAACAGGACTAGAAATGTCTCTCATAAAAATGGAATTTTAAAACAAGTTCTTGTACTATGAATATGCTGTAACAATAACATGACCTACGCTTTTTATCATTAAAATATTTTCTTCATTATTCATCTGCTTAAAGACTTTTGAAAAATGTTTATAGAAGAGGATTGTTTTATTTTGTTGTTCTTTTTCATCTTTTCCTAAAGAATAGGTCCATCTTGAATGTTTACCTCAAATTTTGAGATTTATCCTTTTTAATTAGAGGACATAAACAATCGTCTTTGTAGTCTAGTAGCTCTTTGAACTGCCTTTGAATCAAGATCAGAGACTACAATAAAAAAACTTCCTACTGTACAGTTTGATGCCATTCTATGTGCGATGCTGAACATGTTGAAAAACTTAATATTATTCAATATTTGCAGCACTAAAAAGAGACAAATGTGGGGGTTTGGCTGTCATTTTTCCTCATGTACTTTGCTGGAGGAAAAATATATTTTCAGCAGCAAACTTTGTTTACTAAAAATAATGTTCTGCAGAGAGGAAACTATATTTAAGTTTTCTTGCCATTGTTCAAAGCAAATGATACAGTAAAAAAAAAAATCTAAAATAGAAAACATGTATCTGAAGAAAACCCCAGTCCCAAAATAATCAGAAAAATAGTAAAATTAGAGACAAATGCAATTTTTTACTACCAGTCCACTTTTAGGACCCCTTTCCTTTTACAGATGCTCATTTTCCTTCTCAGCAGCCTAAAGATTTTGAGTCCTCGGGACTGTTCATGCCTTGCATATTTTTTCCTTGTGGTTTTAATTTGCAGGGAGCTGGGCTGCTAATGCAATTGCAAGCGAGCCCAGGCCGGTGCGGGCGGGAGATGAAAGGCGCAGCCGTGCATCCCATGGGGCGCTTGCCATGACCTACTTCCAGGGCAGACAGACATAACACTGGAACCACGTGCTCCCACCCCGCCGTCAAAACAAACCATTAAAAGAAGCAGCTTAAGTCTGATTTAGGACCCTCTGGTCTTTAAGTGGTGTCTGACTTTTTTGATCTGCTAACTGATCACAGGTGGATGAAAGGGGATCTCTGAGACAATTAACTGTGAAGTCGACAGGTTCAGTGTTACAAAGGGGGACAGATAGATAGATTTTCACCTAGGAGAGCATTAAAAAAGCAACATTCGATGATTACCATGGCAAAGGCGTGAATGGAAAGCAGAGGATGAAAACATGCTCTGCTTAATATCCATGCAAAAATTCTGCCCTAAGTGTCACATCCTCCTGATTAAATTCTTGGTTCTACCCCCAGTAATGTCGCATTTCAAGAGCATCACATATTCTGTGACAAATACAAGCACAGCTAAAAATGGCTGGGAAAAACGTTGTGCATAAAAAAGCCCTAGCAATGGTTGGAAAAGTCATAATTTTCAGTAAATAAACTGTCTAAACCTTGCTCAATAAACCTGGTATTTTTAGAAATAGGATTCCAAACTCACTAGGTTAATATTTAAGGTTATTTCTTCTTTCATGCCCTCCACCTGATCTTAGCATTATCCTTAGCAAAGTCTGAGTAGAGACACTGAGGCAGGGTACCCATGGCAACACTTTCAGAGATAGCTAGCTGACGTTTCTTGTAACGGAATTACAAAGTAACTATTATTTATTAAGCAGTTATTGTTATTGTTATTATTTTGATAAATGTTATTGTTAATTTTGAACAGCACCAGAGTACATGATTTCAGCCCAACAGCCACTGAGATAGACAAATTCCTAATTACACATTACAAAAAGGGTGAGAATTACACTTTTTTTTTTCATTGACCATGGACTTTTTTTTCTTGAAATGGAAAGTTGGTACATGAAGTCATCAGACAATAAAAATCCATCCGTACTGTATGCTTAACCACTGAACCAATATGTCTTTTTAAAACTCCTTCATATGAGAATCGATAGGTTTGGGTGAACAGATGACTGCTGCTACCTGTCATGGGCAGTGATTTATTGGCAATTTGTAAGAAAGGGAAAGTTGTAAAACATTTCACTTCATGTATTTTTTTATTTACAGCTAAAGTAGCTAGAAAAAAATATTAGTCTCTGGTTTTAAGAATTAAGAATGCATAACACTGCTCTGACAATAATAGGGAAAAGAGTACATCAGGTACCACAACCCCCTGTCTTTTCCATAGAAAACAGAAAATCCCTTCTCCCCTGTCTTAGAATCCAGTCCTTATAAGCGTAATTAAGTGTGGCACTGGAGGGGCCGCATGTCAGCTGATGTTCTACAGTTGCTGACATATTTGCACCAGTCCCCTGGCATACCTAAATATATGCTATTTTGGCTCATTGTAGGAGGAGTGGTTCGCAAAGAAAAGGTGAAGAGAGATGGATAAACTGTCAATTGAATGTGCTAACAAATGTAGATCTCCCATGATGCGATATCATGCCTGTGGGCATGGTAAGGTCTCAGAGTAAAGAAACACCAGAGCTGGTAGGATGCCTTTTGTTTTCTAAATCTCTATATTTACACCACTTTAGCATCTTAGGACACTCTACAGATGTAGCCTGAGCACATCTTGGACCTCCTGCTCCCACGTTAATTGCACCAGGGAACAACCTAACAGCTGATTTAGAATCTTCCACTTTGTGGAGGATTCATCTTTTTCATATTAGAACCCTAGAAATTAGGCTTTAACTCTTTTAACTGTCAACAGAGAGAAAGAGACAGCGAATTACAAAAAGCAAATATAGCTAATAGATGCTTAGGAGGTGGAAAACCTTATGGAAATATGCATCCCTCTGCAAAGGACATCACTTACTCGCAAATTTCCCTCCACTGTCAATAGGAAAAAATAAAAGCAGAAACCACTACCCTCCAGTCCTACAAGAAAAAAAAAAAATCTCTTGCTTCTTCTCAGCCTTGTGGGCAAGGACTCCAAAATAGCTTTAAGAGTATAAATGACCCTGTGATGGGTTCATGCATTGCTATTTCATCTGAAGCATTCACCATGTCACTTTTTTTAGAAGTTGTCCCTTTAAAACTTAAAACTCCTAACATAGCTTATATATTTTGTAAGGGCATTTCAAAACCAAAACCCCATTATTTTGTTTTGTGATAAGGTTATTTTTTTTACAGTCTCCCTCAGTCTTTCTTGAAAGAGAACAAACCTTGACTTCTTGATAGCTGACTTACTTTGTTTTCTGAATTCTATTTTCTTTAAGTTGAATTAAGATTTGTTTCTTAATTTTTCAAAGTTCTAATGAATAAATCTATTTCTTTAAGCATCTGCATTTATATAATTAAATAAATATGTTATATATAAAAATCTGAGACTAACTGGGGCCATATGATTTGCTCCAAAACTTTGAATTTTGAGAAGATTTAGGACTTTTAAACTGTAAAATGATTGGGGGCAGGGGGAAAATGTTAATAGATTCCTCCACTGCAAAGCTGAGATATTTCCCTGATCTGTGCTTGTCTCATTTGGGTTTAGGCTTCTTTTTTAAATATTACCATCATCTTCAAGTTTATATCTGATACAGTCTTAGAAAAAAGTAATATAGGAGAGTAATTACAACATATATACTTTTTAAGAAGGCCAAAAACGTTTTTAAAAGATGAATGATCACAGTCTCTCCAACCAGTAGATTTTTTTTTTGAGTGCACCTTCCCCACAGAATAAGGGAGAAAATAAGGGAGTTTCTGTACTACTGGAGGTAATCATTGCTTGTAAAACACTCTTTCAGCCTTGTTACTCTGTTCTAGTTCTTCATATTATTGAGTGGATTATAAATAGTAAATCTCCCCAAAACTTCTTGTTATTCCAGTTAACTAAATGGTGAGTTGTTGTCATATGTCCTCTGCCCATGCTGCCTTCATCCCATGTATTTGCCAAGCCTCATGGCAACATCCTTTTCTGCATTTAGGTTTCCTTCAGAAGAAGACCAGGCGTGCACCAGTAGAGCCCTGGTGCTTTCTGAGAGCCCGTCTGATCTGGATAGAGCGCATCAAGCACTGGGCTGCCTCTACCATGAAAAACAGCCATGGTCAAATTGCCCTCTAATGGAGCACCAGTGAAGACACTCGTTCTCTTTCTTGGTATTGACATCGGTTTTGACTGCTGATTGCACCTTTTTTCCAGAAAATACTATTTATAAAATGTTGACCCTGGAACGGCCCCGAAGCGATTATCCTTTCTGCATTTCAGTGCCTTCTCAAGAGCTACTTTTGCTACAATGCACTCAAGAGAATGGTAATGTTTAATGGCTAGGAAGTAGGAAAATAGAGGAAATGTCATGCTTCTTTAATGTATGGAATGTAAAAAATCAGACAAAAATATGAATATGATTCATATTTACCAGTACAAGAAGAATAATGGTTATTTTAACAGATACATTTTTGCAGTATGCAGCTTACCCTTGAATAAACAGTTTATATAGAAACTTCTTCTATTTGAGGTACAGCAATCCCTAAAACTGTTTGCTTACATGAAACGGTTCCCAGTTGAGATTACTTGTGCTTTGCTGAAACGTACCTATTACCATAAGAATTAAAAATATTATTTTATTCAGTCATTATCATGCGCTGTAATATCGTTGTTCTAAAATCTGTATTCTTCCCTTAACATTTCAAGTTGATCACTTGTACTTTCAGCCTGTCTTTTAAAAAACAAGTTGGCATTAAATAAAAGCATATATGGGATTTGCTTTTCTAAATCCTTTTTTCTTAGATGATTGTACCAGATGAAGACTTTGAAGTGTTGTCAATTTTCTCAGGGTGAAAAAAAACCCCAAGCTTGCAGCTTATCATTTTAATTTCTTAGCAGTCTTTTTGTTATTCAACAAAAAGTGGGATTTATTTCTGCTTTTTACTTGCTTTGCTATTTTTTTAATTTAATGTTGCATAATTTTTTTTATTTGGCTATCTAATATAATAGATGCTATAAAGAATAATTCAGTAACATTCATTACAGAGAAAGCCCTGGATGGTTTCTTATTCCATGTTTATTTTGGGAAATGGATAACTATTTACTAGAATTATTTATCCAGTTGGTCTGTTAATATGTAGATTTTCTACAAGAATATTCTCTTGGTGATGCATGTAGAATAACAGAAAGAAAAAGTTTCTAATAAAATAAGATTAAATAAAAGTAATTAAAATTGCATCATTGTTCTTTCATATTGATCTCTAAGTTTTTCTTTTCTTATAAACATCTCTTGAACTACTCTCTGTTTTTACTTCTGGGACTCTTTTCAAGTCCAAGTATAGTTCCAAGGAAAATAACTAAAGGAATCAGTTTAGTTTCCATCATCCTGGCAAGTGAGAATTCTGGAGAACTGGAGGCCTGAGCCAGAACAACAGCTGACTCACTCTGTTTTCTCTTTTCCTTGGAATACAATTTATATTTCAAGGACATAAACAGAAAACTCAAGAAATAAGTGCAGTAGCTGTTGATTTTGTTTCTTTTGTTTATATTTTTAAGAAACAGCTTCATGATGAGATATCAATCAGTATTTCCACAAAATTTCACTACTTCTCAAAGAAAATAGTACAGTAGAATCATGAACAAGTAAAACTATGACACTAGCTAAAGTCTCTTGAAGTCTTTAAACAAGTGGCAGCCCTGCACAAACTGCAGTGTCTCACAGGACTGCTGAAGACTACTCATGTTGTTTCCTTTTTTTTTCTCCCCATGCACTGTGAGTAGCTTACAATGTTAATAATAAAGATGCATGCTTTTAGTAAGACATATCAGCCATCATGAGATTTCTAAATGAGATACAGAGATTGATTTTGCTATGCTGGTCACTGTCAGGATTAGTTTTCAAAACATTTATATTGCTTGCATTGTTACTAACCAGACATGATTTCTGGGTAAGTTGAGGGAAAGGGTGATTTAACAATCTAAATATGTTTTGAATTAACTCAACAATTTTGTTGTAATTGCTGTTAAGTGTGTGTTAATAAATTGTTTAGACTGTATCTCACTTTGTGCAAAGCTGTATTCCAACATCACGAATACACACAACAAAAAACTCAACGGCCTTTAAGTATATACATGGCATGTGCAAATAATCCTTAGAGATGCGAGCTTTTATCTTTTATTGTCCTATGGCAGAGTCCTAGATTGCCTTATGTCTTGACTATGCCAACCACCCTGCCCCTCATCCAATTTTCCTCATGTTATTACGATGGAATGTGAACCCAAACTTCCTTGTTTTACTGCTTTTAAGTACCAGTCTCAGACACTAATATCTGCCTCTGTTGTTCTAGCCTTTAATTTAGTCTACTGTCCAGGAAGTGGCCCATTTAATGCCCTCTCCCTTTTAGTTAACTAAATCTAGCTCAAAATTTCTAAAAGGAAACAGCTGCACTTTGGTAAAACACCAAAATCACTGCATAAACTTCCCTTTCCTTCCTAGGACTGAGGGGGAGGATGGATTGCTAAAACAGAAACAGACATTTAGTGCGCTAGCAGGTGGCTACGCAACCTTCCACACAACATCCAGATTTCACCTTTGCCTAAGATTTGGTCTTACTCATGAAAGACAAAATCCTGGCACAATGGACCCCACAAGTTGAAGTCCTTTAAGTTTCTGAAAGAAGAGTTTAAAATTGAACTGAAAGGCCATAAAACGTAGTCCAGATTTTTATTCTCCAGCAGCCTTCTCCCTGGCTTGCCCAGACCACGCAATATATTTTCCAGAAAACTTTGTTCTCATCTTCCTTGAGAGCCAAGGTGAGTAACAGAAAACTGTGGCCGTGTAAAAGCGAGCTAACAGGCCCGGTACCTCCAATGCTTGCTGAGGGAGCAGAGCATCTCGCAGCAACTACTGGCCTCTCTCATATTGTTTCCTAACTTTGTTATTGGGAATGCCAGCTGCAGTCAGGTCAGGTATCCTTACACATTTTGTTGCTGGTTTTGCTCAATATCATCGCAGCTCTGCAGTGTAATTATCAGAACAGTGAGCAGTTCTTGTGAGTGGGGATTCAGGGGAGGGTGAAAGTTGCCTTTCAGCTCCAGTAACGTGGGCCAATGCAGAAAGTGGTTTTCAGAGAGCATGTTATGAGGAGGAAAAGCCGTCCTGTCTATGATTTGCAACTGTGTTGGGTGGTAGGTACGTCCGAGACAGTCTTTCTTTGTGCTGTGGTGTGGTCTTTGATGGTGTGGTGTGCTGGGCAGCAGGCAGGGAGGAGACCGTATCCCTTATCACGGCACAGCTTTCTCCAGCACTTCTGCCGCTGGCCTGCAGAGCTGAAGAGATGCTGTTTTGCAATGGAAAGGCAGGAGTTCCCTACACTCCTTTAAGCACGTGGAAGATGAGATATTGGCGAGGTAAATCCCCCTGGACCCTGCAGTAAATCTCAGACCCTGGATGAATAAATACTAGCTTTTCTTCTGTCACTGTCTTTTTCTCTAACAGGCTGGCACAATTCACTAAAATACCTTTAGTTCTTGCCTTTTACTCTCTTACTAAAGAAATGGAAACTCACCACCTCAGCAGTGGTTAGTGAAAATGTATGATTTTTTTTTTTTAACCTTGAACATGTTTAAGATTTTTTTCATTATTCTTGAAATTGGGTCATCAGTGAGACTGCAACAAGTGGGTATTTAGAGGAACAACTGGAAAAAATTCATTCCAGGGACCAGAAATGATAAAGGGCAAATAGAAGAGGTGATACAGAAATTTTACAGAGAATGTCACCAGGTAACTGCTAAGCTATTGAGGTTTTGCTTGTGCATTTCAGTACAGAGTAACTTTTCCCCAGGTAGGTTTACCTTGGTATAGTTGCTTGTGTGCAGCTGAAGTACATTGAATACCGTTGAAATTTTGTGCTGGATTGTTGCTAACTAGAATTTTCCAAGGGTGACATTTTTGCTACCGGACTTCTGGACCTTTCTATGATGAATTATTAATACAGATGAAATATCTATCCACTATACATAGCACATCTATCTTGTTTGGATGTTTTGGACAGTTTAAAAATGTTGATAACTAGTAGCAATTTCTCACCAAAGACAAGCAGAGTATTTAATCATTAAACACTAAAAAAAAGAATAACAGAAAGATATAGGGAGCATTCATAATGCTCGACCTCAGACACCTTATTCAGCCAGATGAAATAGCCAGATGGCTAAATCTACTGTAGGAAACAAAATAGGGAGAAAGCAAAGACTCAAAGTAAAGACCCATAATTGTCTCCATTGTTTAATTCTTAATTCATGCCTGGTTTGGTTTAGAAGCACTATCACAGGTGATAGAGTAGAAACCATTCCTGTAAGGCATTCTCATCATAGCTTCAGGCTATGATGTCCCTCTCTGATAGGCTTCAACATAGCCTTCTTAGTACTGCAGGCTTATTAAAAAGAGAAAAATACTCACAAAATGACAACTATTGTACAGTTATAACTATTGTAGCTATAGCTATCAATGATGGTAATAACTGGCCTCCAAGGGACCATTTGCTGCCCAGCCAAGGCCCAGGGCCAAGCATTATTTAGTGTGGACGTAATCAGCCTGGACAGCTTAGTCTCTGAACCAGCTATCAGTTCCTGGCCTTGTTTCATTTAGCTGTTTAGACATCCGTAGTCTCCCTTTATTTCTTTTAATGTCTGTGTAGACACATAGGGTCCTCCAGAGAGTGACTGAGGTGACTTAAAACAGACTCACTCTTAACTGTCCAATAGAGAAGACTTGTTTCTGTTGGCTGAGAAAACTAACCAAGGAAGATATTGCAGTAAATAAGCAGCTTTAGACTGGGATGTCCCACTGCTCGCTGTGGTTGCAGAATGTTGTCCACAAAGCTAGCCAAGGTTTTGACAAGTACAAAGGCAGGATGTTTGAACTTGATTTTTGGGCCTATTTACTTTTCTGCTTACTTTAAAAGAATGGAAGTGAAATTGGAGGAACTCGCAATTTTTATCTTTCTCTTTGAAATACACATTTTTTTGTCAATTAATTTGTCATTTATGGCTTCATTGTAGCTGTGGACTGGAAAGGTGGCATGGGTAATCAGAAAAATGAAAAATATTTTTGTATAGTTTTTTTCCTTCTTGGGAAAGTTCAATAGACAAATTTTACTATGCAAAGCATCTGATAACAGGTAATTACAAGGACTTTAGGGGTAACTATATACTTCTGTGTGTTTGTGTGAAACAGAAAAAAATGTGCTTACATGCAGCCCAAGTCAATAGCCAAAAATTTAAAATAAAATTATGAATAACCATGACTATAAAGCAATTAAAAACAGGGATGTCTGATAATTTCTTGTTGCTTGAATGCCTTCTCACTACTAACCATGGAAGGGCTTCCTTACGGACAAAGGACACAAGAAGGATGCCTTGCATAGCTGACAGAAAGTTGTGTAAATCTTGTGCCATAGTCTTATTGCAGAGATGGAGGAAAGTCACATCCTGAGATATTAATTAATGGATTGTTAGAAAACCTTATTCACAGCTTTTCCAAAGCATTGTTTCCAGCAATTTTAGATCAGGCTTGCACTGATTTTAGTACAGGCATTTTTTCCCTTACTTCGATCTCTGTATACAATATTGACCTAATATTCTGAATCCATTTGATTTAAAAAAATTTTGTAATAAAACTATTGCTAGATGCTTTCACAGGCAGTGCAGGTGTTAGCAAGAACACTTTCTTGTTCTTAACGATACACTCCTAGTAGTGTTTCAGCAAGAACTAACTACTTACATGTCAAATGCAGCTAAAGAATATATACAGGCAGTTCTACAATGTGAGAGAAATTACACACCAACAGGTAATTACTTCAGATAGTTCTGTGTTTCAAATATATCTTTCTGCTCAAATTTTGGGAATAAAATATTTACACACTTTGAATTTGAATATATGAATATATGAAGTTTTCAGAGGTTCCGCTCTCCTTCTTTCCTTCACCTCCAAGACACAGTATACCTGACCTTAAAAGGCTACAAAATTCTTTTGTATACTCATTAGAAATCATATGGGATCCTTGCTGTAACCAGCAATATGTGCGTTGAGAATCTAACTTTCATGTTACCTAGAACTCAAAGAATTTAAATTTACTCATTTGATCAACAAAAAAATCTATCAGAAGCAACCTGTGAGAGTGAAATACGTACAACATAGCACCTATTATTTTTAGTTTTGCTGTTGCTTTGGGGTTCATTTCTCAACAAATTTCGCATCTTGCTCCAAAGTGGAGTTTGTGTTTTCTGAACAGTTTATGAATATGATATCAAAATGTAATGTTGACATTAGATCCTAGAGGAAAAATTTAATGAGCTGTATCTACACACAGCAGTTTGGAGCCATTGAAACAAATAACAAGATGTCCATCAGTTCAGTTGGGCGGGCATTTCAGCATGATAGTGTGTAAGGCAGTCTTAAAAAGAACTGAAGTTCACATTGAACTAAACTTTTTATGCCATTACTTAAAGCTCTTAGGGAAAATATTCTTCCCCCCCACCCCCCATGTAAATAACCAACGTTGTATCCAGTGGTTCTCAAGGCTGGTCAGGGAATACATCACCGCTAACACAATAGCCGAAAAACAATTGTCTGTGTTTGGGGTGGGTAGAAAGTTGCGCGCAGCAGCTGGAGCTTTAGAGAAACTGACAAGTTATGTTTTTATGACCTGCTTAATCTGTTTCAACATTTCAGGAATTACCACAGCTTCTGGGAAAAGCCAAGCATGCAGCCTGAGCCCAACAAGCCAGTACTCTGTGTTGAAGTTTAATTAAGCCACCTACTGAGAAAACTACCATAGGGGAAGCTCTTCTCTGGGCACAGGATTTTCCAACCAGTGCAGAGTATCCAGGGAAGACAGCAGTTTCGACACCCAATATATTTGCCCTAGTTCCTGTGAATTACACGCCCTACTTCTTATGAATTATGCATATTGAAAGTTCAGTTAGGAATAATGTTCACAAATTTGTTGATTGCAATGCCAAAATAGTCAGTGTATCAATTCATATATAAAGTATGTGTTTTACCCACCCTACTATTTCAGTTCTGTAATTGAGTGGCATAGTTAGACTTTAATTAGTTTAAAGATTGCCATTACCACAACCTATTTATTTTTTAAGCTGCTTCTGGTTTGGTTTTAATCCATCAATATCAGTGAATTCTCAGAAAGCTCGGTGACATGCTGCAGTACGTCATTTGTGTCCTTAGATAGCATGATAGAGGAACGAAAACAAGCACCATGTCAGAGAACAAAGATCATTAGATGGAATTAAAGAGTTTGCATGTAATAGGTGTCAGTTTATGTTAAATTAGAAAATGAGCTACTCTTAACCATAATTTATTTTCAAACATTTCAGTTACATTTTCAAATAATTGTTCTTTAAATTTTTGATATAATACGTAATGAAGAAATTATCAATGATTTTTAAATAAATATTGCATTGATGTCAGTGGGACAGTTCCTGCAAGTTAAACTTCCTAAGGCTGAAGCCAGATATGAAAAGTTTATCTAAGGTTTTTTAAGTGTAAGTACAGCTTGATACTCATTGGAGTTTGCCAAGATGAGTTTTTATATCATAAGAGGAAGTGAGACAGGACTATACTCCTCTCTCTTCTTGCCTCTTCATCTTTCTTCTCACTTATTGCTGTCTTCAGAATTGGTCCTATGGTTCCCTGGCATATGGAAACTCTGTGTTTTTTTTTAATTTCGAGTGGCAATCCAGTAATATCAGTATTTTTGAGACATGTCTTTAAAAATGTCTTCTCCAACATGTTTCTGGTTTATTGTTTCATCTACTCTGTTCTGTGCAGCACTTTAAAAGGTACATTTGTTACCTCTTTGTTACAGATACTGCCTTATTTTATGTGAAAAGGAAATAACTATTTTATTCAGGAAAGCATGCTAAGTTGCAGATAAGTGGATTAGTGTCAAACTGCAGTATTTTAGTTTTGCTTTTACTAATCAGTCATTTTCTAAAAGGGAGGAAAAGATGGGATTTCTATATTGATCTCAGGTTTAATCTTATCCTAACAAACATCCCAGCGATGTTAGAGAACCATATTTTCACATACAGGCTAATTAATTACTTAGAGGTCATCTTTCACTAACTTATGTAGCTCACCCTTATCATCTGTCTACTGAGGAAGCTGGAATTTTTAAAAACTGAAATGTCATCTACAGAAGGTATAAAAGAGATATGCTTTCCATAGATGAGTTCTGCTACTTGCCAGTCAAAAGTAGTGATACCTTCAGCTTCGAAAATTCAGTAATTTGTGCAGGAGACATGAAGAGGGGTTGTGGGGTTGTTCAGTTTACTGGAAATACACTGGTAGGGTTTTTTAAGTATGAAGAAATTCAGTGGCCTGGGAGCAGTTTTCTGTGACAGCTTCACTCTTTTGAAGGTTGTAGTGATATTTCTTTACTTTTCACTTTAAAAACTAGATTCAACCTCCACTAAACTCACAGAAAAAAGCATCTACTGTCTTCCCTGAAATCTAGAATGACCTTTTACTTGTTTGTCTGCTACTGAAATGTTTCAATATTCTCTAACTCTTCTAAACCATAACTTTAAAGATTCTTTATTTAAGCCACTGAGTACTTCCCAGAAGTGTCTCCATTTAAAAAATAAAAGAGAAAAAATGCAGCAAGCACATCAGAAGAATTGAAAACCTTGGAAATTACTTTAGATTTATAAAAATGATATAGAAAATACTTGTTCTTCGTAGTCAAATTTTAAGAGCATTTACTAAAGAAAACGCATGAAATAAATGCACAAGTGATACATACAGTATGTGGAAATGGTAGATTTTAAAATGACTTGATTATAATTCACTTGCTTTAATTTGGAGATGTTAGCAGAATATTAGAATGAGATATCAGCTTTATGAATGTAAGTAACAAACAGTTTTATCATTAAAGGGTTTTTTGGATTCAAAATTTCATGGCTTCATTAAAAAAAGTTTATATATGTTTGCAAAATGCTCCCGCCATACACACATGTATATATGTTGAAATAGTTAAATAAATAACTGGAAGTAATAAGATTAAGATCCTGAAGAATGGAGTATACGGGCAAAAGATTCCCAGATTAGTTTGGTCAGACATGCGGAGGTTCTTAAAAGAAGCTGCCTATAAGCTTAGAAGCCTGAGCATCTGACAGGCGGAACAGGAAAAACAACATAAGACATGAGATCGCTGGGCTCTAAGTCACATTTAGACACCCAATAAATGGATCTGTGCAAAGCTGAACCTTTAGTATCTGAAGGTTTTATTAGACGTGCCAGATGAGGCGGGCTGCAGGGATCAGGGCAGGGCGAAGGGAGCAGCTATGGCACAACTGACGTTCAAAGGGCCATATGTTCTTCCTGGTTGCCGAGTGCGTTACGGCTTGCAGCCACAGAAAATGAAACCAATAAACTAGGTGAGGAATGACAATGGGAGCTCCACCGTAGAGCGCAAAGTCCAGGATGGAAGCGCTGCAGCCTCCCCGGAGGGTCAGTTCAGGGGACAGCAAGGGGACGGGCTCCACCAAGGAGGGAACCTAGTGAGTCAACATCTGCGTCTGACCAATACTGTTTCTGCTACTTTGACCTGAGCAGAAATAGCGCATGACAGTATCCATATACAAGCAATAGGAAGTGAATCAGTGACCCCATTTTAGTTGTTGTTTTGATTTACTGTATGGACGCTTCTTTACAGGGCTGCTAGAACAAGATGACTTCCAGTCACCTGACTATGATCATCTGTATGAGAACACTGATTGGATTAATTACTTACTGCAAGGTTTCTTACACGTGACCCTGGTACACTTTAAGAAATACTCTTTATCCAGTTATAGATTTTACGACCAACAATACTAATACCGAGGAACATTCTCTTCAAAATTTACAAATTTATGCTGAAGGTGCTATAAATGTAATTTATGGTCATGGTAAAAATTAAAATCGTAATAGCTACTATTAGAGGAGAAAGCATGCTCAGGCTTTTTGCTTTTGTTTTTGCCATGTACAAGATTAGGGCAGACTCTTAGGTAACTTGGATTAGTGTCCTTGTGTAGTCTGCAAATAGGATATCTATAAATAACGTTAAATCTTGGGTTAGTTTGTATTTTTATATGTTACAGGATTATGAGAACAGGACAACAGTGAGAGTATGAGGTGAGCTTGAGGTAAACTTGCATATGAGGCAAGAAGAATCACCTGGGGCTGTTTCCCATGAAGTTGACTTCAGCTCAAGGCTGCCTTCTATTCCATAGTTTTGCTCAGGTATAGGAGCATAGATTATTGTCATTTTTGTTCCAGTTGACCAGTAGATTATTTCTGGAGCACACTCTGTCTGAATTCAGAAAACAACAGATAAGTTCACATACCAAAGAAGAGAAGGTATAATGACAAGTGACAGGTATATCGGATTACTCATTTGTCATAACATCAAAAGAGCTTCAGCTGAAAGTACAGAAGAATGAGAAGGTTAAGGAGTGTGCACTTGTTGGGACTGTTTTGAGATGACAGCATGAATGTTTGCTTGTTCAACGAGTTATGACCTTCAAAGTGCTACAGCAATAAAGAAATGCAAATGTCAAGATAAAGCCTCTCCTCAGAAGACTATCAATATCAAGAACGGTTATTGCTGATTGTCTGAGTTCTAGTGGAGAAAGGAAGAGGACAAGTGTCATCACTAGATGATTTAACTTTCCTGATTTTATTGAAATAACTTCTTTTTAAAATCAGAATTTAGTATTTCTTGAAAAATATTCACTTCATATGGGACGAATTGCCTTGGTAGTCTGTAAATCTGGTTTGGGATTCCAGAACTCTCTCCCCACCTCAAAAAAGAAAAAATGCAGGACGGAAACCCCATGAAAACCTTACTACAGAGGTGTTCACTGAGACATGCAGCACTTCAGTCGTAGTTCCTGTGAACTACTGATGTGAAATATCTGAGTATCAAACTTTCAAGTACTCCTGTATATGTTTTTTAAAATTTTTTTGTTAATATGCTTTTAAATGAAAAGTTCAGTACTTTCCAGTACTATGCAAAAACATAGAAGAAAACTTTTTTTTCAGTTACAAATAATAAAAATAAATAAATATGCTTTAGCTAAAAGTAAAATGCAGTTTTGTCTCAGATTTTCCACTGGTTAATTTTCCACTGGTTAGTTTTTTAGAGATGGATGGCATTTATTGACAGTCTCACAGAAGAAACCTGAAGGAAGAAAATCCCTTAGATTAGAAGCCAAATGTATTCTTAAAAATGGTAGGATGAGAGACAGTGAAGAAGAGGAGGAACAAAGTCTGAAAGTTATACAGAAATCTCTTTACTGTATTGGAATTGACTTCGAAAAGCTCTAATCTCAGCTCTTCACACTAATTTGTTTTTCAGTCCCAAGCAAGTCACTAATCATTTTGTGTTCTATTTCCCGAGCCAAAATGCTGTTCAGAGATTGTAGATAGCGAGTGACAATTTGAATGCTCTGGGTGAAACTCCGTACTGGTGGTGTGTGCCCAAGTGTGGGACTAGGCACCCAGTGACAGTGCTGCAGGACAAACAATATGCAAATTCATTTCTCTGTAGCAAAGGCAGTAAGACTGCAGCCACCTATATGTTGCATTTCTCTAACAGCCTACATGAGTGGTAAAAAAATAGACCTGAAAGCACCAATTCAAGGCCTTATGTCATGGGGGATTGTCCTGGGCCCTATTTCCTACGAATTAGTCTCTAAAACGAAAGTTTCTAGGGGGGGTTAGTAACATCAGTAGAAATACGCCATTAATTTGAGGGTACAAGGATGCAAATACTAACTTGATGACAGTGTTTGTTAAATGGAAAACATGGAGAGGAAAACTGATTGCAATTAAATCAGGCAAGGACTGAGAGAAGATCTAGCCGAAAAGCACTTCTACTGCATGATAAAATGTTTTTTGTCTCTGCTGTCTTTTAATTTAAAAAAATGCAATTGAAGCGCACAAGCTGATTTTCAAATTGTAGTGGATGATTTTGAGAACTAGCATAGCATTGTTCATTTGTAGTGTTTAGACACCACAAGAAGACAATAAACCTGCTTTCGTGAAGTATGCTAGGCTTTTATGAATACTGTCTTCCTGGTCTGCTAAAAAGTTTTGCTTTTCACCCTGCTTTGGGTGCTTAAGTTCAGTGACAGTTGATTGTTGTTGTTGTTGTTGTTGTTTGAGCTACTCGAGGTTATTTCAAGTCTCATGTTGCAAGCAGTTTCATAAAGCTACAAGGTCTGAATAAATAGGTCACTTAAATTCAGAGTCAGTATATATTCATTTGTACATTCCTGAGTCCAGCTGTCACTAAATGATGAGCTCATAGTCAGTAGTTTAAAAAGGAAAAAAATAATTTGTCAACTCTCTGTGGCTTAGTGAGTTAGCAAACAGGATTGAGTAAAAATAGGACAGTTAATCATCTGTATTACAGACAGCAAAGCTGTTTGTGGGTGGGACCGGGTCAGTCAGTGCTCTGTCATTTCTCAGTTACTGTTTGTTGTGTCCATATTAGAGCAGCAATGAGGCTATTGCACCACTGGTAAAGTCAGGCAAGCATTCCTCTTCTGCATGCTGAACCCTCTGGACTCGCCTGTCCCTGCCAAATCAAAAACTGCTTGATCTTTTCTCCTTGGAGCAGCGTGCACAAATGCAGAACTGATGTGTGCATATTCAAAACCAAACACAGTGTGGCAAATCAGAAGTGCAATTTAGATGAAACATCTGTAAAGAAACAAACAGACTTTTATGGACCAAACCATTCTCTTGGTCACCTCTCTCTCTGCCCACAAGAAAGGTGCAGAGAGAGAAAGAAGCAACTAAAAAGTTTGTGGATTCTTTACATCTGAAAAAAGATGAGCAGAATTGTAAGTTCAGCCCAGCATTTTAGATGCTGTGGGGTATCTTCTTGAACTAGATTGTTTTCAGCTATTCACTTAGGGCCCGATTCTGCTTCACTTGCCTTACACTGAGCAGCATTTTAGGGAAAATGCTCTGTGCAGAATGGAACATCGGGAATTTATTTTGAGATGAACATTGCATTGTAGAAACAGCCTTGTACTAAAGGCTCAGTGCAACCAACGAGTCTCAGGGACATGAAGTATTGTCCTCTCTTGAGAAAGTGGGACATTACCATTATATAGTGGTTAGTTGCCTTTCAACCATGCAACAGCTAGTTTCACAGATTTCTGTATGTACTTTGGTAAATGCAGGCAAACGTTAGCTATTCCTCTCTCGGGGTACAGGAGGTGCACCTTATCAGGGTGATGGAAGGATTGTAATCTTGAACCTGTCCTCCTCTTGTTTGTGTCTTAGGGGTCATGCTTGTACACCATGTCTGTCCCATTAATTCTCCCCCCCCAGCATCTTCCATGGAGTATTCTCTCTTTTCTTCCTCTCCCCATATCAATGACTGCATGGATCGTACCACAGATCCCATTTTACTGCTGCTTCTAAGTCAGTAGTGTCACTGCCTATCTTTAAGGAGGCTTAGCTTACTAAGGCTTAATTCACTTCACCAACTGATTGAGCATTCAGCAAACACAGGTTGCTTGTGAAAATGAAAACAGGATGTTGCTCAAATCCAACCATAAATTTACTATTAACAAATATTAACAAAAAAATATAACCTAATTTCAAAACATGCCCTCTGACTTCTGACAAGTTTCATTAGGATGAGGATTTTGTGGGTTTTGTAAGCAAGTGTAGTCTTGCTTACACTCAAGAGGGTTATAACCAGTATGGTACCCCAAGATGACTGCAAATGTTGCAATTTCACTATTTGTTCTCCAGAGCTTATGCTTCCATCATTTAGAAACCCAGAACAATAACCTTGACTCCCTAAAAGCAACATTAAATAGTACAGTAAGCTGTACTATAACAAATATTAAAGGCATTTCTGTTCCCGCTGACTATGAGACCTCACATGTTTACTATGGTCGCTGATACATTCCTTCCTTCCTGTGAGAGAATCCATTTGATGTTTTGAAGCGGGTATTTACTACATCACTTCTAGGCCTCCAATCAAGTGGATTTTTTTTATTTTTCCTTTCTGTCACAATAAAAACTACAGCAAAAAATGCAGAGGTACTAAATTGTAACTATTGTGTGACTTTAGTAATTTTCTCCATTGTCATTCGGCCTATTCTTTTTAGTAATTTTCTCCATTGTCATTTGGCCTATTCTGCAATGTAAGATATTTTATCCTCTAGTAAATTTTCAAACAAATATTTTGGGTGCTAAACAAGGAATAAAAAATGATTGTGATTTTTTCTGACAAAATGAAGAACAGTCCTGGAAACTGCAGGAGAAATCCATGTATGCAAATCCCAGCTAATAATTGCAGGCCAAGGAGATCTTGCAGGCCCATTTTTGGAAAAGGTTCAAAAACTGTGTTGAGACCCATGCCTTTGAGTATATAACCAACAGAAATAAAGCTTTGCAAGTTCTCCAGTATATTTATGACAATATGTTAGCTATTAAACAGATTGTTCTAATAGCAATTTTCTTTGTGGTAGTCCCACTATAATTTTATACTTACTAAAAAAGAATAAATTTATTAGATCTGTGTTTATAATGGTTCTGCTCCTTTTACAATCCAGTGTCTCAATTCTAAACGAAAATTCTGAGTCTTTACCTTGTAGCTTTGGGATAGGACTACATGTACAGTTCAGATCCTTCCAAAACCCAAAATCTCAGCTATATTTTTAATAAAAGATGACTGTGAGCTTTGTCACAATCTTTTGGAATGATTACTATTCAAATCTTCAAGAGGGCCATAAACTGAAGCTGAATGGATAGCTTGTCAGTGTAGAAATAATCTGTATTGAGAAAGTGTAGTAGAATAATGATCTAAAAAAATATTAGTTTTAATTCATGCATGAAAGTGACCTGATGGCTCATAAAAGATGAGCTATGATTGGGCTAATTTTCTTTCAAGTAGATTACAAATGAGACCTTATAAATGTCTAGTTAATAAATCCTTGTTAAAATTATTAACCTGATTAATTTCTCAAGTGGGGTAGATAATTCCAATTAAGAATCTGCAAATATGTTACAGGAAAAATTCATATCACAACTTATAAAAACAGCATTCATTTACTGAGTTATTTCTTAGTATTCTGGAGTTCATAAAAGAGTAGTAATTATAATTTTTGCCTTTAACTATACTTATGCAGATTTGTGAGATATTCATCCAGCAGATTAAAGGGTCCACTCTTTTACATTTATATGGTCATGGGAAAAACTAGCAGTGAGACTGTGGACCTTCCTAACCAAGATCGGGGACTGATATTTCTTGTTGTTAAAGGAAAATATAATCTTTTCATCTTTTC
Source organism: Sagittarius serpentarius (assembly GCA_034782735.1). Lineage (NCBI taxonomy): Eukaryota > Metazoa > Chordata > Aves > Accipitriformes > Sagittariidae > Sagittarius > Sagittarius serpentarius. The sequence continues at coordinate 21,439,064 of JAVKLA010000005.1, read as the reverse complement.
CACTTTTTTATAATTTATGTTTAAGTCTTCAAGGAATTTCATGTTTTGAAACTGATATGAGATTGTTCTCCAAAGAAACAATAACTTTATGCTCTTGGCAATTAGTGGTGTTCCATGTGCCCACTTTACCAAGACCAGTTATGGGAGAAGACTAAAAGAGCTTTAATTAGCCCTGGTGTGATAGGTGCTCAGTCCCTGGTTCTGTCTCATGATAAGGTAAACACTGAAGGATGCATTTTCTTTATGTTACTAATCACGTTCTGGGAACCTTATAAACACAAGCTGGACTGTATTCACAATACCATCTGAGAAAATATTATTATCACTGTATTGGTAGAGAAGGTTGTGGTAGACTGATTAAATTCATGCAGGAAATTCCCTGAAAAACAGCTTTGAAGAAAACTCATGTTATTTCAGAGGCAGTCAATTGCCTGAATGCATGACTCTCCTTCCTCTCTCTGATTTACAAAGTCTTTCCACTGAAATCACTGGAATTACATGCTGAAAAATGAGGAAAGGCTGAGAGAACAGGGTTTGTTCAGCCTTGAGAAAACAAGGCTTAGGGAACATGTTATCACCGTGTTCCAGGATTTAAAGGGTGTCTACAAAGAAGATTTAGACTCCCTTTTTACAAGGAGTCACATGGAAAAGACAAGCGGTAATGGGTACAAGTTATTCCTAGGGAGATTCTGATTGGACACAAGAGGAAAATTTTTCACAATGAGAACAATCAGCCATTGGAAGAATCTCCCCAGGAAAGTGGTGGATTCCCCAACATTGGACACTTTTAAGATTCGGCTAGACGGGGTGCTGGGCCATCTTGTCTAGACCGTGGTTTTGCCAAGAAAAGTTGGACCAGATGATCCTTGAGGTCCCTTCCAACCTGGTATTCTATGATTCTATGATTGAAAATCAGTGTGAAAAAAATCAGGTTTGTAGACTGTATTTGCACTTCAAATACTGAGAAGCTGGGGCCTTTTGGCCATTTTACCACCTTGGTACCTAGCCTACCTGCAGATTGTTCATAGTAATAATTTCCTTGCCCTTGCAGTTTATATGCTTGGATTTTTTTTTTTTTTGATTGAATGAAATGCTGCATTCCCATATATTATGAAAAAGTTCTGAATATCAGAGAAGAAAGTTTCTTTTTGTTGTCTGATGCAGCCCCTTAATAAAGGGTCCCATTGCAGTTCTCTTATTCAGACTAACCAGTGCTTCTTCCCTCAGGCAGGGTAATGCTTTCGTTATGATGGTTTTATGTCAAGGTACTATTCAGTATAATGATACCACTATCTAGATTATGTATGCTGTACATTTGCAGTTCTTAAACTGTATGGAAAATCTGTATTAATCTGTTGTAAGTGTAACATAAAAGTTAGAAATCATGCAAAATCAAGGGTAAAAAGATAACATTTTATGGCTCTAATTCGCCTGTTAATGACTTTACACCAGTAAATGGAGTAAGTCCTTACATGCATGAGTCTAGTTTGAATACAAACGCGTTGTTCTCTGTGTTGGAAAAGGTGAACACTCTTCTGCTCCCATTTTCCTCTCCGTGTCTCTATTCAGATGAATTGTGATGATTTTAATGCCAGAATCATATGAGAAATAAACAGATTATCAGACATGCAGCTATCTAGAGCAGTCATGGCAGTCATTTATGTGAATTATTCAAGCCACTGACAGTGTGCCACAGTGCCTGTTGCTACTGAAGTGGAAACAAAATCAATTGTGTACAATATGTATAGTAATATGTACAGTGTGAAGGGAAAGCAGATGGCAGAGATGCATAAAACTTTAATGTCCTCCAATCTGTTTACTTATTTTAATCAGCTATCATAATCATCACCCACTGTGTTCTTTGTTTACATGGGGAAGTGCTGGTGTGATCAAGCAGAAGAAAATCCCGAGAAATGTGCTGGTTCCAAAACCTGATAATTAGATTTAGAAAGCTACTGTATGCTACAAAGGATTAGGGCAGGCTAGAAGATACTACAAAGATTTACCTTCCATTTAGAACTGCATTCACTCCCAACAAAACTGAGGTGAAATCTGCGGCAGCACAGATTTAGCAGGTGACATGTATGGAGAGATGCTATGTTAGCGCTGGCCTCTATGGTTCACATTTCCACATCCCTTGAAGTGGTAACACCAGCTTTTTTTCTAGATGGAGTACAGGTTTTCCTAAGTACTTATCTCCTTCATAAAGTACTTGGAGATTTCTAGCTAAAAATGCAAGATGTAGTCCTCAATACTATTTCTGTGATGAAAATGTGACTTGGGTGGAGAATGTGTTTTTTTTCCAGGGGGTTTTGACATACACAAAATTGAATGAGCAACTCATGTTTCAAATGAAATCTTCTGTCTTCCAATGCTGAAGGAGAAAGAACCATCCTAAATATTAAACCCTTCTGAGATTTAAAATATCCACTTTTATACAAAACTTTAAAGCCCCAGTATGGACTTCAGGGGTGTGTTTGACAAATGTCTTACCCTGGAGGTATGCTTGTGATGACTAGGGTGGAGGAAGCCTGCAAATGGATTATAGCACGTAACAAGTGTGTATGAATTTGTGAATGGCACATTCATTTTAGATTTACATGCACTGCTCTGATTCTCAGTTGTCTGTTATGATGCTGTAAGGATTTCTCATATCTCAGACTTGCTGTAGAAGACTTTGCCCAAACAAACAAAATATACTGGAGGTGGGAAGGAGAACTACAGATGCAATTTTTTATCCAGTTTAAAAAAATGGAAGGGAGGATGACAGAGATTAATTGTTAATATTTTAAAATGTGGCACAGAAATTGTTTTTGTATACTAAATGTATGTTACAAACTGAACCTATGACACCTAATAACAAAAATGTATAGAAAAAATACTCTCTGAGGGGAAGGAAGTGATGTAGGGAAAGAATTGGTGTTGATCAAGTTGGTCGGGGCCCCACAAGTTCAGTTCCTTGTCCAAAGGCAATGGAAGCTCCTTCTTCCTCTTCAATAAGTGGAAAGAGATGTATCTGCTAGGTACTTTGATCCAGTTTTTGTCATTCTTGAGTTAGGGAGATCCTAGTCTATAATTAAAAATGAAGCAACTAATAAGCTACGAAGGAAAGAATCTCACTATAGGAAGGATCACCTGTGGAGCCATGACTGCTGACGTGCAATCCACTGTTCTGTGGGTTGCAGAAATACCTGATGGGAATGAGGATATGCATCCGGGGAAGAACCCAATGACAAAGCTAATCTTTGAAAGTCATTCTAGGAAAGATATTCCAATTCTCCTCCTACACGGATTCTTTGACGAACCTTGTCTATGTCATTATTTCCTCCTCTGTAAAGTGGGCAAAATAATAATCACCTTTGGGAACTAATTTCTGTTAGTAATAATGTAGACAATACCTGCAAGGTACCTGCCTAATGAAGTTATTTATTCAAGAAATGAGTATTTCTGTCTTGAACTTACTTGAAGAAAGGGCTGAAAGTCTGTGGAGTAACAAACAAGTCAGTGACTGTGGCTGGATCCCTGCTCTCAATGTGGAGTTGCAATCCAAGCTGGGACACAGTTCTCCCCAGCAGAAACTCCCAGCATGAAAAGGGCAGTGAATAGAAGACCTTAAATTAATTTCCTCTGTTATCCTATGTTCATTGGCTAGAATGAGTGCCCTCACCTAAAATGCATCAAATTATTCCTCTTCCGTAAAACCGTAGAGTGGAGAAAGGGAATGAAAATAATGGCTCACTAGTCTGTTTCTGTGATAGAACAGTTCTGTGCCTCCATTTAATGAATTCCACTTTTTTTTTTTTTAATTGGATGAAAGCTGGTATTATAGTTTTGTTCAATTTTTATAGAAGATTTTTATAGAGGATTCCATGGAGGGAAGAGATCAGCATCTCCAGTATGTGAAGGTATCTTCTCATCCTTAGATGACTAATGTTGAAAAGCCAGGTAGAAAATGTTAGTTGGAAAGCCAAAATGTCTTTCAAACTTCAATAGAATTGCAACAAATCGAGTTACACTACCATTCAGATACATCTCCTATAAATGAGGTATTTTGCTTTCCTGTAATTGCCAGGTATCTACGTGTTCTTTTATGTTTCAATTATGGCTGTCCACATTTATACTTACAGCAAATTATATTTGAAAGGCTTCTTGCTTATTGTCGTGCTTAGAAGCTCGTTCTGGATCCAACAGAGTTGTAGGTCAGTTGAGGTAACTGCGATGGCTCCTATCTTAGCAAACATAGTTGAAGAATGAACCAGAGGACTTGAAAGCCAAACACAGCCCCTTAGGACCTGAGCATTTAGTTCAGCTCATGCATGCTGCAAGGTTCACACAAACAGATGGGCAGAATCTCCTCTGATGAACTTCAGCAAATATGATGGAGTAGGAGAAATACAAAGCATGACCTGCCCAGTGTCAGCTGAATAATGGCTCACCAAGTTTGATACAGTCCTCTATAAAGCATGGGTAAGGCTTACAAACCCCTTGCTCAAACTGAAAGAAGAAAATCTTAATGTTTGGATTACACCAATTGACCTGTCCTGACACTCAAAAAACCAAACAAACCTTATAAAGTGACTGAAAAACATCAGGTTTTTTCAATGAGAATTCCTTGATTATCAGAATTTTATTCTATCCCTTCTTGACTGCTTACCTAAGCATTAGGCTGCATCTCTTCACTTCTGTCAAGTTTATCTGTTTAAAAATTTTTGAAAGGTTGAATCACAAAGTGTTTTAATCACATATGCTCAAATAAAAACCTAATACTGACCTGCTGTGACATTCAGGCACAGTTTAAAATCAACTCACAGGAAGACAAGACTATGTTTAGTTTGGGAAGTTTTCACTTCTACTTTATATAAACTAACAAAGCTGTTAGGAGTGAATGGAAATGACATGAGAGGAAAGTAAGAGGTCACGTCAGGCAAAGCTGATTTTTTTTCTCTTTTCTTTCTTTTTTAATTAAAACAAATGCATTTAACTGTTTAAATACAAGTCTGGTGATGTAGACGTGATTATATCAATCTCAGCTGAGTAGAGGGTTTAACTTAAGACAGAAAAATCTTTTCTTTTCTTTGATTTTTCTTCCTTAAGTTTGACCTGGGTCTCTGCCCGATGCCTCCGTACTAACCACATGACGAAAAGTAAGATATTAAAAATCTTGTAATACTATATCTTGGCACAACAAGATACAGAATAAATTCAGAAATACCCATATGAGAACTAGGAGTTGATATAGGTCCCACATAGAGTACAACACTGCTGTATTCCAAAGAGGCAAAATACGAGATGTAAAACAATGACATGAAAAGACTTATAATGTATTCAAGAACTTGTTTTATAATGATAATGAATGCCATGTGTTATAGTCTGTGTTAAAAAAAAAAAAAATCTGTCGAAACTGAAGTAAGTAGGTTATTACACAGGCATTTTATAAGATACCTGATCAGCACTGTTACATACAGTTGAAGTACATGATGCAAAGTTTAAGGTGAGAAAAATATGTGCATAAAGCAATACGCTTTTGCTGTGTTCAGCAGGGATATGACGGATTTATGCGAAGCTGCAGCAGACACCCTTTGCTTCATTCCCCCCTGTGACGTCAATTTTATGGTACAGATGGAAGAGAGACCACAAACACACTTATCCCCAAATCCCAGCCTTCACTTTCTATTTTCCACTGAAGTGGATTTCAATTGTTAAAAGGTACAGAACAAGAAAAGGAGAAGTGAGCTCAGCTTTTGTAGAAAATCAGACTGGCAGAAAAGACAGGGACTGAAACCTCATCAGATGGGTATGTCTCTGTATTTAACAACCTATTCATCTATCAACTGTTGTTTACACATAATACACAAATACATGGAAACTCATGAGCAACACACAAAAAAGCCCAGTGTTATATTGCTTTATTAAAACAGCAAAATCATGCATCTGAAGGCTAGGAAATGCTGGAAGAGGGTTACCTGGGTACTATGAATTCAGCAGTCTTTTGTGAAGGCTTCTGATTTGTATAAATTACAATGCGATTTTTATTAAATGATTATTTTTTTTCCAGGGGACCTCTGATTCACAATACAGAGTAGATGATGCTTGCTTAATGAGCAGCTGCTCAATACTTCGTTTTTGTTTCATTGTTCTGCATGTGTGGTCCCATTTGTTATTTACTAGACACTAACAATCCAGATTCCTATTGAGAACTAGTCATTTCCTTACAGACTTTTCTTTTCTGATTTCACTATCATATAGGAATACATCACAGAAGCCTTCTCAGCACCCTGTGATACCAGGGATGATGTCATTCCCATCAGAGATGGACATTTGATATGAGAAGGGATTCAATTCCAACATTTCTATTGCATGGCAAGCTTCAGACAACTGTGAATTCCTTATTTATAGACTAAATTTAGCTTTGTATGTTAGCTCTATCTATTAAAATATATCTCCCACCAACTTCTACTGTAACTGAAGTAGTCAGCAGAGTAGACTCCAGGAAATCTGGTTAGGCAACCCGAAAATGAAGGACACCAAATGACTGGCCTAAGTTTTGTTTAAGTGACCTGAAAAGCGTCTTTTTGACTAGGATAGAATACGTATGTCTCTGGGGCAGCATTCAGCTTCCATAAGTACGCGACAGCTTTTCTTGCCTAGCAGTCCCTTACACCATCGTCTGCCCTCTGCCTAACCTCTGTAGGACTTTCATGGTGAACAGCGTCAATTGCCTCTCTGGTGTATGGTGGTTCAAATACCTGTGCTGTCCAAAAAAAGCACCGAGCTGTGTCACGAACGGTTGACATAATGTATACTCACAGTGGGGAGGGTAAATTCAGATTGCATCAGCAATCTTAATTCTGATGTGTTGACATCTGTCTCAGTTTTATAACCCTCATGATATTCCTTTACCATACCTTTCATATATGGCTAAAAAGGCAGAAATCTTAAAGCAGGGTCTTCCTGACTCCTCATCACGTTTGCATCTGCGCATTGCAATAAATCTGTGCCGCTTTAAGACAGCAAAAGCTCTTACCCTTTTTGTGGTGCCTCTTTTAGTTCCCAGTTCAAGCCTCCTTGCCCAGCTGTCAAGGGTGAGACAGAGTAAATGACAACCCGTAGTGGAATTGGGTACTGGGTATTTAAGAACCATCAAGAGCAGTGCTTTTCCCCTGTTTGATTTTCTCGCTTACTTGCTCCCCCACAGTGCTATGCTCACTAGGTCTCCACTTCTTCGCTGAGAGGTCCCTGCTGCCCCGGAAGGTTGGGCAGAAAGCTGTGCCAGTTCATGCTGTGACCATCCCAGATGGTCACCTACCTGCCAAGGTCACTGGGCATTTCCTAGCATTGTCTCAGCTCTCAGATTTCCAGAATCCTCCTTGACTTGCAGGATGTTTCCTCCAGTTGCGATCGTCACCTTTTCCTTTCCAGGCCTCCTTCTTCTTTCTGAGACCACTTCTCAGGAGCTCTCCTTTTTGGCATCCAGCTCTTCTTTCAGGAACTCCATTTTCCCGCCTAAATGATGTACACACAGAAGAACAACATGTGATCTGCTTCCTAATTGGTGGATCCACCTCATGTCTTTTTATTAATTGGAGGATTCAGAATGTGCTACTTTTGTTTAGTCCAGGTGTTACCAAAATTTACAACCAGCTGGTACTATTTGCACACAGCAGGAAGCAGATTTCTACTTTAGAGTTCAGAAGTTCAGTTTCAGGCATTCACCCCCACACAGATGTAGTCAATTGTGTGCCACCTGTTAGCATTCACAATTTGAGTTATTTTTGCCACAGTATTAGCCTGTGCTAGTTCTGTTCCTTTTCCCAGTTTCTGGTACCATCAAGCTCCCTGTTTCAATCTACCCTTTGTTTTGTTTCAGGCCTCTTGCTGAAACAAGATTGCTTTCTGTTTCTCATTCCCCAGAAGCCAGAGGGAGACTACTGGAGAAAAAGAGACCTCAGTCTGGAAAATTTGGGATCAGCCACCATGGGGAAGGTCCGTCCTAAAACAAATTGTTCTGAGTACATGGCATATTTGAAACCAGTTAATCCTGGAAACTGTAAGAAACTAGTCCATATTCAGTGATGGTGAAGTCATGACATGATTTTCCTAAGACCTAAAAGTTTCTGCCTTGCACTTACGGACCACAGTTTTTCACATGATATCAATTTGACTTCATAGGGATTAATTTCTGCAAGTGATGTTGTGTCATATTCCCAAGATAAAAGACATTTCTTTCCTTTACTGGGGCCCTTATTCTACCTTTTTACAGAAAAGGCCATTCATTAGTTTGGGGTTTGTTGGATTTTTTTCCCCCCACTGGCCAAAGTAAATTTTTTCCGTCAGCTTAATTTTCTTAAATATTTAAATCAAATTATCTTGTGATGATAATGATAATAGTAATTGACATTCCCATTGGTATATGTCTTCAGTTCCAATTTAAATTTCAAGATGTGAGGCACAAGTTTTCATGCCTAAAAAATATGCATTATTGTCCGTGCAGCAGGCTAGCAGATGTTCCCATTATTATTTTAAAGCACAGGGTATAGGCTGTATGTGCTGTGCTAGGGATTGAACATTTTGCCTAAAGAAGCTGAACTGAGTCACAGATTTTTAGTGGTTTTCTAGGGGAAGAAAGACTTAGCCAAGTCATTGTTTCAGTTCAGTTCTGTCATTCAACCATAGTGTTAGATATTTCTATTTTATTTCTAAATTACACCATGGCACCATTTTTGGAATAAGAGCAGCTCAGCGTCCATGTTATTGAGCCTGTATATAATTATCAGAATACAATATGTACTGCATTCTCCAGTTATTCTAAAAAGTACATTTGAATGTCCAGTCATTATCTGGTTCTTAAATACCATACTGCAAGTAAAAGAAATTATGCATTTTATGGAGCTGGGAGGGAAGTTTGTACCACAGACCCTGATCTATTCTGATTCAATTGCACGCTCAGAGTTTTTACAGGGGTGGTTGAAGACCTGATTTCATGAAGTGTACGTAACACAGTAAACACATATTGATGTATCATTGACATCAGTACAGTGTCTCTGTATCCACAACAGTTTAAAAACACAAATTTGGACCTGATTACAAGGAAGTGAAAGAACATTATATTAATCACTAGCATGGCAATACTGAATTCTTTTATATGTTAACAGGTTCTCATTAAGAACTCATAAAATTTGCTTACCTTAAATGGCCAAACCAAATTTAAGTCAGAATCTCTACAGGCAGTGAGATGAGTTGCTGAGGTTCCATTTCATAGTAGAGGGCTATGTGCAGGTGCCCATATTGTTCACTGGCAGTATAAGCTAGAGGTTATCCCATTCATACCTGCAATGTCTCCAACAAACAAAAAGGCGAAAGGAATGAAACATGGAAATTCACCATAAAAATGTTACAGACGTTCCCATGTTAATAAAAAACTGCTCACTAGAAAAAAAAAATATTAAGAAACCAGCTCTCTAAATAAGACTACTGGCTATTCCAACACTATTTTTTAAATGACTGGAGGATCACATAGGTGAAAGGGAATCTGTTTCCTAGTGACAATCCGAGCAAAATGGCACTCCAGGTGTCTTCCTTCAGGGTCTCAGTTTCGAACATCCAGTCACCTAATTTTACCCATTCCCTATTGATAACTCAGCCAGCAGAAACAGGCTGTGAACAGGATATCATTCATCTCTGCCAGTACTCTGATACTCTTTTGTCCTGTGCTTTCCTAAATGGACATACACAGGCTCTGGTTGGACTACTGGGATCAAGAAATGCAAAGAAAGGGCATCTGGTTGTGTTAGTATGAACCAATGTATTTCAACATTGCATTTCAACTATTGCCTGTGATCTGGCCCAGGAGTAGACTCCAGACTTCAGAATAAATTAAATCAACTTAAGTAGGGTAATTCTGTGATGACTTAATGAAATAAATTGACATAGAAACCTGGAAGCCTTACGACTATTTTTTAGCAGATTAACTTCAGTGCTAAGTAAGGGTCACGTGAGAGAAGTACCAGTGAAAGCTAGGTCTGCTATGCTAGTATTGACTACTGAGATGTAACTAATGTAGTTCAGCTGAGGTAAGAGGCAGAAGTACTGACCTAGAGAATCTCTTAAATATTTCAACACATACATAAACGAAGGAAAAGAGCGAACTTAGCATTGCTGAAGATTTTATTTAGGCAGAAGATTGTGAGGTTGTGTTTAAACCATATCACATCCTTATAGAGGCAATAAATATTTTATTTTCAAATATTTTTAAAATACAAACTCTAGCTGCGGCTAAAATGAAGTTTGCCGGCCACAAGAATGCCGCTACCATATGTACTTTTATATCAACTATAGTTGTGATAATATTGCATATCATTGTTCATGAAAGAATCAAATATTGACTTCTTAATGGTTATCAGTTTTAAAATATTTAAAACATATGAAAAGTGGGCATTTGTCATCTCCACTTTTTGCACTTCATTATTCTTACTTTTTGAAAATAACAGAAGATAAACACTGTAAAAAATCTTAAAACACAAAGAGAGAACCCTTTTTACTTTTCACCTATGAAACAAACAAAAATAAAAGAAACTGTGTCCTGATTTCAGCTGGGATAGAGTTAATTGTCTTCCTAGTAGCAGGTACAGCGCTGTCTTTTGGGTTTAGGTTGAGAAGAATGTTAAGAACACCCTGATGTTTTCAGTTGTTGCTCAGTCGTGTTCAGACTCAGTCAAGGACTTTTCAGCTTCTCCTGCCCAGCC
>JAVKLA010000005.1:21406401-21428222 GCA_034782735.1 Sagittarius serpentarius | reverse complement strand
GTCTTGTGTATTCCAATCCTTTTATTATTATTGTCACTTTCTTGTTGTTATTAGTGTCATTGTTAGTTTCTTCCTTTATGTTGTATTAAACTGTTCTTGTCTCATCCCTCGAGCTTTACTTTATTTTCCGATTCTCTCCCCCATCCCACTGTGTGCAGGGGGGAAGTGGGTGAGCAGCTGTGTGGTGCTGAGTTGCTGGCTGGGGTTAAACCACGACAAACTGAAAGCCATGAAAATGCAAAAAATAAAAATTCAATAATTTTAAATTAAATAGTAAATTTTGTTCTGCTATGTGTGTGTATTGTTCCTATATTTCTGTCTAGGAAATACAGCAACAAATGGCTAATTTGTAGAAAAATATGAATATGCATTGCATAAATAATGAATACATTTTCATTAACAGCTTCATGCGCTGGAAAGCTTCTTGGTGCAGTTTTGCCTGACATGTAAACATGACGCCTTGCAGTATATACTAAGCACACCAGTGGTGCTCTCACTGAAGGTTCGCTCCTCATAGAAGTAAAGTTGAAGTTACCATCTAGAGTGGCCCATTTGCAGTATGGACACAAGATACCTTTCTCAGAAAAAAAGCACATCTTAGCCATGTTTCTCCACCAGCTTGCTCTCTATGCCTGAGCCGATTTCTGCTTGTAATGACAAGGCTATCTATCTGTATAGAAGTGTGGTTTCCATTGGCTAGGTATAGAGGTGGTACATCCTTGGGTACAACTAGTGAACTTCATTGACGGTTGAGACAGAATGCAGAAATATGATCCTAGAGCCATAACAGATCCTGGTCCTTCCCTCCTTGGACTTCACCAGCTGCTAGCGTAGAGGTACCAAACTGATCCAAAATTTTGAGCAGGTTTTGGACACACCTTGAGCGACTGACACAAATTTGCAGTGAATTCTCAGCATGTCTGTGAGTTCTGGATGAACTGGATTTCTGCACGTGTTTGTGTTGAAAGTAAATATGGTTTCTGGGATGCGTATGGCCCCCTACACTGTGCTTACATTGTAGGTGTGATGCATCCAGATCAGGTCAGTGGTCCTTCATATGCACCAGAGTATGCAACAACACACGTACAGGAAATGATCATTTAGAAAGGTATTTTTGTGTCTAGCAGTCTGGTGTAGCTTGGCTATCAGCTGCCCAAGAAACTAACCAGATGCCCTTTGGATGTCTACTAATGGGTTGCTAATGCTCTGAACTTCCTGCCTCTTCCTCTATTTTCCCTAGTTTACACCTGTGTTGGAGTGTATCAGGGAACAGTACTGTGGGTTGAGCATGAATTACACACTAATAACATCCCAAATGCTTACTGTACAACTTTGGACTAGTTATTTTTAGGTCTAGCTCCATAAAAAGACTGGAACTGCTTTACTTGTCTGGAATCAGTTATAAGTCTGCACTTAACTGTTTTGTAGACTGCTCCAACAGTTCTTAGCCCAGTGACTGACAAACTCTCTTCATATAGGTTTTCTTTCTTTTTCCCAAAGGTAGACCCTTTTATATAAATGATCTCTTTGGTTGGTTGGTTTGGGGGTAGTTTTATTTTGTTTTATTTTGTTTTTCCTGTTCTAAACATGGTAGTTCATTGTTAATTACTGAAATACACAATCATGAATTAGGAACCCTGGCTCCTTACACATGATGTACATGGGAACCTAAGAAAGATTTCATTTTCAGGGAAAAAAACCACCTGGAGACAGAGAAGTGTCTTTTGTCCAACGATCCACTGATTAAAATCCTTACTAACGGTGAGGGTAAATATCACACGAAGTTGTGACAGTGCCCAGCAGTGAAAGATTAGCAAAGAACGGTCAAGCATACAGTGACATTTTCCTGGAAGACTTCATCATTCAGGAACTTTGTAAGACATATATCTGTGTAGTTAATAGTCCTTAACAGATTTTGTGTTCTTGACTATATACTGGATAAAACCATTCTTGTTCAGGGAAGGATTTGAAATTGCACCACAAATCTGTGTCTTAACGGGAAGGTTCAGGGTACTTAATGGCCATCAGTGGGTCTTAGTTTTTCTCTGAATGATTGTTTATGAATTTTGCAGTAATTTTTCATCAGATGAAGCACAGCAACAGTCTGGGAAGAAGAGGTGGGAATTCAGATGCTTTTCACTAAGGTGAAAGTTCAGCTAGACAATCAGGCTCTCTTTGGTGCTCTCCTGGTCTCCAGAATCTTTATTCTCTTCATAGTAGTCCAACTTCACAGGAAGAACAGGGAATGCTTTCTCTACCTGTTACAATGCTATATTATGGTGCAGTTATGAGATGTGGGGTTTGAAGCTGACAGACTGAGTGCTTTGAACCTGTAGCTTCACCAGTATGAATTAATGTTTTGACATATGTGTGTGCGTGTGTGTGTGTGTATAAAACATGGTTACACCATAGTCTTCAATCTCTATAAATTGGAATAAGATCAAGCAATCCCCCTAAATCTTACTATAAATTCTTTTTCTTACCCTATTTCCCAGGTCAAAAACAAGGCAGTTTCTCACTTTTTCATGGTATGTCTCAGTTTCATAGCCAGTCATTTAACAGTATACAAGTTAGATCCAAACTGACAGTTCTGGCAGTTGTCAAAGGTAGAAACAAAGATAGAGCCAGTAGCAACATACTGAGTGATTTCAGTTATTGCTTTTGAGTATTTTTAACTCATTATGAAGATTTATCATAGTGGAGTGGAGAACATTCTGTTCATGCAAAATAAATTAAATCCGGTATTGGTAATATTTTAAATTCAGTATTGGTAATATTCTAATACACTGTTAGCATTCTAATATTTTCTATCATACACTGAAATGAAGTGTGTTTGAAATGATGGTGTAATTCTCACTTACGACTAACAAAAAAAAAGATTATCTTTTCTGATATACTGTAGGTGTTGTCGCAAGCCCTTGAGCCTTTCATTGCCTTCAAACCCAGTTACAAAGAAAATAAACTTTCTAGGAAATGGAAGCATTGGTAAAGTGTTAATCTATTTCAAGCCTCAGGCTATTTGAAAAATCACAGATTTGCCATGTGTCTACAGAGCTAAGAATGAAACTAGAACAGGGCTGAAAATCCCATTTTGTGCATCGCTGGCAAAAAGAGCAGAAAACACGACTGTGCAGATTTGCTATAAAGCATAACAGTGTGCTGTTTTCTTACCTTCAACCCAATCTTTTCATACATGAAACATACTTATTCTGTCAGCAGGAAATTGATCATCTTTTTATAAATATTAGTTACAAGAAAAAACATAGGTCATTACAGTTCATAAATTCAACAGGTACATATGCATAGAAACATATATGCATGAACAGGTAAAAAAATGTTCAGGTGACACATTACTGTAAGAGCTATTGCAACATTAAAACTTCCAATTAATGTCAGTGTGGTGGTGGTCAGACATAGGAACAGCTTGTCCCGAGGGGCTGTGAAGTCTCTGTCTTTGGAGATACTCAGATCTTGCCTGGACAAGACGAAAGAGACGAAACTGATCTAGTTGTTTCTGAGTGGGGAGTAGGAGTAGATTATCTCCAGCAGTAAATTACAGCCTAAATATTCTATGATTCTACTGTTCATTAAAATTGTCGCTGAAATGAGTAGTTGCTAATATCTTCCAAGATAACTTAGAAAATATATTTTACAGAATTTTATTCTTACAGAAATGATAGAAACCTCCCCCTAGAAGGATGTTTCATGTTTTCAGTCAAATGTCAAGCCACAACACTGCTGGGTGAAAGTGTAAACTGAATCCCTTATACTCTCCTTCTTTTCATGTTCTGTTTTCTTTACTGCATGATAATTTTCCTTTCTGGAGAGGTGGGGCCAAACAGCCACATGGCTAGCGTGCCTCTTGGGTAATTAACCTCTTTGGTAAGACTGGCTGAGAGGAAAGACAAAATGAGAAGACACTCCCAGTCAGGTACTGGTAACTAATAATGGTACTGGTAACTAATAATGCAGAAATGAAGTACTGCTTTTATTTTTTCCTCCCTCCAAGAAAATGTTGTTTATGAGATAAAAACAATATTTTTTTAATTAATACAAATGTCAACTTCTCAGGTAATAAAACCCACAGTTTAAAACCCTCAGATAGTTAAAACTATTTTTCTCTTTTAAGTGAATTTTTGGTCATTCTTATATTAATGTCACTAAGTGTTCTTTAAAGCATTCACTTATATTACATCAAAAGGCAAAATCTACTGAAGCATACATTTTTTTCATAAAATCATAATGTTACTAGTCTATTGCCCTAGAGCTCTATAAATGTCCTTTTCTCCTTTCTTTTCCAGCTTTCTTTCTGTCAAGGGAGCGTTTTTTTCTTTGGCTGGTAATTAACAGTATAATCTTTCCTGTCTTCTATCTTTTCCTTGGTTAGCAACGAGGTGCAACTCCACAGGACTATCTTCCAAAAGCAAACTAGCTGGCCTGTCATTTAATACATTTTTCACAAATTGAGACATTTTCACAACAATTTTAACACATTTCTGATATTGATCTTAAAGGTTTCTTGGTGCCTTGATGGCTCATCCCTTGGGGCAGTATTAACTGAAATTTCTCATTTTGGAAGTGGAATGAATGAAGATGTGATCTAAAAATAACCAAGAAAAAAAGACTAATTTTGTAGCAGCCTTAATGTACCACTTCAGCCCATTTGGTCACTGTGATAATTTTTTTCTCAAGTTCATGGAGAATTGTGACATAGTCAGTTAATATATTTTTTACTTTAGTGGTTCTATACAAGTTAGTGTGTAGCAATGACCAAGTCCAATATGTTTTTAAACTTTCAGAATCAAATTAACATGTTCTGTGTCAGTAAACATAGAAATTAGATTCCAAATGAATCTTTGGCTTTTGGCCAATATTTTTTAATTATATCAGTGGTTTTGGGCTACAGATACCCCAAACTGAGAATAATAAAATAGTTTATCTTGAAAGGAAAAACAATGTTCATTTTAAAAAAAAAAATATTTTTTTATGCTAACTGAAAACCATAATGTCAGATTATTTTATTGACAAGATAATGTTACTTAGGAAAAAAAGGAATAATTGTCAGGGAGTAGGCCTATGTATGATGCATCAGACGTAGAGCTAAACAAAGCTGCAAGTCGTCCTATTTTTTACCATGTCTGAAACTTGATTACTATTTTTTAACAAAGCCTGAATGTGACAAACTGGAAATGGACAAGCTTAGCTCAGAATAATTCCGTACTAAAACTTGTCAAAATATACACTATGTCTTATCATGACACAGGAAGGGCAGCGAGTGTGAAACCATGCAAAAATAGTAGCTTTGTGGCTTTTTTTCCCCTTTTGAGCTTTTCGAGCCCTATTCCCATCAGAAGGTGTTCCTAGGTACTTAATGTTAGGACTGAGTTAGCACATAAATAGACTCCACCTCACTCTTGCACAGTTGTCCAGGCTCTGCTATGACAGCAGCAAATCCCACCTTGTTAAAGACACTTGGAACCATTTGTATTGATTGCAATGGTTTTAGGGTGATATGTTGAAGTAAGCAGATAGAAATACTAACAAAATACAAAGATACTAGCCGTACAAGAAATGAGCGCTCCATTGAACATGGACTCGGTCAAAGCATTTCAGCCTTCACACTGCAGACTCTTGTAACAGAGATCTAGTCTGGTTTGGTTTAAATTATTAACTCAACAGTATAAGAGATATCAAAAATGAGCTACTAAAATAAATGTCCACACCAAAATTTTTCAGGGATTAAAAAACCCCAAAACTTCTCTAAATACATATTGCTAAATCTGTCCTCAGACTGCTCTTAGGCAAAGCTAAGGAAAATCCTGTTTGTAACAGAGTCACTGTGTTTCTATCACTAAGCCAAACTGTTAATTCATACCATGATTTTTCCACAGGAGACAAGTACATGAACCTAAAATATTTCATTTTGCTTTCTACAAAATTTGTGTTAAGGAAGTAAAAATATCCACAAATCAGTGTCTTGTCTTATTCTCAGTTTCTGAAAAGATCTTTGTTAATGCCTGGAAAGCAATTACATCTGAAATACAACGGGCATCTTTGAATTCTGTTGTTGTATTCTAAGCAATTGTTGTATTTTTTGTAAGCTGGAGGAACTTCAAAAGTTTGGGAGATTTAGGTCAGCTGAATACTTAAATAGGAATGTTTTTCCCTGATCTTATTCAGAATGTTTTGATCTGTAAAACTAGGTTGAACTATCATAAGGACTGCTTATGGGGGAATTTATGATGCCTCTGTTTCTGTTTGCAAGTATAGCATTTCTGGCTTGACAGAACAGAGGTGGTAGAGAACTATCATGCCCAGAACTAGTGTTTCATTTTTTATTCTATGTGGTTTTCCCATTACGTTTACTTTCCTTTATGTTCCTATCATAAACCCTTCAACTAAAACCAGACATTTTAAAGGATAATATAGTTACCTTGCCATAGAAATCTGTATTGATCCCATACAGTTGTGGAAAGGGCCAAGGCATGGGGTATACTATATTAATGGACCATGTCCAGGGAATTATGATGCTAATTGTCATGACAGATACTGTACTAAAATACTAACTTTTAACACAATTCTGGAAGAGAATCTCCTGCAAGAAAAGAAGAGCTAGAAAGCCTTATCCTTATTTTGCTCTAGTAGAACATTAATCTTCTCTCCCGTCTTGTGAACAAGTCTAAATATCCAGAAGATAACAGGAGTCCCAATGCAATGCATCATTTTCTCTGCAGTTCTTCTGGGGTGCAAAAATCTTAATCCTAGAAATTAATTTAAATGAGATTGTTTAGCACAGAGACCTCTGATTACAGGGGAAAAATAGAGCAGCTATCAGTTGTGGAAAAACTTTGCTTTTTGCAAATCACAATGTCAGTTTTGTGTATCAGAAGGTTGCTGACCTGGGTGTAAAGCTTTAAGTGAGGATTGCAGTGATTTTCCAGAAATAATGATAATAATATTATCTTTATTATATAGCACTATTCACTCCAATATCTTCCAGACAGTTTTACAGCTAAATGTACACACACTACTGAAATGCAATTACCAGTGAAGTGGAAAGCTCAGCCGTCCAATATGTAACACAACGGTGAAAACTCAGAATGTTTCAGCCAAAGAAATTTACCGAGTTCTGGGAAAATTTTTAAGGAAAAGTCACAGTGTCGAAACAGAGTGAACCAGACCCTGTTTTCAGAAACTGTTCTGAAAGATCTGCTTACAGTAAGTGCATTCTGTTCAGGTTGTCCATCTAAGAAGGACCTGTGCTGAGTCCTGTGCTTAACTCTTGTAATCTGGGACTCTTGATGTTCTGAACCCTAAACAACACCATGAGAAATCACTGTTTGGCAGAGCAGAGTATTTTAAGCAGTGTTCAGCCAATGAGCCGGCTCTTTGTTATACAAACTTACGCACTTCTGAAGGTAACAGCTGCAACGATCTGCAATTAGCTTGCAGTATCCAACTCCTGGCTATTTCTCTCCCATCGCACAAAAACATTCCTTCTGTGAACAAAATTACATCAAGAGTTATTTAAAAGTGAGGGTTCTTTGTGGGACATCTGAGGAAGCCATGCAGCAAAACGTGCAGCACACTCTTGAATGCCAAGTCTTTTTTACCAACAAGTGTGTTACCCTATTGGCAGAGAGATCATTCCATTAATACAATGAAAAAGTGTAGCTTGTGCTGTGAAAGCCAGCTTAGATTTGTACAGTTGTGAATATATTATAAAACAACTTCAGTCAGATAAAGCTAATTTGACTACCTGCTGTAGTTGTAATTGTATCAGTCTCAGCCCAGCTTAATAACCTGTGTTCACTAGAAGCTGGCTCCACACACGAAAGGTAGCTCTTCATGTTGCCGGAAATGCTGGAGCTCAAACACAGATACGTGAGGAATGAAGACAGAGTTCAAAAAATTATTTACCCTTGAAGTGGATTTGCCAGAAACCTTCTGAAGGGCCAAGCCACCCCAGAGAAAACTTCTCTGCACAGAGCTGCAGCAAGGGCTGGTGTCCTGCTCGGAGCCTGGCAGGACCCTGCGGTAGTGCTGTCTGTGTTAATTGCGCATATTGTACTCTATTTCCCCAGATAACTGAGAGCTGATTATAATCTACTAAATACAATTTATAATATTTCTGTCTCAAATCTTTAAGGCCCTTATGCTTTCAGACAACCAGAAAGTGCATCTTAGAGCGTTATTCACCACTTCCTCCTACAAGTTCAATTGTTTTGTGCTGAAAACAATGAAATGTTTCAGAAACAAACCACCACACAATTAGAAATGAATGAGCATTTCAGAATCGCAGCAGCTCATATTCTGTTATCCTAAATTAGCACTTTAAAATGCTTGATTTTACCCTGCTGACATTAATTAAGCTCACCATGTTCTCATATATGACAAATTAAGGGAATTATTTTTTTAAAAAAAGCTCATCTAGCTTTAATTACAACATACTGTATATTACATGGAAAATGCCGCTCCAAACTACTGCTTTCAATTCACATCTGATATATTCAAATTAATTAATAGCTATAATTTAAAATGATTAACAAAGAAACAAAGATAGTTAAATTGGATAGTTTAAATTACTGTATGTCCAGCTACTTGAGAATGAGATAATTATTGTCTCACAACACTCAAGGGAGACGGAAAAAATCATTGCCTAAATTAATGTGGCATAAGCTAATTTTATATTTCCACACTGCCTGAATAATTCTTTTTCAAATCTGACAAAGTCTTGTGTGGCATATCCAGTCCTAATTTAGCAAATGGTCTTAATTCATGTAGAGTATGTAATCGTTTGCTTAGTAGAATGAGAAATTAGATTCCTTTTTTCTTTTTTATTTGTGTACCTTGTTCTCTTTAAAGTAATTTCTTCCAAGAAAGAATTTAAACATGAACATTAATCCCATTTACTTCAGGGCTTTAATTTTGAAAGGTGGTTAAGTAAGACTACTTTCCTGAATCAGGGCCTGTTTCACTCTAATCTTTCATTCAGAGCCAGTGAGGAACTTTATTTCTTCTATGGATGGTATTTAACAAAAGCCAATGCAAATACTAGTTAGGCTTCTTGGATACCTTAATTAGTAAATCTCAGCTAGTCTGATGGTCCATACAGTTAATAAATTGCAGTCATGAGGACTAGTTTGGGATCTCTACCCAGCCCTTTGCCATTCACATGTGAGGAAGAAGTTTTGTGGATAGTTTACTTATTAGATAACTAATAACTGTGACCTCACTGTATTTTCCCAATGGAAACAAAAAACCAAAGCAAACGTAGAAATGTAGAAAACATCTGAAGTATATCTTGAAAATTTTACAACAATTTGAGAAAAGCAAATTTTTTTGAGACTAATTCAATTATATCCATTTCTTACCAGTAAACATCCAATAAAAAAGAACTGAAATTCAGGAGAATGAAAAAGAGAACCTTCCTTCCCCCCTGCCCCCCGCTCCCCCAAGAAAAACCAACCACCACAAACAAACAAATGAACAAACAAAAGTAGGGACAAATTGAGGCACTTGACTTAGACTGTCTGGGATTTCCTTTCAGAGACCAAGTGCCTAATATCTAGGTTTTGGGGAATTAACTTAAGTATGTCAAGCAAGCAATCTGGATCTTGCTCAGAGTCAATATACAGAGAAATCACTATATAAAGTCAATAAACAGAGTCTCCTATTTGATTATGAAGAATACAGAAGAACTCAGATAAATATCAAACCTGAAGAGGAGATAAAAGGTAAAGGGAGATACGTAAAAATGTAAACAAAAAGATTTACCAAAGGGCGTTTCATGAATTACCTACGTTAGGGAGAGACTGAACATGCTAATGAGAGTTGAAACCTCAAAATGCAGTGTGCATGCAAAGCAGATATTTCATTTAAAAGATAGCAGTAATAAAAGAGTGACTTTTAAGCTATGGAAAGTCAAATAGGCCATATTATCCCACCAATTAAATGCAATAAACTTGGCATGCATATAAGAAGCCTTACTTTTTTTACTTACCCCAAAACACTTCAGTACTTCAGATATTCCATGCTCTGAAGTTATTAAAAAAAAGGATCTCTAGAAATGACATGCTGTTCCCTGGCTGGTTTTTAGACAAAGAAATAATAACAGATAAAGAAATCTAAGTGCCAATAGCAAGTCTGAAACAAAGGTAAATCTCCAGGACCTGTGGATATCTCCTGTGAATTTTATTGGATGTTTAAGGAGGTCCCTTGGGGAGGACTTAATTCTGTTATACTCTCCTCTTCTGTAAAGACCTGATCTTAAGATGATTTTACAGGCCCAAACACCTGTGAATCATAAGAAAAAAATTAGAAAGACACTAGCAGCCCAATTAAATTCCACATTCTCCTTTTACTTAAACACAGTCCAAAGTAGATTCAAAAAGGACAAAACACTTTGTAAGTAACACTCACAAGAATTGCCCGTGGTGCCAGATCAAAAGTAAATCAATTTCTACTGCATTTGCTGAGTTTAAACACACCTGTAATAGAATAGGACAGAACTTCCTATTTACAGTCCCATCCCATACAGACACTTCCTCTTCTGCTCCTCGCCAGGTACTTGAATGGATTGTTTGTCTTTATTTAAGGCTGAAACCAGCTGCCTAAATCAATGGGGTTAAATTGCTTTTGTTTGAATTGCAGAGGGGGACATTTTGCAAAGAGGGTAGGACCCAATGAATCCATCATAGGGAACCAACTTGGAAGAACACAGCATAAAACAGCCTTCTGTGGTGATGATGCTGTGTTAGCTTTATGTAACCTGAACTGTTGCTTAAAATAAATACGTAAAGCAATCTGTGATTTCAGGAAATTGTCTGGCTGTAAAGTAAATAATGCCTAATATAAAGTGCCAGCTAAATCTGCCTAACTCAAAGAAGTTAGTTCACCAGAAAACACTTGGATTCTAATACTTATTCAGGAATTAACATTTCCTGAAATCAAGAAGATTTCAGTAAAAATGAAATACCAAGACATTGATCAAACAAACAAACAAACATCTGAAGTGATGAGGAGAAACACTATCTCTTAGTGTGTGTTTGTGTTTGTGGGGGAACCAATCACAGCTAAGTGAAGTTCTGATCAAGTTATCCTTCTTATTTCAATTTTATCTAATAATCCACTCAGATAAAGCTTTAATAGGTCCAGAGAAATTTATGTAGCATCCAGAAAGATCAGGAAGAGCAAAGTTTATATGAGAAACAATGCAATTATTTGTCCTAAATGTTACGTACTGCTATCAAGGGAGAAAGTTCAATGTGTAAGAGGAATCTACATTTGAAGAATAGAAACCTACATTTGAAAAAAGAACATCACCTAGCCTTTTTTTAGCAAGAAATGGTGTAATAGACAGAAATTACCTCAGAGATTTTCTTTTCACCTTTAGATTTGTCCCACTTTTAGGAACAAAACAAATTCATGAATGGTTAGACATCATTGCAATCTTTATTTCACTCTCTTCTTTAACACAGGCTAACACAGAGCTTTCTGAACTATTTTTAATTTGAACTAGATTGCATATTGAACAAGTAAACCACACAGACCTTAAAACTGTCAGTGAAGCCATTAGAAGTCTGGATAAGTTATTCACATGGCTAATTGTCCTGCTAAATACGTACCCTTCACTCTTAGCCTGAACTTATCTAGCATCCTCCTCCGGGCACTGGACATAAACCTTCAGCAGCATCCCACACCAGGCAAGTGCAGAGGAAACACAGGTTCACCTGAGATTCCTCAGTTTATGTATCCAAAGATCACATCTGACATCTCAGTCGTTACTACTCTACTCCTTATGCTAGACATTCTCATGTTTTTGGTACATTTGTAGAGTATTTCCTCTTACGGAAACACATCGAATAAATGGCGGTAGTTCAGTGGTTCCTGTGTTTCTGTCATCTTCCACTGCACTGAGGAAGCAGTGCCCTGTTGGCAACGTCACACTTTGTTTAACCTGGAGGAGCACCTAAATGTATTTTTTCTAGTTCCTGTGGCAGTGAACAATGCGAGAAGATCAAATATTTTGCCTGTAGCCACGAACAGGAGCCCTCTGTTCTAATGCTTATGTGTCTGCTGCTATTTGCAGAATTCAAACGCTGCTTTTGAGAATTCGTGTATCCAGAGCAATGTACAGGAGGACGGTGTTAACACCTCAGCATGTCTGGCATAAGAACTTGTTTTCTTTCTGCGTAGACCTTTACTTCACAGTTTGTTTTTCAGAAATAAATCTATTTTAGAATATTGTGGGATTCATGACATTAGGAAATGGAATAATTCTTTCAGAGACCTCCTCATTCTTCAAAGAAAGAAGTATCATCTTTTGATTCTAGGTTATTCATTTTTTTAAAGTGAGACTCATGCCATGCAAAGCTGCTCTTAATAAAATAAAATATTTAAGGAATTAAATTCCATTTCAAAACTACTTAATAAAATATTCCAGTATAGACAATGATACTTATAATAGGGAAATCAGATAAAATCATAGAAATACTTTAAGTGAGACAATTTTCTGCTTCTGACTGATTTATGTTCTGTCTCATCTTTTGAATCTCTTGTAGAATCTTGCATTAAATGAAAAGAAGATACTTCAAGATCTCCCACTTTCTAGGCATCCTCCTTTTATTTCTCTTTTAGGTGGGCAAGAGGGGGGAATTCTCACAACTTTTCTTCAAAAGTGTCTATACTTCTGATTTGTGGGAAATTCATATTAAATGGGTATATCTTCAGATCATATATTTTTCTGAAAACAAAGGTATGTTAGAAAGAAAAAAAAAGTTCTGCTAGTAATTTAACAGGCTTTTCACTGTGATGTTTCCCCACCCAAGAGAATCCTTTCCCAAAGAACAAGGTGTATGCTCCTAGTAAACATGTACTAGACTTTCTCTGTTCTAATCTTCCATCATAGCCTTATAAAGCCCTCATCTTTGTTCTTTTTTTGATGAAGAAAATTTTAATGAACCATTAGCTGCAACGTTTTGATTCCACTGTAAATAATGAAAATTGTTATGACTGAGACTGTATCTGACTTTGAAGAGTTTAAAGTGTGTGTACTCTGGCTGTTCTCTTTTGCCTTGTTTAACTATATAATAGTCATTGGCACTTTTTACAACTTGGTTTCTGTCCAGAATGATCTGTCAGTGCTGAGATTACCAAGGATGTTCTACAGTACAACCTCAACACTTCTTCGTAAGTTCCAAAAGTGTTCTGGTCAGCATAATTAAATGTTATCTAGCACACATAAATTTTTAGTAGCTTGTAAGATTTGTGATGCGTGCATATGTCTCTCGCTATTTCCTTGAACATGAAATTCTGCTATTATCCTGGTCTTCTCTTCCTTTGATAACAAGGTATTACTAGCATTAATCAAACATGAAACCATTTCTTATCGTACTCACAGGGTTCTACACACACTTCACTTCCTGTATGGTGTCATTAATTTTTCTCCTTTTAAAAAGGATTATGTATTATATATCTGTTCCAGTGATGGTCTTTCCCAGGCCTTTTACTCTAGCTTGTTTTTTACTTTCTTTGATATGTCTATACAGTCCATTCCTCCAGTGCATCGTAGAAGATATATAGTCATTTATCACTTTCTTTTTTCTGGGCACGCTTTAGATATACTTATTAAGATCGTAAACTTTAAAGTGTTACAATATAATTTGATTATAGTGACATGCTTTTTTACCTTCTCTGATTTCTGGGATCCAATTACATAAAACTAAATCTTTATTGCCCGCAGTATCATAACGATTCATTCATTATCATTCATACCTTTTTTTTACTAATTTGCACAGGTTGTTTCTTTCTGTTTCTGTAAACTTTGTTTTTTCATAAAGAATTTTTTGCCATTCTCATATTTCTTTTAAGCCACTTGTTAAATGGATTCGCTTCTCTTTTTTTCCCCCATTTCAAAATACTCAGTTATATCTAATTCTTTCGTCTGTTAAGCTATATGGTAAAAAGTGAGTGACTTTCAGCTTCTCTCACTTTCATGGTTGAAATGTACACCTTGAAATAACAAAAAAAAAAATTTAAATGTTAGGCACCGTAATTGAAACAGACAAATGAATAAATGGTACCATTTCCTCAATAACTCCATATCACCTGTTTCCTATTTCCTTTTGCCAATGCTCTTTCTGAAAAGAGAGTAAAAAATGAAAATTTACTTTTCACACCTTCTTTTGCTATCTATAGAGATATCTAAAAAGAAATTCAAACTTTTTCACAATTCATGTTTTTTATGTGATTTTGGCCAATTTGGCACTAGAAAGCTTAAAAGCCATTCACAGAATCACAGAATATCTTGACTTGGAAGGAACCCAAGAGGATCATCAAGACCAACTCCTGTCTCCATATAAGGCAACCTAAAAGTTAAACCATGTATCTAAGCGCATTGTCCAAACTCTTCTTGAACACAGACAGGCATGACCAGTTCCCTGGGCAGCTTGTTCCAGTGCTTGACCACCCTCTCAGTAAATAACTTTTTCCCAATATCCAATCTGAACTTCCCCGATGCAGCTTTTTAAGCCATTCCCTTACGTCCTGTCATGGACACCAGCAAGAAGAGATCAGCACCTCCTTCTCTGCTCCCCCTCGTTATGAAGCTGTAGACAGCAATGAGGTCACCTTTCAGTCTGCTCTTTTCTAAGATGAACAAAGTAAGTATCCTCAGCCTCTCCTCATAAGTCTTGCCCTCTGGTCCTTTCAGCGTCTTAGTTGCCCTCCTTTGGACACATTCTAGCATTTTTATATCCTTCTTATATGTCTGTGTATATACGTGTGCTATATGCATATATGCATATGGTTCATATGTATGTGGTTGGTTTTTTTTCAGTTAACGACTATCCTTATGGAAAATGTAAAGAATTAGGATATGAAAATGTGACTTTTGAATCACAGTGTTCCTAGAAAGAAACCTCAGTCCATGCCCTCATCTGTTCTTTACACTTCTATAATTTTTGTATGTGCAGCCAAAACTGCAATGAAGATAAGTGTCTACAAGCAAACACAAATAGTACTTTTGACTTTTAATAATATATGAAGTAAAATTTTAGTTTGTGGCACTAACAGTTGTTCAACTAATCTTATTATGATTTTACGCATAGAATAAAATTAAGTAAAATGTACATGTCCTGATTTTAATTTAACAAGGTTATTAACCTTACGATGAGATCTCTTCTCTTTGCTCCACATGTGTGAAACAACATAACATTCTTGTTTAGTAACTAAATTAACCAGTTCAGTAGTAAGTGAATTTAGTTCCTAAACAGGAATTCTACATATCTGGCAATACCAAGATGCTAATAGGTGGTCTTCCATATGCTCATGTAAATGAAAGCAGAAGGGATATATTATTACAAATTACCACTGCCAACATGTTCTTAACACCTCTCTATATTTTTTTTCTTGCATCCTTGATATTGCTTTTGAGTAATTCTTGGGCAGTGGCTTTTTGTAGAATGAAAAGTTGCTGTAGAATCCATTATTGACTAGACTAAAGAACCCTTAATGTCAATCATATCAGTAAAGCTCCTTCAAGACAGTTCAACTTTTTCAAATGAGTAGCGAAGTTCAAAAGCTTTAGGCAGCCTTACAACCAAAAAAAATGTTTACATTTTCAAAATCAGATTTTACAGACCATTAGTTCATGATGTGAATTCTTGCCTTTTGGGTATTTTGAGAAAATCTGTTATTTCTTTAAAGTTATGAAAGAGTTCTACTGTTCATGCTCTATAATTTCCTATCACCAAAAAGTCATGAGGGATTTCAATACAAAGCATTAATGTGTGTGTATATAACTGCTTCTTGGGCTTAAAAGGCCTAACGGACGTAAGAGACATTGAGCTATAGACTAAAAAAATCTTGCAGGAGATACTGACATAAAAGGCCTTAATGGCTTTCATTGACTCAGCTATCTACATGAACTAGCAAGGGGTGTCCATGTAGATTTTCATGCTGAGACATTCATAAAGGGATTTATCATTATTATCCAGGCCAGCAATTCAGTCTTGCCTTGTCTCTAGGTACAGTGGATACTCGGAACAGCAAAAGAATCACTTTGGTCCATTCAGTCAATTTCCATGCACTTCTTTGAAGATTTAGGTAGAATACATTTATTCTCTATCTACAAAAAAAAAAAATAAAAAAAAAAATGGAGCTGGCCTTCCAGATTACTTTTACATCTGGGCAAAATGAAAAGAACAGAAATTACCTGTGAAGAGCTTACTGAAAAAGTTTTGCGAGCACAGATAGAATATACCAGGACAATAAAGGAGGAAGGAATATCAAGAAAAAAAAAGAAAAAAAAAAAGGGTGACAAGCTCCTGAGAATAAGCTTGCTTGTATGTTTTGTCAGCTGTCATATACATTATAACATCTATTATAGTTACAGTGATTTAACTTTTTAACATCTCTGTTCTCATGCATCTCTAAAATAAATCTGCTAAGGAATCACAAAAGCTGAATCCTGGTCTAGGATATCTGATCAATAACATTTTGTAGAAACTGGAACCCATACTTCACATTAATCTCCTCATTTGTGGCATGATGCTCCTTTGCATAGTGGATTAGGTGAAGTACACACATATGAAAAACATGACAAAATCTTGAATTTACAAAATCTTCTAGGAACAAATAGATGTAGATATCTGGTAAATAGCCCACAAAAAAATGTAAAAAAAATCATTTACAGAAGAGGGAGGAAATCCAGAAATGTCACTGAAGTCTGCAAATTATATATTTTTCTCTTATATTAGTCTACAGATTTCTTTTCAATTTTTTTTTATAATTTGAGATTTTAAAAGTTATGTCTATCTTGCCTTCATCTTCAGATTATAGTATTAATACACGTTATTCAAGTATGTCTGTAATACTTCTACAAGACCTGAGAAACACCCATAAACAAGGAAAAGACATGAAAGCATAAGCATTTGCCAAAAATGTCATGCACTTACCACAGCTATTTATATTCTAAGCAACTGAAAATCATAGTACCCTAAAGGCTCTTCATAACCCTGTTTTAATCATTGATTTCGAAGGTATTTGGATTAGACTGTTAAACATTATTGTATGAAAAGTGTGTTGAATTCTATCTTTTAAATTATTAATAGAATAAGTACATTTAAGAGTGAGTTCCAGGTGGTGGAGGAAGTCTGATACACCTAACACTGTCCATAGATGCACCCTGATTTTGGCTAATTCTTTCTAAATGCTTCTTGATACTATGGAGTGCTAGATGTTGGTAATGTATGAATGATATATTTTCAAAGGTTTTTCAAAACTTAATTTCCATTATCTTGGAAATTCAAACATTTAAAGAATACTTTAATTCTAAGAGATTTCATACATTGGAAAACATAAATGTTGAGAATTAGATATCAAGATATGGTGTGTAGGGCTGTCAGGCTCCTAGTTGTGCATAGGGCAATTAGGACACCTAGAGTCGGTAGCTTTCAGGATTTATAAAATCTGTGCCCCTAGCAAGTTGCCTAAACTTTAAAATCTTCCAATGTGGAGGCCTCAGGGCATGCAGCAGAATGGGACTGGTCTCAAACACTCCAGTTATTCAGCAGCTACTCAGGGGAAAAGGGGGAATTGGACAATATTCTGACAGAAACAGATACATGCTTTGGCGCAAGTTAGCTGAAACAAAATCATTCCTGAAGTACCTGGATTTGACAATATGTATATGTTTGCTTCTCATACCCCTTCCAAAGTGGAAAATATCTCACCAATGCATCAGATCCTCTAATTAATTAGAAATCTCTCCTCAGAACAGCATCATGTTTTAGTCCCAAATCTGAGGTTGGCACAAATAAGCATGTAGATAGTTTCCAATTTACTACTAAATTGGTTTCTACTAAGAACTCTGATTTCAGGTAAAAGCAAATCCCCCACAAAAAAAGTCCATTTTGATGAGCAGGAACAATGGTTTTCTTTCTGGTAAAGTTTCTTCACAGTATCTTCTGAAAAATGTTTTAAACTGTCTGTGTGGTTTCTTTACTGAAGCATTAATTCACAGTTGAACCTGACGTTGTTACATTTTATTAAGAAAGAAACCATAGTTAACAAAAGTTGAAATATGTTGCTGAAGCTGTAGCAAATATTCTGGTAGTCATACTAAGTATTTCAAGTGCCTTTATCTAATGATTTGATATTTGATAAATATTTCTGGAATTAAAATAGGAAGGTAGGGCCAAAAGTAAAAATACTGATAAGAAACTCCCTGAAATTTGAGAGTTTGAAACGCACTTCATATTCTTTCTTCAAATGTAATTACTTACTGTGGAACTAGAGACAGAAATGTGCATCCAGTTGTTGCAATTTTAAATGCTATTATTTTCCACAATTCTGTATCTAGACTTTGCTCTGTATTATCAGAATTAGATTAAAAAGTTGTCTTTATTTTCACTAGCAGTAATTAAAATAAGTGTGCTTTTTCAGATTTACACAAAAGATTTTATTTATTTTTTTAAAGAAACATATAATTTGAGTAAATGAAACTACACACTTACAGCCGTTGAGAAGAAAAATATTGTTTGCCACTGTTGCTCATTAGTTGGGTTAGGAGATAATTTTGCATTAGTACTTGCTTCTATCTTCCTTTTGGATCAACAAAATATGAATTTTATCATCTTACTACCAGATCTTCAACTATATGAACTTGTTTGCTTTTAGTAAATTGTAGAATCTCAAAGTATTTAAGCAGGAAGTGAAATAAGAAAAGTGAAAAGAAGTTTAGGACTGAAACAATATTTGTAAACTTAATAAGTATTTCTTATCTCTGAAATCTGGAGAATATATACACAGAGGAAATCACCAATTATCAGGCTTAGGCTTCTAGCTGAATGAGAGTTCTTGCTATTTTTTTTTTATTTAGAACAGCTACACAGATTAACAACTTCCTGAATAAAAACAATTTTTGTAAGCCTTTGTTGGCACTCCTAATAGAAACCAGCATGGGCTGTTTTCAAGAGGTGGTCATTGCACACACTTTTTCCAGGATTTTGAGTGTGCTGGAGTTGTTAATTGTTGCTGAATTTTAGAGTACTTCCTCGCAAAATCTTATGAACCAGATCTCAAAAATTTAAAGGCTGAAAAGGGACAGGGTTTAAGTTCATCACTGTGGTTTAATAGCCTATAGGAGTATGGTTCAAAGTGAGAAAGTGTGAGAGTGGGACTGGAGTTAGATCACACTCCTGCCATTATTCTTCAGCTTCAGGAGTTAACAGTTGAAAAGGAGCTTTGATGTTTGTGTTAGACATTGCCTTTCACACCCCGCCATGAGAACATGACCCAGGCCACAAGCCTGAGACATTTCCCAGTTGAATGGCAGTCATGAAAAAGAGCTGATAAAGCAAAACATACCATAGAGTGAAACAAATTTAGGGTTTTATTAGTAAAATGAATACTTACCCATAATCTACATCTATTTTTAGGCAGTCTTTAATTATCCAGTATTAGCTTAAACCAAAAGCAAAAGCACCAGATATTATTGGCTAAAGTGGTACTCTGAAGAGTATATAGACAAATGATAATTAAAAAACCCTCACCAAAAATACTATTAACGCTCAGATTTAAGAAATACTAAAAATCAAGAAAACAAGATGTGACAAGCAGAAGCTGTCAGTACAATTTAAGCAATACTATCATAGCATTACTATCCTCATTTATTTTCCTGGTGGCTACAAACTCAAAATGATACATTTTATGTTTTCCTAATACAGAATTCTGGCATTTAATTTAACATTGATTTCTTCATATTCTAACAGTAAACAAAATCACTTCCTGAAGTTCCTGTAAAGAGTGAATTAATTCCTCTACTATTAGCTCTTAAAAGCAACATTCATTATGCAGAACTAGAAAAGAACCATTATGAATTATCTATCATTTCTGTATGTTACACAAAATTCTGAAAAATACAAACCCTGAAAAGTATAGCACCACAAAAAAAGGAAAACCAAAGCCCTATCTATTTAATACAGGGTTTGACTGGGTAGGATACCTACACTCAGTTCTCTAGACAAATTAGCATTTTAAACTTTCTGTGGGCCCCACCATGCTGGCAATAAACAGTTCAACCTCGGCTTATTTTTATGTACCTACAATGACTAAGCTAGGCCCATAGTAGAAGTAAAATTTTTTTCATACAGCACTTGTTGGAAGTCGGATCTGAAGTAGCTGTGCTTCTATGAACCCACCACTAACAGTGATTTCAAATACCACCATTTGCATTGCACTGGATACAGAGCAATTCACTGATGAAAGTAATTTTAAGAAACTATAACCTCTCTCCTATGAGGTACTGTTTTCTGGCTGAGAAACTAGTAGCTGATTATATAAGAACTTCTTTTCTACTTTGAAATAATGATCTGGTCAGCAAGAATAGGAGAGGAATTCTTCACCACAATATGGGTATTGCCCAGCTTTTAACAGTCAGAGGCAAAATTATCAAAGATTACCACCAAACAGTGCAACTTTTAAAACAAGCACTTGCCATGCTAGTCCACTGAAAGCTGTGAAGGCTAAAGAAAGAAACTTCAAGTGAGATTTTTTGTACTGTACTTCAAGCACATTGTACAGCTGTCTAAGCTCAGGAGGAGGGAAGCTCACAAAGGCTGTCTGTAGTCTCTCTGGGCTGGTTAGTGGCCCAGAATAGCTCCAGCTGAAATTTAGTTGGTTAATTCATGTCTCAGTCCAGTCTTTTTAGTTGAAGACCCGGGAGCCTGAGCTCCATATTCAGGTTTGCAAACACTGACATCCATTGGTTTTTGACTTTGCAAGTTCCCCCCTGGCTAAACCTGAGGCTTTTAGATGGGTTTACAGCACTCAAATCTTTTTACTGAGTTACAAGGACTGCAGAAAGCGTGCGAGCCTCATCTCCTCATTGTAAATCAAATGATAGTAGGACATACCAGACATTGCAAAATGGTAAGTGAATGCTTGTGAGTCAGGGAAGACAGTAATGCAAGGTTGCTTAAGGTGTGGCCCTGTCATGTTAGTGTGACAAACCAGTTGTAGCATCTTTCTGCTTGAACTACACAAGGGTATGATACTACATTTTTCACAGAATAGTCAGTATACAGTAATATGTGGCCATCATATTGTGCCCACACACCTGAATGAATCTTAATCTTTCACATCCTTTTACTGTAAGTACTCTTGTTTTGGTAGTACACATGGAGATACTGGAGGTGGAAAATACCTTTCAGAATACTACACATGACAGCCTCTTGTATTGTTCGGTTTCACAGTGTTCAGAATCAACACTCAGTTGATTTTCTATTGACAAACATAGTAGTTAATTAATCATTCATTGATCTCCTTATAGAAGAGACATGGTGTTGTGGTTTAACTCCAGCCAGCAACTAAGCACCACGCAGCCGCTCTCTCACTCCCAGTGAGATGGGGGAGAGAATCGGGAAAAAAGTAAAACTCGTGGGTTGAGATAAAGACAGTTTAACAGGACAGAAAGGAAGAAACTAATGATGATGATGATGAAGAATATGATAATGATGATGATAATAATAATAATAAAAGAATTAGAATATACAAAACAAGTGATGCACAATGCAATTGCTCACCACTCACCAACTGATGCCCAGTTAGCTCCCGAGCAGCAATCTGCCCCCAACCAGCTCCCCTCAGTTTATATACTGGGCATGACGTCCCATGGTATGGAATAACCCTCTGGCCAGTTTGGGTCAGCTGTCCTGGCTGTCTCCCCTCCCACCTTCCCTGTGCCCCTGCAGCCTTCTTGCTGGCTGGGCAGGAGAAGCTGAAAAGTCCTTGACTGAGTCTAAACACGACTGAGCAAC
>JAVKLA010000005.1:21377857-21406301 GCA_034782735.1 Sagittarius serpentarius | reverse complement strand
TCAGGGTGTTATCAACATTCTTCTCATCCTAAACCCAAAACACAGCGCTGTACCAGCTACTAGGAAGACAATTAACTTTATTCCAGCCAAAACCAGGACATATGGTTTAGAAGGTTTCTTTTAAAAATCTTCTAAGCAAGATGTTAGACTTTATACAGTTAGCATTGAAACACATGTTTCAGGGTCAATTCTGCAATCTTGTCACAAAGACCCATTGATTGCACCTGCAATTGAAATGGCAGATTAAATTTTCTGTGCATAATTTTCAGACCTTTAATCAGTAAGTACATCATCTCTGTCTTCTTATTTTAATATTGAAATTTTGTAAACATATTTGTAACTTTGAAGAGTATTGTGAACTAATACCATGACAGCTGCTCCTGGAAATGTAAAACATTTCTGGTAAATGAAATCCATTTATTATTAAATGCATTCAGTAGACTAGTGAACCAAGAAGAATGCCTGCAGCTTCTATCAGGGTAAGTCTCTCCACATCTGAACTTAGTCCAGCGGCTTGATAGACTTCGAGTTGTAGTCACTGTCTGATGAAGTTATGATTCCAGAATACCTACATAAAATTAATTTAAGTAATTAGCTGAAACCTAACTAGATCCTTGGCAAGGGACAGTAAACAAGAGTGATCTTGTTAAATGAGTCATTTCCGGTAGGAGTAGACAGCACGTCTGTACTTAACAAAGATAAGGCAGGAAAGGAAGCCACATCAACCATTATGTAGGTTGCTATTAGTCACAGTGCAAGACTAACGATCGAGTCAAAGTCCAATTTCTCACTGCTTGCTGGAATATTAGATTTTTTTTCTATTTTTTCAGCATTTGGAGAGAAATACCAAGAGGATCTAACTCTCTTAAGCTGGTGCAACAGACTTTGAACTGTCATTCCCTATAAAGCCATTGCCAAGACAGTGCTACTTCAGACTTTAATAAGAACTGTTTTCATGGGTTCTCTAGTCCTCCACAGAGGAGTTCTATATTTTCAAGGAAAACTTACATAAATTAACAATTTAAATTATGTCAAGAGATATGACCTATAAATTAAAAACAAATGAAGGATATGATTTTCAGAAGAGGCAAAGTTGTTCCAACTCTTATGAACTGCTGTACTGGCTGGGTCAAGTTTCTTGGACCGTTTTGCTGAAATAATGGTGTGTTTTAATTAAAGTCACAGAAAAACTACATTAATACACAACTTTGATGATCTGCTCATCCTGAGTGATATTTATTTCTATAAAAATGAATGCAATGTTGTTAAAAAAATAAAGTATTATCAGGCATCAAGTAGATATTGAACCATATATGTGGAAAATAAATCATTGATAACTACTGTTCTCCACTGTATGTATGGTGAAATATTCCAAGCTGGCCTGAGAACAGGAAAACAGAAAAGCCTTGGTACAAGCACAGTTACTAAGCAGACACCAGTATTGGTGATTTCCCTGGAAAAGCCCAGTGTCAGAAATTACAGAAAGGTTATTCTGTTTTGTAGCCGGCTTAGGTATGCAGTTCTTTTGGTCTGGTACTAATCATAGTGACACATTAAATCTAGTGCTCTGAAGATACCACACAAAGTACAATCAAAACGGCAGAGGAATAAGAGACACTCAAATTAAGTTCATTTCTGTGCGAGGGAAGAGTCAGTTTTGAACTGATTATGAGAGAATCAAAATGTTCTCAAAGAAAGGTTTTAATTTCCAAGAACAAGCACCCCAATTCTTCATCAACAAATTATAGGTTGTTATCCTTGAAATAAAAGCATTTTTCAGTGTCTATAAGCTGATCAAAAGGAAAAGGAGACATTTTTTCATCTCCCACTTCTTTCTACACTGCAAGAAAACAAGTCTGAGGCATTTGTAAGGCAGCACAGTCTCAAATAAGCCAAGAAAAATGATCTGCAGCACACACTTAAAAAGAAAAGGGAAGTTCTTGAGGTAGGCAATCTAAAGGTTCTCACATCTTCTTTTAAGAAAATAGCATGGCCTAGAAAGTAGAATGTGGTAGAGGGAACCAAAAGATATGTTTTGGTTGGGTTTTACTACTGGCAGTGTAATTTTGCCTTCCTTCTATTTGTATTTCACATGGGAATTGTATGGATGGTCATTATATGATGCTTTGAAATTTTCGAATGAACGTAGGTATGTTAGAGCTAGGAATTACTAGTTCCCTTTTTTAAAGATACTTCTCTTGTAATCTGTTTTCCCCACATTTCTAACTATTTCAGATAGTTAAAAATGTTCCTGATTTGATTTCCATCTTACACACCACAGTATTTCACTTCATACTTGTTATATCTTCAACCTACAACTTTTTCCAGTCCTTAATTTGCTGGTATCTTTTATATCAATGGTTTCACTTATAAAGAAATTGAATTTAGTCCATATGGGATTTTCCATCAGTGGATGATTTTTACATATATTGTTACCTGCCAGTATATGCAATAATGCCCTTGAGAGGTGCTTGCAGCCAAGCTGATACCCTGAAAAGCTGCTAAATAGGGACAGCACAGAAGGGAGGAAGGTAGACAGAACTTTCTTCTTTTCTATTCCTATCACAAGGGTGCTGAAGCAATGGGTGTAGTGATACCATGATAATGTCTGTTTCTGGAATCGTCCACATTTCTGATGCAATTTAAAAAAAAGAAAACAGGCTTGAGTGTTATTTTTCTCAGTTGTTACTATTAAAGGTCACACTCCTCATGGAAAGAGTTCATAATAACTTCTAAAATTTGAGGGGATAGTCAAAATAAATTATCTAGGTCAAATCATAGTCAATACTGTTTGCTGTCTCAGAAATAGGTCTAACAGTTTGTCATTCAAAAATGATCTTCTGCACAGAATCACAGCCATTGCATCAACAGAGAAAAAGACTAAGCTACTTTCAGAAAGAAATTTTCAGCCTAAAGGAAAACAAATACAAATATTATGAAAAGAGGGAATCTTAAAGCTACTGGTTCTACTGCTCCCCAAAGTGAACAAAAATCTCTTATTATCTGGGCATAGAACAAAGCAAATGAATGAGTTACTGAATCAAAATTGTTTGAGACACAGCATCTCCTGTGAAAAACTGGGCAGACTCAGTTCCTGTGTAAAATGAATGAAGCAATGAAGAAAAAAGTAGGCATGTTCTTACATTTTAAAGAATAAAAGAACAGACTACATAGAAATTTGTCTTTGGAGTTTACTGAAGCTGTTGAGATGTGTTCCAACTACCTTACAGACTTTGGAAGAGGTGCAGTCAGTGCAGAAGTCCTGCTAGTATGTCAAAAGACACTCCAGATTAGTAAGAGTAATGGTAATAGTAATAATTCTGACACAGGTTTTTACTGAGAAGCCAAGAACAGCATATGGCTTGGTGTCATATAATTCCTTTCCTCCGGCCTGATCTGATCGCAACAACTAATGAAATAAAGATTTGGGGGTGGCGGGTGTTGGGGGGGGTGTCTAAGCCACAAACAGGATTCCTGGAGCAGCTGCCGTTGGACCCACTCACAGCTGTTTCACTTCCCATCAGAAGCTCTCGCCTTTACTACAGAGACTAACTGAAGACAGGGCAAGAGCTGAACTTTGTATTTTGAAGTCTGGTGTAGTAACTTGAACGGGTATTTGTTTGGATTTTCCTTATTATGTTAGGTTAAATAGCTGTTACATGAGCAGCAAGACTTTCCCCTCCGTGCAAGAGAGGCAGAGTTGGCACTAGGTGGCAGGAACTTCTATGGCTGTCCCCAGGCTGACTGTCTCCGTTACTCAAAAGCCAACCAGGTTGGCTCTGCATCTCGGTGATGCAGAATGATTAACAACAGCGATGGTGGTTGTCCCAGCACTGGTCCTCTGATTCAAAAGTGGATGTGTTTCATTGGCTAATAAATTCATAAAAGCTGGCAATCCCACTCTGTATATCAGAATTAAAATATTCAGATGTGAAAACCGTCTGACTTCTTTTGTGGTAGAGGAGAAATTATCCACTAAAGTTTTTGATAAAGTTTAGCTGCTTAACCAAAATTCTCTTCCCTCTGATGTTAAGCACGCTCGTCTTTCATGTTAATAGGGTTCACCAATCCTTATATTGATTTTTTTCTTACTAAGACCTAAAAAATTATTCTTAATCACTAATTGCCAAACAAAGTGCAGCCCAGAGGAGAGAAAGCTTATTGGCTGCTTCTTCAATACTAAAAAATGTTATACTTGAATTTTAAAACTAGACAAACTACTCAGTAACAGAAGGATTTTCCGTCCTTCTGTCTATTGATCTATTGATCTACTGATCTACTGATCTACTCATCAACAGATCCATAGGTCGGTTGATGTATCTTTTAAACATACTGAATAATACCTTGTGTATCCATAAGTCTATAAGCATCTTTCTGTCTTGTCCTACCAAAATGAAGTAATTAGTTCCTAAATGTGTTTCACATTAACATTGTTCTTTTCTTGATTTTATTGAAAGTAGTTCTGTACCATTTCATCAGTTGTGGGGCAATTCACTATGTAAACTCTTAAAATACAGTCATAAGGGAAAAAAATCAGAAATACATAAAGAACGTGGTACAACTGCAACATAAATCAAAAAGACATTCCTGTTCTGTAATATATTTCCAAGCTGGCAGTTTATCAGAAACTCTCTCTCTAAAAAAAGAACTTCTCAGTTAGCAAGCCTGGAATAAACTCTTACTCAAAACCAAAAGGTCTGACCCAGCTGTTGGCATTATTCATACGAAATATTTCACCGGCATAATCAAAAAAGACTTTAACATCTTGTTTCAAGTATTATTGAATGCAAATACTGCAGGCCAAACTCTTTCTTTCAAAATAAACGAGCAGTTGCAGAACAATAAAAACAGTTGAGGCATTTATGCTAAGACATGAAAAGCGGGATGCCAAGGCGGGTTTCTAAACCACATTCCAAGCATTTTAAATGCCTTTTGATTGTTACCACAAATCCACCGATTGTTGTGAAAAGGGTATGTGTCATCAAGCCACAGGCGAGGCCCTGAATACATCTGGCTCAGAGTTTGTGGCATTGATGTTAAAACACCGCACAGTCAGTTATGCAGCAACTATTCCCAGTCCCACATCACCACCCTTTTGTAGGAGCATGTCTGCCTCTCTGCTAATGGCACAAATTAGTTCAGATCGGGATGAATTCATGGACTATACATACATTGCATTCTTCTCTACATGAAACACTTTTATGATTTTAAAGCTACACCACACAGTGAAACCACATTCTTTCATCAGCCACTGTTTTCTGTGTTCTCTTAAGGCTCCAGATACCCCTAGAATTCTCCTGTCCATTCCTTTCTGTTCAATACAGCATGGAGGCATTTTAAGATGCTGTTTTATGCCACTCTAAGTACCAAAATAAGACTGCAAGTAGTTTAAACTGAAATGCTTCCTGTATAAATTGCTGTCACTCTCCAAACTAGTAATGATGAAGATAGCAGGGCTGCTGAGGAGGATCTCATAGGTAGGACTTCTTTAACCCATTTTTCCCCAAATACCTTTTCTTTCTCCACCTCAAAATTTTGTTTGAGTGGAAAGTGTAAAATTTGTCTAGGGTTTTGGTCAGGCAGAAGTCTGTACAGAAGAAAATCCTCAACAATGCGCACACACATCGACTTCGCAACTACAGTGCATTTGATCTTCAGTGTACAAGAGTAGAGGACCTGATACCTCCTGTGTTCAACAGCCTTATTTCACTTGGTCTGGAGAATCTATTAGTGTATGTGTTTAGAAACACATATCATTGGTCCGATGCATTGTGGGTTTGTCAAGACTAGCATGGCCTTAACTCTGTTCAGAATTTCCTGCATCAAAACATACAGGAAATCAAATAAATCACAGTGCCTTAGTTAATCATTGTAGATCTGATCTAGAGAAAAGCAGCAGAATGTGATGGCATTTGCTGCTTTAGAAATAAAATTAAATTATATAGTAAAGCAGCAAAAGATCATAACATACATTGTTTTCCAATGTAAGTGCAAAAGATGGGGTAACTGAATGCTAGCTGTAGGCGTTTACCTCTAGATAACAATACTTCTCTGATGCAGATATTGCCTTTATCCTGCAGAAAAGCTTTCTCAACATTAAATGACAGAGATGAGATTAGACCTCAGGCAGTTGATTCCCTGTCCTCTCTACAGACACCACTTGGCTTTAAGAAGTAATGGAAGAAAATCTTTAATTTAAAGCAGTATTGGATGGACTTCAAATGATCCAGTGAGCCTTGATATTTATCTGTTCCTCTTTGATGAGATGTCTGGAGGAATTTCCTGCTTCTGCTGTGATCGAAAATATTGAGACACTATCCAGAGTAGTTTCATAACTTTTCACTTCTGATGCTGCTTTTAACAAGGAAGAACAGTCTTTGAAAATCAGGGGAACTCCCTCATAAAAGGTTCCAGAAATTTTCTGAGCTTCCAGGAAGTTCAACATTTGGCTCAGTCAGCATTAGCAAGGTCCTGAGTCATATCTTCCTTTTTTCCTGACGTGTTAGATCTTGCTTGTGTTTTCTTCACAAATAATGAAAGAACAGAGGAAGAACTTAAGATACTAGGAACAAAACAGATGTCCCATCATGGGCTGAGAAGTTCAACTTTAGTCTTCTTTCAATAGCCACCCCTGACAAGACAGAACAAGTGTGTGCTATCCAGCAAGTATAGATAAGGGGATAGAAGCATAAGGGGGAGAAGATTATTTATACATCATTTTAACGATATGCCCATGTTGTTTGGGGGAATGCTTTTCCTTTGAAGGCATCCTTTCTGATTCATAAAAAGATCATTCTTCTACAGAATGTGCCAGCGTGGAATCTGAATGGCCATGGAGCTTTTGTTGTCAATAGAACACCTGATTTCATTCTAAACTCTGTGCACTTCAGTGAGGCCAGAAACATGATGTTGTGACCATAAATCATTCTTGTGCTCTCAAAACCACTGTTTTAAAATTTAAATTATCATTTATTGACACATCATATACTAGGGTTAATGGACTCTGTCAGAGGTATCCATTACAGTTAGGACAAGGTCTAGAACTATATGGACAATATTCATGTTTCTGTTCTCAAATCCTTTGCAGAAAGTTTGTAAATAGCAGAGAAAAGCTGCTATTGAATGCTTCAACACATACAAGCAATTAATATGCCAAGAAAAATGTAATTAAACTAGAATCTGATTTTTCATCCGGGCAGTGTAAATGGTATCTATATGACAACAACAGGATGAAGGGAGGAACGTTAACTCTAGAGAAAACAAAGGAAATCTAGAGACCATAAAAGTTTTAAAAACTCCTTTTACAGACAAGGTTAATAAAGATACCAACACGTCTGACTGGGACTGCATGATACAAGGCAAAATAGAAAACATGCCAAATACTGGTTTTCTGAATTAACACGTTAGCAGCCTAATTGGAATTTCAGAACTCCTAGTATTTTTCCTCATTAAGGAGCTCACAGTCAATGAGTTTGTGAGGCTGCAAAGGATAGTTAGACTGAAGAAAGAAAGGAAAACTGGATCTCAGAATAGAATAGGCTGGAAAGAACAGGACAGAGTGGTCAAACTCAAAATGTCTCGATCAAGGAACGGAAGCCAAGAGGACAGTTTCTGCTGAACCTTCTGTTTCCCGCAGACATTCTTACAGAGGATGACCACTTACTATTGCTCTCAGAAATTAGTTCATAAACTGGCAGTCAGATTTGCAAATTTAGTGATTTCACCATATAAAGGATGAAAGTGACCATCAGTATTTTGTCACCAAGTAGATTTTTTGTTGGCTAGAAACTGCTTTGGGGATTGGCATGTCCGTGTTTTTTTTTTCTAACCTGCAATATTAGACAGCTATTTCAAAACATTGTCAAGTATAATTATGCTATTTCAAAAGACTGTAAACTAAGATTAAGAAACACCAAAATTATGTTTTTCTGAGCAATCTGAATTAATGTCTTCTGTGTGTATACACATGTTGACAGTCATTAATTATATCACAATCATTTTTTTTGGCCTCATTCCGTGTTCAGGAGGGCTTTGGAGGTGAATCAGGGTTGAAGAGTGAGCAGTGAAATGACCTGCAACTTTGTTCGTTGAAGAAACTGCTTTGTTCATTGTTTGCTAAATAAAACACAATATGAGTGGAAGATCTGGGACTGTCTTCAACTAAATTAGGAGGATCCTGGGGACTCTAAGCGTCCAACAAATCTGATGTTTTACAAGCCTCTAACAGTCACTGACTAATTTGATACTTTCCATTTTTCAGGTACCCATTGTAATATCCCCATGCAAGATTTCTAGAAATACTGAGTATTAACACCTCCCTCCTGAATTACATTGAGCTGTATGTTGACATTTTAAGTGTTTAACAATGCTAATTTGTCTGAAAATAACAAGCCCTGGACTGTTTAATGAGGCACCCTAAATTAGTGAAAATGTTTGACCCTTATTTAACCTTGTGATATACAGACCAACGAATTTATGCAGCAGAAATAATATCATCCCCTTCTCGTTCTTGAAACATTTCCAAGATTAATTCCTCAGTTTGTGAAACATTCATGTATGATTGTGATAAATATGATTGAAAGCTCATGAGAAAATTAATATTCTGCCTTTGGAGCAATGTTTGAATAATGTGCATGAAGTAGGATATTGGGCCACCCACTGAACAATAAACCAAAATATTAAATAGTTTCTCATTTAGAAAAAACAATCTATCCTTTGCACTTATTGAGGCAGAGTCCTCATGAGGGGAAAAATTTATATGATCATGTAATTGAAAACTGTTAAAAACAGTTCTTTAATGTACCAGGAAATGCATAAAGATTTCAATCTTAATCCTCCACTTTTCTCAACACTTGAATGCTTCTCTCTTAATAGTATTCTTCCTTTTTAGTTCTTTTTATGTATGATTTTGTATTTTGGTCAAAGAAATTTTCTCAGAACCACTTTTAAATGTAAATTCTGCCCTTATTAAATACTTTTTTCTGTTCCCAGTGTCACAACTTGTATTGACATAAATAGCTATGTCAAGATGACTTGTCAATATGTTTTCCTGCTTGTTCACCCTCAGATTATTGTAATCTTCTGTTTGTGACATCCAAATCACTCACATTGCATAAGACTGCAAAGTCTTTAGAGGATTATGGGTTTTTAGTTTACACAAGCTGGGGGTAGGAAAGGAGAAAGAATGAGACGAGCTATAGAAGTATTAATTAATTTGCCATTGAGGTTTCTCTGCGCAGAGGGAAAAGTTGGATGCACGGCTGCTGTCTTGATGCAATAAGGACATGACAGGCACTTACGAAGCAGTTGCTTCAAGCTGCTTGGTCAGGGTCTCTAGGGGTATATTCTCTTCAGTGCCTTCCTTGCCTCCTGAAGGAAAAGCAGTTTCTTGGAATCACATGGACTCAGTAATCCAAAAGTTAATATGGTTCAAAACTGTCTGATGTTTTGCAGAGCCTTCCCAGTGAAGTGCTTGGTGATCCCATCTGGAAAATTCCTTTTGAATAGGCACTAATAATGAACCCGTGGACAGCCATTGTGTGAGCCCTTTTCAAACCAATGACACAACGTGGGTTACGTGTGTGCAAGCATAAAAGGTAGGTGAAAAATAAAAGTCAGCACTTTGACGTAATTAGTAAGCTGAAACAGCTGGAATGTGAAGGGCATTTAAACCTTCCTGCGAAAGGTCAGGGCCAGGCTGAGAACAGGGTCACGAAATATGTAGCTAAGCCAG
The DNA here is from genome assembly GCA_034782735.1 of Sagittarius serpentarius. NCBI lineage: Eukaryota > Metazoa > Chordata > Aves > Accipitriformes > Sagittariidae > Sagittarius > Sagittarius serpentarius. The sequence continues at coordinate 21,396,568 of JAVKLA010000005.1, read as the reverse complement.
CCACATAACCCTTAGCCAGATCATTCACTCTTTCTAAGCCCTTTAAGAGATATTTACAAGCTTAGTATGAGGCAATATCAACTGACAAGATTCCTACCGGTGAGGCAAATTCAACAAGCAAACTGCTCTATTTATTTTTAACAGTAATGAATTTTCATGGAAAGACAGCTGTTTGTGAACCGCAGGCCTGACAATTCAAGCCTCTCCTCATATATGTCAGCCAGGTTTCGTACTGGTGTAGGGTATCAGCAAAGCAGGACAGCAAGTAGCCATTTCTCAGATGTGCAGTAGGGTCAGGAGCCAACACCGTGTGCATTTGTAATTCTAATGACCACTAAAGATCAGAGTGCTATGCACATTGCATTGCATTTACCTTTGCAATTTACAGCAAGCTAATCAGATAACAATTTTAAAAGTTCAAACAGAGAAGGAAATGTTTCCAGCAGATAACACTTTTTATAGCTATTCTCATAGCAAAACAACGCAAACTCTGGAATGCTTCCAGCTTAGAGGAATGTGAATGACTTCTTCTGAAGATATCTCCAGCAATTATGATGACTATCATAAAAGCATTAGAGGCATTGTGATAAGTTATATATGGAGAAAAGTGACTACAGCAGCAATTAAAATCCACTCATGACAAAACAAACCAAAGATTAAACTCTATCATCCTCTGGAAATGGAGAAAGGTTTGACAAGTAGGTTCCTATTTAATTTTGAACCTCTTTGCTTCCATCTAATGGTGGTTGCATGATGTAAGACAGACCAGGACATGGCAGCTAGCAGTTTATACTCAACACTGACAGACTCTTCAGACAACCCGCCCTAATTTCAGCCTGAGGATTGCACCAGGTGCCCCTTCCTAATGTTATCTGTTTATTCCTCTGACAATAAAGCTGTATTCCAAATTAGACGTTAAGTACTACCAGAACAGAAAAGTATATAGTAATATGTTTGTGGTGTGCTCTGTATTCACACTGTAGGTGCTGCTGCAGTACCGAAAGTAATTAAAGTATTATTTTCCCTAGTCGTTGCCAATACCTGTTGATTTTCCATTCAAAACTTCACTTTCAAAGGAAATATAAAATCTGTGAATTCAAGAAGCCAAGTTTGGCTTCTCCTCTGGTTTACATCACATAAAAAGACTGATGCAAGGTATATGTGTGAAAAGTTGTGAACAGTAACAATAGTTTGCTATATAACTTCTACAGCAAAACTATAATGTTTTGTTTTAATAGCTTTCAAAAGAATTCCAGGCAAATCAACATTATCTCAGTGCTATTTGGGAGATATTGATGTCAGTCGGAGCTATCTTAACACCATTAAACTACCCTCTGATAGCAAGGAGGTTGCCAGAGGGCACTTGAGGCCATTAAAGGAAGCAAGTTTTGCTTCCACATTCCAGACAATTCTGCAGAACAGTTAAAAACCCACTGAGGCTACGTTGACAGTACCACTCACACACTTCATACCTCTCAGCGTTCAAACTGTGCACTAGCTTAGGATTTTTCAGTATATTGCAAAAGAGCAGTCACATGCAGAGAAGTATTGTGGTTATTAGTCATCATCAGTTATATGAGGTGTGTACCTATGCGTGTGTTTAAAAGCAAAAGTAATATTATAATTCCTCATACTGGGAATACTCCAGAAGGGAAAGTTTGAGTGTTTTTTATCCCCTAGGAATTTGTATTACCAAACCTCTGTAAACCAGCTGTATGTATGTAGACCTTTTTTTCTGTTGTTTCCAGGATGTCGTCAGATCACATTCTGCACTCCTGTCCTGCTCACAGTACTTCTGGCACACACAGGAAACAATTTAAAACTGCTGAGGGACCTACTCCTGGAAGAAATCCCTGTGTACAGCCTTAGCATTGTTCGGACTGCTTCCACTGAAATCATGCAACTGCGCAGGTATGTGGCAGAGACAGATGGATTTGCAGGAAAGGAGAAGTTTTTCATTTATTTGCTAAGAGCAAATGAATAAATGTTTCCCGCACATAACTAATAGAAATATGTTTTCCAAGAGACGTTTCCTCACTCCCTGTTTATGGTTCTGAGAAGTGTTTTGTTTAAGTAAGACAACAGATGATCATATTTTCATGTTCTAAGAAAGGTTATCAGATGCTTGAAGTAAAAATGAGGCTTGTGGAAGGCCTTGGTTAAAATATTTCCTACGTATCTCTCAGGCATACAGGTGTGAGGGAACATCAAGGTAAACCCTTCAATGTTAAATCACTGTCGTACAGAAAGTGGGACATCACTTCCTCAGTGCTTTTCCAGAAATCAGAAGAAACAATACAAATTTTTCAAATGATTTCTGAAAGGTTTTGATCAGGTCTTTAATCTTTGCAAATTTCAGCCCATGCTGTGTAGATTTTATCTTGGAAACAGACTTTCCCCATTTTTTCGCTCTGCATGTTGCTCCCATCCCTCACAGGTGTTCTTGCTCTCTTTGTGGAGCTTACTTTTCGAGGGCAACATTTCAGCAAGTTTTTCCTCTGTCCAGGAGGTATTGCAATGTCTCCACCTCCCTCTTTCCCCAGGAGCCAAGCTGACAAAGTCCAGGGAGTGACAGGCTTGGATACACAAGCAGGAACAAGTAACTACCAACAGAGGTGGGGAAGGACAGGGAGGGAAATTGTTTAGGAGTGCCTTAAGAAGATATTGTTGCCCAATAATGATCGTCATCCCAATTACCTTTGTAATTACTATGCTTGAGGTCAGCTCAAGTTAGTTGAGTATGTGAATAAAACTTCTGTCCCATTTTTTAAAAAAATATCTGCATCTGTGACTGAGCAAACTGTGGGGCACAGAAGGAGTTGAATTGGTAGTCATTTACATTTGAAAGTTAAGTTTGATTTAGCTTTTCACAAAATTTAGCCTGAGGTGAGAACTGACTCATGGAGACAGAGCATCAGTGTTTCTAATGCTTGGGTATTCATGACAGCAAATGTGGCACTCTGTATTTTCTTGTAAACACTTAAATTTGCTAGTTCTTGTTGCACTGTTTAGTCAGGTAAATTATGCACTTGGGTAAGCAAAATGACATAAGATGACCTAAGTAAATAATCAACAGACTCTAAGGAGTAAATTTTAAAGAACACATATGACCTGTTCACTGATCATTAGCAGTCCAGTTATTTTCTGAAAACTTCTGAAAATAATGTCATATAACTGCACTGAGAATTTAATAATCTGTTCATAAAGCACTGGTAGTTATATTTTTTCAGTGATGAAAAAGTTTTGTAGTATGTTCCTATTAACCAGACATACTCAAATGAAGACTGCATGATTACCTTATTTCAAAATACAGACTGGAATTTACATATAGTATATATTATGCATACTATGTGTTATGTATTACCACTGTCAAAACCAGAGAAGTACACCACGGTCAAGGCTAAGCCATTTCTGGGGTTAATTTTCTGTAATGTTCCTAGCAGATACTTTGAATTTTAGGTTCTATAAGTAGCACAATATCAAGTTACATCAGTATACAATTATATTTACATAATAAATGAACTATTAAGCTACACTGGACAGTGACCATAATCTGTTCTTATCCTTGTCCGGTTAGTCTTGGCTAATGAGCCCTAAATTAATGAGCAAATACTGCTCTCACCAGCATAGTTCTGAGTAATCCCATTGAGAACAAAATTTGCATGCTGACAGGCACTGAGGTGAAACACTGTAGAAAATAAGGCTGAACATTCATTCAGTAGAAATCATTTGCATACATCTGTACTGGGAAAACATGGGGAATTTTTTTTTTTTGGATGGCAGAACAGGTTACTCATAAGAACAAATATGAAATATTAGCAAAAGGAAACACATTTCCTAGAAAACTTACAACCTTGTCCAACTTGACATCAATAAAGTAATGGTATAAATAGTAGACTATACGCTGCAACTTAGCAGCACACAGTCCACCATCCAATGCTCAACTAACACATTTTATTTTGTGAATTAATTTACATTTTTGCTGACATAAGGTCAATACAATGATCTGCACTGTTGCTAAATAATCAAATAGGATACTTCATCAAGAATTTTCTGAGCGCATTTATATTTCTTTAGTTTCTCCAGTTGTTGATCAGCCAAACGGAAAGCAAGAACTGCTCCCACCTATCATAGAATCATAGAATCATTAAGGTTGGAAAAGACGCCTAAGATCATGAAGTCCAACCAGCAACACCACCATGCCCACTAAATCATGCCCTGAAGTGCCACATCTACATGTTTTTTGAACACCTCCAGGGATGGTGACTGAACCACTTCCCTGGGCAGCCTCTTCCAATGTTTGACCGCTCTTTCAGTAAGAAATTTTTCCTAATATCCAGTCTAAACCTCCCTTGATGCAACTTGAGGCCATTTCTTCTCGTCCTATCGCTAGTTACTTGAGAAAAGAGACCAAGACCCACCTCACTACAACCTCCTTTCAGGTAGTTGTAGAGAGTGATAAGGTCTCCCCTGAGCCTCCTTTTCTCCAGACTAAACAACCCCAGTTCCCTCCCTCAAGAGGTTCTTTCTGTCTCATTAATTAAAAGAGAAACTTATCCAGGATAAAGCCCCCATGCTGTGATTATATGTAATGAAGGAGGGAGATTCAGAGGGGTTCTGTACTTTTGTGTGCAGCTCATTGCTCTGGAAAGGATTAGAAGTTAGTGAGGAAAAGTGAGATTACATGGAATTCAGAGATTTTGTGTCTACTGTACCCAAAGGATCACTACTTCTTCATATAGTAACAGAAATTCTCCCTATGATATATGATACATTTGGTAATGCTAAGCCAGTTCGGCCTTAGTAAATCTTGGACTAATTTCTACTATGCTTCAATGAGAGGGATGGAGTAGTGCAATTATATGATTATTACTGGACACTTACATTGCAGTAATTACATCTGTTAAAAAAGACAATATGTTAAAAATTTGTACAGACATAATATTGCTAACAGAACCACGTGTCTAAGTATTCTAGCACCCATGATATCTTATGTTTATGAGCTAGTAAATGCCTAACTGCTGACTTTTTTTCCCTGAGGGCAGGAGTTTGCATGTGTGTGTGTATATATAGTTTAAAAACTACTATTACTTTTGACTGCCCATTCCCTGCTAAGCACCTACCTTTCCTCACCCCAGGCTCTGAGGAATTCTATAAAATCTCAGGAAATGATGTTCAGACACCCACTGTTATGTGCCTGCAATGTTAGAGACTGCAGGCAAGCTGGGGTTTGCTTTCAGTGCCTAAATGTGGTCTCTGAAGTGTACACTGAGATGCCCAAAGGTTTGTGAGATATTCACGTGTTGTTAATAATTATGACAAAGGACCTACAGGTGACTCATGGTCTTCTGTAGTGGCAGCCATAGGCCAAACAGGGTACCCTAGAGAATCTCAGCAGAACTAGGCAATCCTGTCTTGATAATGGTATTTAAACTCATACGTAGTCAATGGAGTTTAACTGATACAGTGCCATCCATAGAGGTATTCAAAGTACTCTATAGTAAAGATACATTTGGTCAGTTGATGTTTAAATTAACTGAACAGTTCTCTGAGTTTCAGTAACTGTATCAATTTCATACATTTCTGTGGGCTATAAAGAAAGTCTAGACTATAATGACACTATAATGCCTGTAAAGCAGACATATACATTTAAGTACCTTAATCTGTGAGCTGAATACCATACTATAGTCTCCAGAAGGGTTTGAGTGCCCTGTGTGTCCCATGTCTTATCTGGAAGCCTCAACTGAACTTGCTGGAATTCCTGGCACATCTCAGAGGGCCACTGCTGTCTCTGTGGGTAAATGAATCAAACCCTCAATGTCTAAAATAAGGTGAGGTAGATCCCTTCCTCACCCTCTAAAATAGATCAGAAATGTTTACCTGGAACTTGTCATCATACTTTGGTATTAGTGAGGAGTCAGAAACATTTTAATGAACAATTTTTATACAATCAAATCAAGTAGTATGTAATCAATAGGAAAAAGGCAGGGTAAAACTCCCAGGTTGCCGAACAAAACTTAAATTCTAGTTTTAGTTTTGGATGCATCTTTTAGTGGCTGTTTTGCCCAATAGAATTAATTGATATAATAGAGATTTGAATAACTAACTGATTGTTTAAAGCATTATGGGTTTATACTGAATTTGACATTTGTCAATTTAAAGGACATTTGAGTGTCTTGTAAGAAGCTATAGCTGTCCTAAATTGCTATTTCTTCTACCTTAGATTGTAAATAATAGTATGCAGCTTAGAAATAACAAGTATGAAATGGAAAAATTACTTGTTCAAGGTTTTTAGTGGCTTGTGGTAGACCTAATTCTCTCAAAAATCAAACCTAAGCCCTATTCACTACCCAATACGCTACTACGTAGCATTTTATTGAAGGAAATTGTTATATTCCGGTTAGAATGCCAGAAATGGTAGTTATAACTGTCAAATAACATATTAGTCCAATGATATTAAACATATTGAATAAGCTAAAAACCAGCCCAAACCATTATCTGACTGATACAGTGGTGTTTTTATAGACAAGGTTCCTTTGAATGTTGCATCAAGGAAACTTTCAAATATGAAATCAAATTTTAAAAGTACATTCTAAGACAAAGGTGACATTGGAAACACTTAGGCATGTGATTCCACGCATATGGGTAACCCTACTAAAATTAATGAAACTGCTAAACGATCTCATAAAAATCCTGTTCAAAAAACTGGAAATGCTTCCATAGACTTAAATGGGTCTTATCAAGTCCTATCCGTCTGTGTGTTTTCAGGGTCAAAGCCTATGCTCTCATGACCATGTTTTGGAGCTGTACCAACCTGCCCCTCTGTGTAGATGTGATTATAAACCATTTTCTAATCAAAATTCCCTCTGTTCACTATGACAGAATTCATTACTCATTACTTAGAATGTCCCTGTATGGGCCTGACATTCTTCTACACGCATTGTAGCTATTTCATCCATTTTCACATACCTCTATGTGGCTGAACATATTGAAAGTTATTTTAGCTCTAAACCATATTACTGAATTTGTAAATTATATACCTTACTGGCACTGGACGGTTTATTTTTAGTAACATGGATTAGAATAAGTGTTGTCTCACCAGCTATAAGGCATAAATGGGTGGCTGAGGATTCCCTTTAGGTAGAAGACTATTGGGTTTCAGATATCTGAATTACAACATTTGAAATGAAAGAGCTTGGAATGGGATCATATCCTAAGATCACAAAGGAAAACAGAATTGTATTTGTGTTTACATTGTGCCACACTGCCACATTGTGTGCCTCCTTCTTCCCCTTAACACTTTTACTGAGACTGTAAATTCCATGAGGCAGAGGTTTTCTTTTCATTCTTTGCTTCAACTTTACCTGACAAGTGGGCTTCTAAGCAGAAATAACAAATAAAAATAAATACACACTAAGGGAGGGCCTAATAAAATATTAGTTGACCTTCATTTCTTTTCCCTCAGATGCCATTGAAAAAGATAGCAATAAGTATACTATTATTATTCTGTTTTAATTGTAAGCTCAGATAGCTCATTATTAAACAAACCCAAAGTAAACTATTAATTTTTTTCTCACACAAGCAGCTTCTCATAAAACAAAGCTTTTCCTCCTCACTTTGGCCAGTCTCTCTCAACTCCCTTATGTTATTTGCCGAAAACTTTTTTTCTCTTACAAAACCGTATCACAAATCAGGAGAATTTATGTTCTAAATAAAGGGATTATAAAGAGACTGTTGTTCCTTGTCACGTCCCTCAAGATAGCTATTTTGATGTAAAATGCAGAAGGAGAAAAAGAATGCAGTTACCACCGCAGTGCAAAACCTTGTGGTCCCAGAATATGCTAGGGATGTATTTGATTTTTCTCAAATTCATAAACCATGTTTATATTGATTGTGAAAATCCAAACTATTCTGAAACCACTTGAAAGCGGGCTGATTATACTGCTCAGCTAGTTGTCTCTGCAAAGAGGCAGTTATTAGTTGTAACACAGCACTGCACAAGCAGGACTTTGTTCTAGTCCCCAGCTAGCCCCTAGTTATGGCAAGAGCTGTGACGAGCCACTAACATGCAACAGTAAAATCAAAGCTAGCATACAGGTCTCTGCACCAGGCTCCACACAATGTGACATACAGGTACAAGCTTAATTCTTTCTTTAGTGAGATTGAAGCCTAAATTCAGGCACTTAGTTGCTTAAATGTCATCAAGTGGTCAGCAGAAAGGGAGATACTCCTCCAGAGAGATCTTAAGTAGGGTCTCCACTGAGTGTGTAAGGAAGCCTAGGCACGCTAACCTCCTAATGCACATACCTAAAATACAGTGCCAGCTTTACTTCCCATAGTCCACATAAAATGCAGTATATAACCCTTTGTTTATTACTCCTTACTGCAAATATAACTGTAATGATCACTGCAAAGAGATGAAGAGTGGGGATACGTTGCCTTCCCCTGTGCCCCTTGCAGGCTTAGATGTAAAAGGTCTGAGAGTTATTGTCCTCATAGCCCAAGGCAAAAAGATGTGAGCAAGATTCCTTGGATAACTTTGCTACACTAAGCAGGCAGATGAAGCTTTTAAATACCTTGCTAGGAATAAAATCAATGAAGGACATCATGATCCAGACTGAAACATACAATATAGTGATACTAGAAAAGATGCAGAGATTATAAAACTCAACCTTCTAATGAAAGTCCATGTAACATATGTATGTTTATAGACTTATATTTCCAATCATATCTGTTTTGTATAGCATTCTTGCCTCCATATGTAGACTACAGATGGACTGGCAGGCAACTAAACATCATCTGCACTTAGAGGATTTATTTTTGGTATATTATAATGATATATAGGGATGATACACATGTTTCTGGAAAACATCAATCACCAACAAAGATGGTGCCTTAACACACATCAGCTAACTCTCTCCCTGTCAATCTGCAACAAGGAGGAAGACTAGCATGCTTTTGAAGGAAGCACCGAGAGGAAGGACAGCCAAACCATTGGACTAGAACTGAAAAGAACAAGACACCTGTCTCTGCCACAGGCTTCCTGCATGATTTTGACCATGATGCCCATTAAGCCTCAGGAATGCATCAGCAAAATGTTGTAACATGTCTTGCACAGCAAAGTTGCAAGGAACAACAGCATGAGATTATGAAGTCTGAAGAGACTTGTATGGAAAAGAGTCTTGTCCCCTGTCTCCCTGCTACAGGCATTAACAAGATGGGAATATACACCCTGTGTGCAGCAGTCAGCCCTCATCCTACCCAACATCAGGCTTGAATCTAATATTTTTAAAGTGTTCAGATGCTTTCCTGATGATTGATGAAGGAAATGCTTGTATAAAGAAATTACATAATCCTTTAACACTACTGGGATTTAACACTATTTCTGGACTAGCAAGTACTGTGCATCAGAATCTGTTCTCTAGACCTGCAGGCAGCTGAAAAAGCACAGTTCATGGTGATAATGTCTAATCTCGCTTACCTTCCAAACTGTTGTGAACGGTTCCTGGCCTGTGCGAAATCTACCGCTGTGCCTACGAATTGTTGTGAATTAACATCAACTGATAACAAGCAGGGGTCCTAGCAACTTAGTGCCCTGGTCCTTAAGCTGCCTTCAGACTTGGTAGGACTGTGAAAAAACCTGACTGAGGATAAAAGACACTACTTGTGCCACAAGAAAAGAAAATATGGAATAATTGTATTTTCAGAAACCACTCTAAAAGCATTTTGACACAAATTCCTTTCCCCTGTAATGACAAACCTCACTGTTTGCAGTGGTTGGTTTGGGCTTTGCCCATTAGAAAGAAGAGTCAGCTTGAAACAGTCAGGTACCTCAAGGGAAGTGCTTTTGGTCAGAATAGCTGGTGTCAACTAATGCATGCAAAAACCTGCTTTAAGGACAGAGCTTTTAAACAGCCTTTTTATCCATCTTATTGATTCCCCCATCTTACTTACAAATAAATGACTGTAATTTGCTTTTACCTGTAAAATTTTGCTCTTAAAGTGTTTTCTTTCATCAAAATACATTAAGGAGATATGCGGGGAGGAATCAAGCTTTGTTTTCTTTTGGTTTTTCTTAAACAAGCAAAAGCTTCCAGTAGTTATTTGTATATAGTTTGTCCAATAGTTTGCATAATTTTTGGTAAGTAAAATCTGTTGACAAATTAACTTCATTGGCCACTCATTTTAATCAACAGCGGAGTGAAAATAAATGTTTGCATGCTTTCACTTCAGAAAGGCCAAATTATTCTTCCTATTCTCTTTTTCTTTTTCTCTGTCTCTCCCTCTGAATGTGAACGTATGCCACATCGTCGCTGGCTGGATGCCAAACACAGGTCTTTGGGGCTGTGGCTGCCTGATTCATTGTTCTAGCGCAGCTTTTCTGGCTCTATGCATTTTGTTGGATGCAGTAGCTTTCAGGCACTATATTTGCATTCCTCAGCATTTTCCAAGCCATTTCATTGTAGACACTAAATATTAATTAATGGTCTTGGAATTTGTCCAGTAAATTTGCAGTGAGATACCTCAGGTGCTGTTAACAGTAGTACTGTAGTACATATACTAAGCAGTATGTGACATTTTGAAATCCACTATCATGTTTCTGAGAAAAGCAAATATATATGTCTCTTCAAAAAGCTAAAACTAACATTCAGAGTTTTAAACAGGACATGGTGGGTTATTACTTTCCAAGCCTTTCTCCTTTTTACTCCTTGCTTAATAATTATTCCTATAGAAAATTCACCAACAATTTTTACGTGATATTTTTAAGGATATTCACATTTCAGACACCTAAGACAACTATCAACCGAATTCTAATTAAAGCATGGACCTGTATACCAAAAGTACATTGGTACTTGATGGGAAAAAATCATGGTACAGACACCGCTTAGAGATTAATCAGTAACTTTCCAGAAGTCAGACTGAGAGTATAATGCGATGTGAAAGCTGACACAGGTTGTGTTACCGCGTAGTTCCTGGTGGTTACACCACCAGTAACTGTACCTCCAGGAAGCTTCTCCAGTTGTCATAAAAGAACCGTCATGTTGATTTTTTGCACAGAGATGTGTTAACAATCTTTTGTGAACTATTATATGTACTTAGTAACTTGACAAGGAAGCTAGAATGTCAGTGGATCTCAAATCTCTAAAAACATTGTCTTAAGAGCCAAGGATGTATTCTAGAGACTTGTGGCAATTATAAAAGCTGGTTTAAGACTTGTAGACCATTACTTTTTTCCAGAAAGGAATAATGTCTCTATTTGTACCTTGTGACGTTCACCCTGTGTTCCAGCCAAAATCATTATAGTTTAAGGGGCTAAACAAATGTTTCTTCAAAACATCTCACTTCTATAATGATGTTTGCCAAGGCACCTATACACTACAGAAATTCAGTCTCTTTCTTTAATAGCCATGATATACAGTTCCAAGGGTAAAGCATTGCTCCTGAAATACATTTTCTAGGGTAGTCTGGTTTCCATTGCCATATTTGAGCAATTTGCTTCACTTTTGTAGAATCAACCATAATGATTTTTTTTAAGAAATGTTACCAATAGTACTTTACTTTTTCTAACAGGACTAGCGTTAGATTTTGATTCTATTTTCTTACTTGCCAGCAACACAAAGCAACATAGTTCTTCAAGTTCAACATTTTCTTTACGTACTCTATTATAATCAGGACTGGGATTGTCCATGTAGCTTTTAACCTAGTATCTGTTTTGGCACACACTTTTAATCCAGTGTTTCTTTGAAAACTGTCTCTTTCATTACAGAGAACTGCTCATCCTTTACAATGATATGATTTAGGAGAGGGTTTCTGTGATTCATTGCCAGTTTAGTCCATTTCCCACCCATTTAACCCTGAGACCAGAGGCTGGTGGAGCCTTTGCCTTTACAGCAGCAAATATTCTTTTTTTTTCATATCCCTTTCAGTGAGCAGATGCCAGGTGTTTCTCCTTGCTCACCTCCTTAATCCATGTCAGATTAGTAGTGCATAGAGATACAATAAAATTAGCTTTCCAAGTACAGTCAGGAGTATTACATTAATCTGCACGGTTGTACCAAATTCGACCTGGGTCAGAGTGCTTCTTAAAAATACCTTGTGCTAGTTCTCTGTTTGGCTAGTCTGATGTAGATAAAATCATTCCCAATTCCTGCTTTTGCATGAACGAATGCTTCCACATAGCCATAATCCATGTTCTATTACCTCATCACGATACCATCTGAGCACCTCACACACACTAATGAACCTTATCATCACAATAGTCCTGTTTTCTAAAGATGAGACACTGACATACAATAAAAGATTAGTCCAAGGTCATCACGGGAATGTGTTTGCACTACATACTGCAGTACAGAATGGAAACGCTCAGGGTAGTCCTACCATTCTCAGCAGGATAAATATCCTCCATTATCTGCCTCTGGTCTTATCTGTATTGATTTAGCTATTTAGGTGAGGTACTTCGGGTATTGCTAGGTTTTTCTGCAAGCTTATTTTTAGATTCAGTCTAATATGGAATTATTCAGAAATAGCTGCTGCACAAAAGCTACTCCTTAATAATCCTGATTGGACTTTATTCTGGAGCAAAAGAAGATAATTTACTTCAAAAAATGTTAAAATTAGTTTTAAAATCCAGCTTATTTTACAAGTGCATGTAATTCTTTAAAAGAATGCAGAAAGGCAAGCAATAAAATAAACACATTTTAATAAACAGAGAAAAGCATCTGCAAATCCTGAAAGGTCTGGTGTCTCACCTCCTTTTAAACTATACTTACTCCACATACTTTAAAGGTGTACGTGCTGTTAATGCATGAAATGGTTATCATGTAGAGTCTGAAGACTGGTAAATGCTAGCAGCTCGAGGCTATACATAGCTCTGCTTATAATAGCATTTCAGATTTCTGGGTACAAATAATAGAGGGAAGCTTCAGGACACATAGGATCAAAGTCTTGAGTTAAAAAAAGTAAAAATCTGTTTCTTCTCTACGGCAAAATTTACTGAACAAACCAGAATAGTCATTGGATTCTGTGATGATCAAATGTTCTCTTTCTGCCCTCTGATGACCTGCACAAGGACACTCAGTCTTTTCAGACTTTTGCCATTTTCCATACACGTATCTCAGATATCTCTTCCAAATCCAATTAAAACATATACATTCAATCACAGAGATTTTTCAGAATACAATATCTGGGATTCTATTGCAGAAAAGACAGCATTGCTGTAGGAATCCAAATTTGATTCTCAGTGTTGCCTGAGACTAACAGATGCCCTGACACATCAATTTGAACGTGAATTGCAAAACCAGGCACTAATTTCCAAAGTTCAAATTTACAATTTCCAAAATTTACAATTTTGGTGTTTACTCTTAAGCTCTGGTAAGATATTTCTAAACAGTTGAGGGGCTATAGTTCAAATAGAAGAAGTGAGTTTGGATGTGTTGGCTAGTTTTAACTAATGCTACACAGAGTAAGTTACCTTATCTTTCTTGTTATACTCTTTCTTATTCTTTTTCCTATTATTTTCCTCTGTTTTCCGTTTACTTCAATCAACAGTGTTTGTAATCTAAAATTCTAATAAGAATTCAGATGGGAGATGGAGTTGCTCAGAACCTCTGAAAATCCAGCACTTGCTACCTTGTGTTGAGACAAAAGCTCTTGGAAATTTTGGTCTTTACTCTCTTTGCCTGCTTTTTAAGTCAGGTATGAAACACATACATGGCTAGATCCTCAGCAGGAGCAATGCCATGTGGCAAAACTAGAGAAAAGAGGAAGATTTGATGATTTGAAGAGATGTGGCTCATTCAGTGCACACCATTGTCTGATATTTGGAAAGACCGAAAATTTGAGTACTGTTTGTAATGTTTTAAGAGAAAAGAAGACTGTTCCCTACTTTTTTTTCATGAAGATGCTACGTGCATGCTTGTTTGCGTATAATTGGTGCATGGTGAAAATAACACAGCTGCTGTAAGTAACACAGCTCCACTGACTTCAGGATATACAATCTGTGGATTGCTCCATGATGTCTACCGTCTACATCATGGGGCTGTGAGTTTGAAATTAGGACAGATACTGAAGTCCTTTGCAATTTTTGCATAAAAGGGTTTATAACACTTCTCTGTTTCCACACTGCACCCTGGTGCTAAATAAACTCAGTAAGGTGACTAAAGGGAAAAAAAAAGCACTTCACCTTGCAATCAAGTTGTTTGTCTTCTATCTGCCTCAGTGGAAAGAAACATGTACATTAAATGTATATGCATTTATGCATATTATATAAATATACACACATATTAAGGAGCATCCCCTTTCCTCATTAACACTTATGTGTTTTGGCAGGCACTACAAAACAAACAGGTGGTCTGTTACGAACTGATAGTGTTGTCAAAGTCTGAAGAGCTGAGGGAAAAAAGTCATGGCTTGCATTCAGCCAAACTCAGCATAATAGTTATTGGCACTTACTGCAATGAAACCTGTCAGGGATGGAAAGAAAGATATGTCACTGTGTCTGGCCAAACGCAGGAGGGAAGAGAACAGAAATGTTTGTAACTCATTTGTATTTAAAGTTCTTTCTGGTGGAAAGCCCATCTCCTTATTCTTCCATGGTTGTTTGTAAGGCATTCATACTTTATGGATTTTAATAGAACCTAGCCAGCTATATTGCAATAATATACGAACATCTGATGGAAAACTCTTAACTGCCAGTCACCACATGTTGTGTCTGGATGCTGTCTCTAGTCCTGTATCCTCCTAGTGTTAAATCCCAGATGCTTCAAGAAAAGATTTGATCCCTGAAATGTATTTACTAGAATACTTCTATACACAGAGAGAAAATTCCCTCCTATTTCCACTTGTTCAAGCTGTACCCTGGAACATCTAGATAAGTAGTACCTGTAACACTGCCACTTCAGCCACTATTTTTCCATTTCTCATTATGTTACATTTAAATGCATTTTTTTTTTCTGAATAAAAACTGAAGTATCTGAGGGGAAATACCAGTCTTCACAGTAACTTATCACAGACTTCATGTGTTAATTATATGGTGAGTAAAATAATGATTCCCTTTATAATACTTCTTAATTTCATTGAACACACAAAGACTTACACCTTCTAAAGACATCACACCACAGTGCAGTGAGTGTGCCAACTAACATCCCAGGCGGCAGAGTATCACAGCCAGTCTGTGCACAGCCTTGATCGTGCCAATGAAAAGGAGGGGACAGAATGGAGTCAGTACTTGGAAAAAATTGATTTACATTTTCTCAGCATGACAGATGATGGATCTCAACCAATAGCCTGGGAAAAATAAACTGCAAAGATTTTAGACGGAATGTCATATACCCCCTTTCCTTTGCAGCGGGCAGGCCTCAGGATTGAAGCCGAGACCTACACTTACTTTTCCTAGAAAACACCATTAACACAATCTTGCTAGCTGATCTATTGGTAAGCTTTGAACATATTCTTTCCTGCGTCGTGCTGCCACAAAGTAGTCCACAGAGTGCATTTTTTACCCTTTCCATAAATTAACATGTTCTTATTCACAGAGTATCAGGATCATGGTTGGAGCTTGACTTTCCTTTCTATACTGTGCAGAGATTTGTCACGAAATTAAGAGCTGCATATTTTCACGTTGGACTCCATACTGACATTTTTTAACATATGCTTATGTCTAGCGTATCTAGTGTTAGTCTGCAAAACAGCATGATGAGTGTGAAACTGCCATGAACTCCTCCTTCAGTTACATATGTATACATGCAACTCCCATGTGCATATAAGTAAATGAACTCCTCCGCTCAAACCAGTCCTCTAGGAAATCAAGACCAGCATGTGAGATAATTAACTGGTTTAGCTAAAATTTCCTATATCCAGGCACCACCAAAGCAGGGTGTTTCAATCTTTGTGCATGTGATCATGCATTCATGGGGACAGGCCTCGCTACTAATTTCCTGACAGAGAGGTTCCACAACAATAAATACACAAGAAACCTTCTCAAGTAGAATCATAAATGCTGTTATGTAAATATTTTCACACTTAATCTGATCAACTTTAATCTAATACTCGTTTATTAGGACAGAGGAAAATAAATTAAAAACTTTAAAAAATATATGTGTAGATACTGCACTATTAAAGATCTCGTTTCACTACATCTGTTACTTTTTGTACCCACACTTCCTTTTGTTCCCTCCTAAAAAAAAAATCAGAAAAAATAATCAAAATACTTGCGGACTAAAATTGTGTCTGACTTTTCAAGTAAATGAGAAGTGCAGAGCTGGTAAAATTGGTGCTGCAAAAGGTTTGAAAAAAAATATTATTGTATTTTGTTTACAGAAAGCATATGTTTGGGGATGTTTGAAAGTGACAACCTTTTAAGGGAGGAAAAAACCCGAACAAACCTCCACAGATTTACATAAAGTACTTCCAGGTTACTTTTCTACCTTGCTGGTTTGGGTAGCTTTTCTTGTAGATGATGATACAGGTGAATCTGGTGACTAATGCTGTTTTCATGCTTCTAGCCAGCCAAGAGCTTTCCCAGACTTTGGTCCTGTCTGTCTCCTCCAGTAAGAGACACATAAAAGGCTTGGGAGAAGGGAAGAAGAAGAGAAACGATGAGGGTTTTAGTTTGTAGGGGGTTGCAATTTATGGTCTATCCTTTTAGGAGTTAAAGCACAAATGTTGTAACTGCTGAAGTGCCTTTGATCTGCCACCGATTCTTGAGTGAGCAAAAAAGCGTTCCACTATGAAAGCGGGAGTCTAGCACAGGCGTCCTTGCAGAGGTGCTCTGCTGCTTGTAACACAGATCAGAAGCACAGTGCTATCCCTGTCCCTCCGAACCCCACTGGAGACAGAAAAGTTAGTGTTCACAGATACACTGGCTGGGTTATGAAAAACTCTGTGCAACCGTAAACAGTAATTTTGTTCTAACTTAGGGAATGTGCACAAGGTAGCAATCTCTGGCATAGTCTTATGCAATGAAACTGAAGAATCACGAAAAAGAGAAGTTCTCCATGCAAAAACTATGTACATATAATTCCAAGACATGGCTATCGACAAGGACAGTCTTAGGCCTCAGATGAACTCAGAGTAGCATGTCCTGTTTTTATCAAAAGGGAATCACATATTCATAGGGGTTAAAGGCCCATTTGTTAACCAAATGCCAGTTACATAGAAACACTTGGGAAAAGGAATTCTGCTGAACTGAGAAGAAACTGGAAAATCTGCATCTGTGAATTGAATTCCAATGAATTAACAAGCTGGAAAATGGGTTCTGGATGATACGGGGTTTTTTAAATCTTCACCTGCAACCCAGTATTTGCCTCTCAAATCCAGCTGCTCTAGTCGCTGGGATATTGAGGTTACACTCACCTTAGCTTTGTAGAGGTCAGGGGTATACTCTTGAAGTGAACCTCTCAGTCATCCTCATCATACTTTTGTGCACGTCATGAAACTTTCTCAAAGTACACAATCTGGATTCTTTCAGGTGAAACTAAACCGTATGCAGAGCCCTAGGACCATACCCATCATGTTGCTGCCACTAATGAGCACTCAGCACCCAGGGCTGGGCAACAGTGAGGCCAAAGTAAACCCCTGAAACATATTTAACATAGCTGTGAGGGCTTCGGCAACAGCTGTTTCCCCATCCAGATCCACTACACTGCACTAGTTGCTCATGTTGACATAGTCTGAGTGAACCTCTTCTTCGTCTGACCAAGTATGGTGAGAAGGGGCTGGCTTTGGTTCCTAACTCAGGAAAACATATTATAAATGTGTGAATGTTGAGTGGAGAGAGGCATTTTCCTGCACCTCAGGCTTAGAGACATCTTTGTGACTAGGGGATTAAAACACTCCCCTTAAGACACAAGGGTTAGGCAGCTGTATTAGTGTCCTGAATTTTGTGGTTCCCATTTTTAACTAATGAATTGACTATACACGATATAAACAGCTGAAGTACTTGATTCAGCACTGGGGATGCCACAAAATGTTAACTACCTAAAACTTGGTATTTTAGCTAGCATTTAGTACTTCTGAGCACCAACAACAGAACAAGGTGCACTCTAGCATTTTCAGATGGCTCTCACAAAGTTCTCTTCTAAGAAGAGTAGGCGGGTCTTGGGACTTCATTTAAAGCACTCAAAGAAATGAGCTGACATCACTTGTATTACCTACCTTGCATTTGCCAGAGGCTAAGAGTGTACGTGTAAACTGTGACTGTAAGTCAGCTAATACCCTTGTTACCTTATGTTTACTTGCTTGTATGTTTGTATATTTGCAGAGGTATTCAAATTAGACAACTGTGTCTACAATTTTTTGCTACTGAGTATCACTGCTTGTTTTGTTGCAGGAAGCATTTGTAAAAAATGGCAGATAAGACGAAAGCCCAAAAAGCTGAAGACTAACAGAAGCCCATGATTTTGCTACTGGACTAATATACACTAGTGTAATGGGTTTATGTGGCAAGGTTTTGGTAGTGCAGGGGCCACAGGGGCAGCTTCTTTAAAAGTTGCTAGAAGCTTCCCCTGTGTTCAATATAGCCAATGCCAGCCGGCTTTAAGAAGGACCCGCCACTGGCCAAGGCCGAGCCCATCAGCGACGGTGGTAGCGCCTCTGGGATAACAGATTTGAGAAGGAAAAAAAGTTGCTGGGGGCTCAGAAGCCGCAGCCAGAGAGGAGTGAGAACATGTAAGAGAAACATCTCCGGAGACCCCCAGGTCAGTGCAGAAGGAG
>JAVKLA010000005.1:21358222-21373072 GCA_034782735.1 Sagittarius serpentarius | reverse complement strand
GGAAAGGAAAGGAAAGGAAAGGAAAGGAAAGGAAAGGAAAGGAAAGGAAAGGAAAGGAAAGGAAAGGAAAAAGAAAAAGTGAGGAGAAAGGATTCCTGACTTCGTATTCATTATAAACTCTCCAATAAGCCCTCTCCATTGGAAGGGGCATGCAATAAGGCTGTCAGCAGCTGTCTGCTGAGTTCCTGTGCTTCAGGCTCATGAAAAATCAATCATGAGGATAAGGCTTTCTCCGTTGCTATAAATACTGATCATATTGTTTTCTCTCCCTGACTCTGTACCCAGATGAGTGTCAGGCTCCCATGAGAGTACTACTTGTTAAAGAGACAAACTGACGAAGAGCACAGGAGAGTTTGTGTGTGAAACAGAGAGCAGAAGTCCCCTCTATTTCCATGGCTTCTCAGGGGTTAAGACACAGAGGATGGTAACCCCTCCTCATTTTGTTTGGCAGGGCAAACCACAGCCCCCAGACAATGCTGCAATGAAGGGTACAGGCACATCTACAAGTCAGGTCTGCTTTTGGGGAGGTTGGCCCCTGGAGTTAAGTGAATAATGAATTGTAAACAGAAGAATTGTGTCTGTGGGTATTTCCACAAATAACTAGAGAGAGTATAAAAATTTATTAGGTGCCAATGGAAAAGACAGGTGATTAAATGATACTGCTGCAGCAGTAACTCTAAGAGATGCTGTTTGTTTCTAGCATGTACCTGAACCTATTCCAAGTATTTTTATGCTGACTGTATTCAGTTCAAACATTTAGAAGCAAGAACTGTTTTTAGTGAGTAATAACATGATGCTGGGGTTGGGAAGCTGGTGTCCAAGAGAGGATTTTTCTTAGAAAAAAGAATCTTATGACTTAGCTAGTGCTCCACAACTTTTAATGACCCAGGCTATGGTTTTGGGCTCTGTGTTTGTGTCTAAATTGTAGCTTGATTCCCTGCAGGAATGGGCTGGGGGACCCACAGGAACGCACTAGAGTTTTCTTCCTGACCACACTTCTAAATCTCTAAAGAAAGCTGGGGCACACAGGAGGATGGGGCATACCTGTTTCTCAACCCTGAATGACACTGGGACTTCACAGGGGTTGGTACCCAGCCCTGGGTATCTGGAAAAGCTGCACAGCTGCTCTGTGTTTAGGAAGGGTCAGTCTTGCAGCTGTGGATCTTTGGGGAGTTGACATTTCCTTTTTATGTCAGTAGTCACTTCAGCCTGTATCAGAAAGCCAAGTGCTGCTGTCCCACAGAACCTGGGGCATGGAATAACCCCGCCGGTCTGGGGCTTGTGCCACAATAGAGAACACCTGCCAGATTCACCTGGAAAAAGTAATCATTCAGAATTTGTGTAACTCTATACACTGGTGAGTTACAACTTGATAAAGTGAAAAATTCACACAGAATTCTGCCCTGACTTGGGCCTCCAGTGAGGCTCAGTCTTTGCCTGATAGGTGAAAAACCACAGGAATGTTTGGCTGCATATTTCAACCTGTGATAGCTAGTTGCAGCCTATTAGGGGGATGTTGAAGGTTGCTGACTTGCTGGAACAGGTGAGATCCACCCTGAATATAAGGGATATGAAAGCAGCCATAGGGAAGAGGAAGTTAGTGTCTGGAACAAATACTGTGGGAAAAAGCCTGTTGAGTAAGTTTTCAGTACAGTCACAGTGTTTTGAATTATGCTTCTTCATGGAAAAACCAAATTCCAAACATGGTGACTTATTACCTCACTACAATGAGTGTCAGGGTGGAGATTCCTTTGGCTCACCCTATTCTGTTAACATTACCATATTCAGCTGGGAATGGAGGAAGAAACATAAGCCTGCAAGAAAAAAAGAAGAAAAAAAATTACTATGTTTGTAGTATTTCCACCATAGACATAAGTCATAAAATACTGGAAGATTCATAGGAAATATTGTTTGCATGAAGTCTTTAGCATGATTTCCATGACTCTGGGTGAGTTCATTTGAATACTAATCCAAATCAGGTCTGCAAACCTTTTGTTAAGTGCCTCTGTGATTATAAATCTGATCCGAATGCTACATCTATCCCTTAAATATTCATTGCTAGCAGTCAGTAATTGTGTGCTACATGGAAGAAAAAAGGGGATAGTGGCCAAAATGGTGAGTGGCTGGATTCTTATCCAGTAATCAGTAGCAGCTTAATAAGATGTGGATTTTTCTGCAAAACCTGACACCAGCTTAGAGTTGAAATCTCTGCCAAAAGTGGAGTTCTGAAAATATTTCTCTTCAAATCAGGTTTCAAAAACTTTGTCCCTTAGCCTGTAATTGTCTCACCACTAAAAATCTCTAAGAGAAAAGAGATTGGTATCTTTTCTCCTGTGATAGTGAAGCGTTGTTCCAGAGCAACAATATGAAGTCTTAATAAACAATCACTATTATTCATGTCATTGCCTGGAGCTGGTCAGAAGTCATGGAAAGAGGAGTTTAATTTATAGGTCTGTGAAAGGAATGTATGTATTTAGAACCTGGCTCAGAAAAAAAAAATACTGCTGTTAAATACCTCTTATGGTGGGGAACGAAATCAAATGAAGTTCCATTAATCTGTCCCAGGGCTGGAGATAGCATCATCCCAAATCCTAAATCACTTCTGGCAAGCCATCAGCACAAGAATCCCTTCTATGCTGCTAGATAGCCTGGGGACTTCCAAATGGCATTTGGCCCCGAATGTCATGCATTATACATCTGTTGTAACAGGAGCACTGAATTACAGAGAGCCCAACCCAAAACATGCAGAAAATCACATAGCTTTTTCACTGTTGTTTTAGGTGAGTTTTCAGATATAACCTGGAGTCCTACATCAGGGCACAGAGACTGTTATTCTTTACAAATATACTATGCGCTACTTAGGAGTGGTTTATTCTTAAACCCATTATTGTTGTTTTACTCTAATGTAAATAGCAACAGATACAAGTGTTTACAAATGAGACTTTGCTCCCATATCCTTGTCGATGCCTTGCCAACTTCCTGGAGGGAAACTCAGTGACGCAGGCCTTTATTCACTGGAAGGTCTGTGTGTTTATTTGCAAACAAAACATTTGCATGCGATCCGAAGCCTATGATTTGCCTACAGTATGTTGTCATCCCAACCATGTTTGTTAACACCAGACTGAACAAATCGGAGGGAGTACAAATGTCAAAAGTTCAATGGCAGATTGAAAGCCTGGGTGTGTCTAAAGTATTCACTATTGTTTATCAACAAAGTCACATATAATAGCATGATGTCCTTCGTGCCTATATGGCAAATGAAGACGGAGAGTAAATGATAATTGCTATACTTATATACTATGAGCTTGTTAAGACCCTAGGGTAAATAGTTGCTTTCTTTTCCTCTGTAATAAGAGAAGCTTTTGAAATTGCTTTTCTGATTTATTTGAATGCTTGTGTTTACTACTTAAACTTTATATAGTGGAGTCATTCCTTTTTTAGGATTTAAGATTTTCTTCTCTTTCATCCTATGAAGAACTGGCAGCATCACTTGCCTGAAGGGTCTTACGGATAAAAGCATTGGTTTGTTAAGCCACTTTACCTGCTTCCTTCTTTCATTTAATTCTTCGAAATGTCTCACTCCCCTCACAGTCCATGTATAATCCAGACCATGCATTTACAGCTGCTGTTTTTCATCAGTTAGCGCTCTTGCCATTCTATACTAGCATGAACTATCCTACTGAACATTTGAGAACACCCTCTCCTCCAAACAAACGGCAGTGAAAAAGGACTGTCAAGAACACAGATCACATTTTCAGGGAAATAGCCGGGTAAAGGACACTGACCCCGCTCTGGTATGGAGCTCTTGTGGCATAGCTCCTATCAGCCTCACTCCTGTTGCTGGCATGAGAAAATTACTATTGATAAAGGGCACATACCTTAATCTTCACAGTACCTTAGTGATCCTGGCTACTGTATAGCTAACAGCCATTTGGGACCCTGAAGACTACTGTCAGTTAAGTTCTTCTAATTCAGGGTCAGTAGAGTGGATCAAGGCACTAACAATGCTCTGACAGGGATCATGTGTGGAACACCTAACTAGGATTAACTCCTAACTAGGGCTCCGGGTTTCTTGCATGAAGAACCTCATCAACGTGCCAACAGAAGACATTGACTGCAGTTGGATTTAAGGAAGGATTTGTGGAGCATCACACTTGGAATGAGTTTAACCCACAACTGGAAATAATATAGCTATGTCAAGGAAGCACTCAGCCTAAAATAATCTTCCCAGCTACTTAGCCATTGTAAGAAAATTCAAGCAGCACAGCACTGTGCTAACATAGCTATATTGCTCCTGGGACCCTCTGCAGAGAGCTGTACTGTGTCATAAAGACATGGCAGCTATTTTAAAGTAGCTCAAGCATCTCTCGTGTACTTATGCCTTCTGAGGCATACATATTCCCAGACTGCAGACACAGCGGATGATCCATACCACAGTAGGATTTCTGGAAGTAAGGAGATAAGTCAGTTAGAACTCTACAGTGGAAGCAAGCTCTTCAAAACCATCTTTTAAGTCTGAAATGTTTCAGCAGCTTCAGCTCAGTAGCACACAGATATGCTGTAATTTTGGAAACATCCTGTTTCTGTTCCTGCATTTAGGCCAAAAGTGGTAGTGATAAACAAAAGTAACAGCTATATTCAGGACCCCACATATTCTGCAGACTTCGAATTTTGAATTTTCTTCCGTTACCAATCTTTTGCTGAAGCATCATACTGCAGTATAGAAACCTGTATCTAACCAGTAAAAGCCATTCTAGCAGAGAAAATAGGAAGAAAGGATGAACCTGAGAGAAGCGTGTTTTTCCAAAGCTCCTGTTTTGTACCATCCCTCATATCAGATCTAACCTAACTAAACCTAACTAAAGGAATGTATTTGAAAGATGGGTTCCGCAAGGAGTGAAAAGTTTCTAACTGTGGTATTGTATTACTTAAACTTACATTTTGCATTGCAACATCTCGAGTCCAACAGAGAACGGAGGGTATTGACTGTCTGCTGTGTTTATACACAGTAGGACAAAGGTTTTGACTGTATCTTTAGACACAGCTGAGTAACAAGGGAGAATTTCAGACGTCTGCAGAAAAAAGGAATTAGAAGGATAAATACAGAAAGGAACAAAATCTAGAGAAACAGGAACATGTAATCACCTGTATCTTAGGCAAAGAGTCTCATTACACAGCTAGTCTAAAGAAATGGGACTGCCAGGGTGTCACCCACCACCTCCTCTAGCCGTCTCCTAAGAGAATCCAAATGCTACAATTGCATGTTCAGTGTTACTTTGACTGTTGAGATGTTACCGTTCCAGCGATAGATGTGTCTGATCTGGCCCCATTTGGTCTGAACTCTTTCCCAGAAATACACTATTGGATTTCGGTGCAAAGCAGGAGCTAAGCTGAATTTTGACCTTGGCAGTAGCACCATCATAGTAGTTTGGCACTTCATATTAAAAAAAAAGTAAGTAAGATATCTATGGAGCTTAGGTACCTGTGGTGAGCTAGCAAATTAATAAGGAGCTGCAAGACTGCCATTTTGCATTTGAGAGCCTATTTCACCATTCTGCCCTTGACGCTTTTAGCTTATTCTCCTTATATTGGACCTGGACCTATATTTCAGGTTTCTCTTCAACTTGTTTCTGCTAATATGTTTTTGTATTACTCTTGTTTCTTGCTCCCTGTTTCCTGATCACCCTTTCTCTCCCACCTCCTATATTAAGTTTTCTACTGACAGAATGATTTTCAGGCTTTGTGGCCTGGAAGAGGTTTCTGAGGTCTTGAAAAGATCCACCTTCAATTTTGCTAGGCAATGAAACTATAGAGACACACATTTGGAGAAATGCTGGATCCTCTTTTATCCTCTTAGCCAAGAAGTGAATTTGTATAGGTCAGTCAGATCCTTTAGTGAATTATTGCTATGCTACGTGTCCAAATAGAAAAAATTTCATCCTCTATATTCTGACAGGTCCTTCTGACAGGACCTCCTTTTATCTAGACTGCCTATTTTAAAATAATTATAATTGCCTGGAAATTAATTCTTATGAAGTTACTATTCTTAACATTTTCAGAATGAAAAACATATCTACTCTAAATTCTACTTGCCCACATTTCAGATTCAGATCAAATCAAAGGCAAGTCTAAGAATGAACTGAAAAAACTACATGTGTTTTTTGTTTGGATGAAATATGTAATAAATTCTCATGAAGTCTACTTTAGTTTCTGCTGTTAGAGCCATTGAGTGAAAAAGCATGAGGGGAGAGAAACAGGTGCATAGTTTTGATTTTTCAGTTTAGATATCTACTTACAACAAAGCTAGAGATAAATCATAAATGCTATAAACATTTGACAGGCTTGGGAAAGCTGGAGTCTGAATTAAAAAACCCCATGCGTTAACAGACATCTAGAAAAACAAGCTCCTAATATCTTGTCAGCATTGGGCTACTGCAGCTGTCCAACACTAGTAGTGTGACAGTCTCTAGAGCATGCAGAGACTGTATCCAGAGAGCGTCAGCTGGCGTTGCTTTCGTTTTCTCCTACCTGAAATAGAGCAAACATGAAGGGAAAGTGAAATGGAGAGCAACTGTAGGTAAATACTAAGTTCAAGCTACAAAATCAGGAATATTTCCATGTTCCTGTGGGTAGGTTGTTGGCCAGACTATGCTCCAATTCCATACCAAGAAAGGTATGGCTACGTGCTGTACTTGATTTCTTATTCCTATGCAAGAGGGCTTCAGGCAGTAGACACTGGAAAAGACAGCTTACTCTAATAGTTCCTCCTTTGGAATTGTAAGGGGAAGGCACTGTGCTGCATATAATATTTGCCTTTAGAGCTATCTGTTTAATATCTTATAACTGGTAGTGCAATATGAATGATGTAATGCAAATAAATAAAAATCAGGAGAAAATCTAAAATAAAGTTTTTATTTGCCATGAAACCGTAAAATTAACCAACAGCTAACTCATAAGGTGTACCTACATTACTGAATAATGTAGTTCAAACAGGGAAGAAGTGGGGATTGGTTTACTGCAGGGCCATATCATATGTCCGCTTCCTACCTTTGCTGGCATTGAAGTTCGCAGCAATTGCTGGTACTAGGTCCTCACCTTCCGTACAAAGAACATGAACTGCAAAAGGACCTTGCATCCATACCAAGGGTGGTACTCACTCTAAATTCTGTCCTACCCTGTGTCTGAAACCTAGAGGTTGTCCAACATGGAGGAAAGCATTTTGAGCATGGCAGTGGTATCCTCAGGGACATATCTCAAGACTTGATGTGTAACCATAAAGCAAATATGCACCAAAAGAGGAACCCCTCCTGCGCACCGAGCAGCTAATGTCGATGCACCCACTATACCCATCGCCTGCAACAGGTACTGTTTGTCCTGCACATACAAAGAGACTAGAGTCTAGTGTTGGATGGAGATGCTGTCAGAAGGTATATTCACTGTACTGTGGGCATGGCCTAAAGATGTCATATCTGGTGGGAGCTGAGTGTTACAGAAAAAAAATGTTTAGGGCTTTCTAAAGACTATAGCCTCTAACTCGTTAGTGGTTTTAAGAGGTCAGGAAAAAAAGCTGTTAGGTTGGTCTAGATATAGCTGCAGATTAAGGGGTGCCTTAGTGCAGGCACTTGGACTTGCTGATGACTTAAGATTCAGTGCTAGATCTAGTATCAATTCTCTGAAAACCTCAACTGCAGTATGAATACGTTCTGTCAGTCTGTATGTCCCCTGGGGAAATTTAGACATCAAACTGTTCCTGCAGTTGTCCTTCACTGAGATTTCTCTCACAGTTCTGTTTGAGGCTTGGTGTAATAGGATGCTCATTAGAATCCATTCTCCTTCCCTCCTGGCTGACCAATTCTTCCTGTATTTTTTGTGCCAGTTTTATCTCGTTGTTTTATAAATTAATCTCTTTTCCTAACCAATGTCAAACGTTCTTTTTTTTTCCACACACAACACAAAAGTCTTTCTTGCTGTTTTTCTGCTCTCAGGAAGCTCCAAGTTATTCCTAGCACTTTTGCAAGGCGATGCAATTTGAAGCCTGTAGAAAACAAACTGCCACCGGGCTCACACCATAACAGCATCTTTTGGTTGTCAGAAACCAAGATTGTCCCAGCCATCATACATTTCACTACAATATGTAACAAATTTCATGTTGTTAATATTTGCGCTATATCTGGGTGCAAAGGAATCATTAAGTCCCTAATTGACTTATCTGTTGAAAGGCAGCACAGCCTAATTGGGATTTCTCAGGTTCATTGCTGGGGTTTTTTCTTTTTTTTTTCTTTTTTTTTTTCCATGTCATTGGGATTACTTGTTGAATGTAGTAATTTGCTCTGTGAATAATGGTGAGATGACCAGGCCATTGTGGATGGAATATTTATGTCAGAGACCTCTTATGAAGCCAAATGTCACATAGATTTGTCTTTTAATCTGCTACAACACCAATGACATCAAAAGGACCACACCTGCACAAGCAAAGGGAAGAGCTACATTCTGAATTCTTATGGCTGAAGTAAATTACATTTTTACGATTTTAATCTTGGTAAGGAAAAGATTACAAGGGACTAATTTTCTGGTATGTATTAAACAACAAAATTAAAGTCTAATGAAGAACAATTAACCCATTTCATAGTATCAAGTAGCTCTTTTCTTCTAAATCTGGATTTGGCAATGTTAGCTCACAGAGGTAACAGACACCAACAGTGTAAAGGGAAATATAACCTCCCACATGATTAAAAAGTTTAATATCTCGTGTTTATTCTTTATGCATCCATCAAAACTGACTGCACTTAGAAAGGGGGTTTTGTAAGAAAACACCACTGTAAGTCAGTCTCTGGGTTACACAAGTAAAGCAGGGAGAGAAACAACCAGTTTTACTGATCTTGGTAGTGAACCCAACTAATAAAAAAGTAAATAAAAAATAAAATACTGTTGAAGTGTGAACTATAATATTACTAACATATTACATAGATTTTTTTTTTAATAGAAAAATCCACACTTCAGGTGACAACAAACATGGTTTGCTCAGAGCAATTGTTCAGTCATCTGGAATGCAATCTTTTTCCTACCTTTCTGTAGTGCATCACACACCATCATGGAAAATCGCTCTTATTTATTATTCTTATTACTTCTTTAACAAGAGCATCTTCCATTGGAAATCTGACACTTGGAGCAGTAGAGAGAGGCAATTAAGGAGTGAGAGTAATTACAGGAGGAGAAAAGGTTCTTGCACATACTACTAAATGTGAAGTAGAAACACTACTATAAGACACCCTTGCAACAAGCAGAGGCTAATGCATCTTGAAAATAGCCACCCAAATACTTCTCACTCTTTGACCCAGTTTAATTACCCTGAAAATGAGTACAGAATAAAGAATTTTGATACTCAGTTGTGAAAGGCATTCATGAAAACCTATATTCTCCCTTCCAACTGAAGCTCCATTTCCTGCCAGATGAACCATGAAGTGGTAACAGCTTGGGGCAACATTTTTGATATAAGAGCTCTCCTAGAAACAAGGCTTTGAGAGAGAGTGAGAACCAGAGAGACCAAAAGAGAGGAGTATACAATGAGAATTGAT
The DNA here is from genome assembly GCA_034782735.1 of Sagittarius serpentarius. Classification (NCBI taxonomy): domain Eukaryota; kingdom Metazoa; phylum Chordata; class Aves; order Accipitriformes; family Sagittariidae; genus Sagittarius; species Sagittarius serpentarius. Next base: position 21,363,497 of record JAVKLA010000005.1, on the reverse strand, counting down.
ATAATAAAGGACATATTTTGTTGGAAGATTTAAAAAAATATTTAAAAGGAGTTAATATATTACACAAATAAAGCTGATTGATTGCATTTGCAGTGCAGTTAAGCAATTTGAAGAGTGCCAGATCAGTATTCTCATTCTATAATGGCCATGATAACTCATCATATTTGCTTTCCTACTTGTAATCATATTTTATTTTCTTTACCAGAATTCTACAAGTAATTGCTGGTGGCATATAGACTAAGTCACAGATGTTAGAACAAAAGATAAAACAAGTACACTGAATGTACATTTCGCATTTACACCCAACAAAGGTTGTCAGCTGTTCCTTCCTTGCAGCTGCTTAAAGGTCTTGCTGTCCTCTCCCACTGGAATGACTATCTGTTGAGAGACTGCAATGCAACAATTCTCTTGTTAATTATTTCATTCTGTTTAATTGTAGTTAACATCAAGCATAACAATCAGAAAATATGTGGTATTAACAGTATGGAGTATTTTTCCGAACCGCGGTTTTCATGAGGCTGGCAAAAGATTTCTACATTGAAAAACTAGTCTGACAAATGTCTATTTGTCACATCAGCCCATCAGAATCTACAAGAGGATAACTTTAGTTTATCCAAGCGGTGGCTAGGGCTAAGTGGAGCCTTTCCTTCCCCTCTGTACCAAAAATGGATCAAAGAAGCACATTCTAATGCTTTTTTTTATATTTTGAAATTTCACTAAGCAGATATATTTAAACATAAATTACTTCATTGATAGGAAACAATCCAGAATAGATGTTCCCAGGACATTCCCTGACAGTCATTAATCATCAGAACGTGGTCTTTTACTTAATGGGCACCGAGTTCAACAGAAACACTTCAATGCATCGCCCTGTCACTTTCTACAGCAGCTATCCCTCCCAGCAGAGCTCCCACTGACAGCACCCGAGCCAGGATTTCTGTCCCAGTGGATCAGCTGTGGAGAGGGCCCTGTGCAGAGATGTTCAGGCACCATGACAAAGTTGTCTCCAGACCCACTTGTCAGGTCCATAACCTTGCTGTTCTGGCCTGGCTGAAATCATCCTAGAAACAGCATAGCCAGCAGCTAAGTATCCCTGTAAATACAACACTGATGTGATGTGAGGTGACAAGAGTGTGGCTGTCTTAGTAACTTCACCATCCCGTTCATCCCATATTTGTTTATACACACTGGTTCAAGCAGTACTCTGTTTTGCAGATGAGTTCAGATTTCCACAGTTCAGAGGTACTGGAGTCCTTAGCAGTGCTTCATCATGCCAGGCACATCTGCTTGCCTCGCCTAATAGTAATTTTCCTCTGAGATTAGCAATTAGCAAAGCACCTTCTAGAAAAAGAAGTATATTCAGTGGTGAATCTTGCCTCAAATTTATTTGGGAATGAAGTGACAATCAGAATTGTATCTTCAGTTGTGGCACTGTAGACTTCCGTTTAAATTAAGTCAATAGGAGATTTAACTATGACAGGACCTCAGGGTTGGACCCATAAAGTATATGACAAGCAATTTAGAAATCAATCTTAGTTTACCCCTGAAAACTGCCACTTTAAAATCAACAGTCTCAAGTGAAGGATAGGTTTTTAAATCCACACTTTATATTAAACTTTCATAATAAAATGCTAGCCAGCTAGGCAGCAATGAACATTGATTTACAGTTTAATGACAGCATCATAATCAGAACACTGAACTAAACCCACCTATATAATAGTCAATAATTTAACTGAGTATAGACTGGCAGTAGAAAAGAGCTGGCCTGATAATGTGAGATCCCAGCTTGCTTCTACAGTGACAGAGAGCCTGTAAATAAGTTTGCAGAGCCCTAAACTAGGAAATTCAAGGTTTCCTTGATCCTTGATGCAAACTTTAATAGTAACAAGTTCCCAAGGTTTTTCTCAGTCACTCAGTGACTCCTGCCATAATATGAAGTGAATGCTGATTGATGAGGTTTGCAGTGAAATCATATGGTGTCAAAAGAGGGAAAACACACATCTACACTGGAATGGAATACTGAATAACTGATTTTGAGCTGGATACTGATAGTGTGACGCAAATCACATCCATTTTTTTCATTCATGGATAGGTGATGAAGAGGACTGGGGAAATTTAGACACCCAAACCCTCTTGAAACAGCATTAAAATTGCATGATTAACACCTCATTCTGAATTATCGTTTGGGCGGGGGGGTCCTTTGCTTTTCGGAGGTTTTTTAACACCACAGGATTTCAGTGACTTCCAGACTAGATGCACATATTAATCTGTATGAAGTAAATTCTTCTTATACAGTATTTGCCAGAAGGTATGATGTGAAAAAATAGTTACCCATTTAAAAAGTCTCTAGAGTGACTCTGTCTTTTGTCAGGCACATTTCACCCATTTTTCCATTGGCATATTCTTCATGCACAGATTTAGAAATTCAGTGTGTTGCTGTTGTGGCTGTTGTTTTTCGTTGTTTGACAAATATGTTGTTTGAACACATTTCAACATTTTGATATTCAGAAATTATTTTCAGCTTACATTTGTCAACTACTCTATGTGCAACATGTTAAACCCATTAATAAGACATATTGGATATGAATGAGAAACACTGGCTTAAGACACATTAAATATATGCTTAATAGTCAGGTAAATTTGTGTATCTAGGTATAAATAATTGGCAGACAGGCTGTGGCTTAGCTAGTTTGAACTTTCAGTCTGACCAAAATATATAAACTATCTAAAAGAGTTTGCTTCTAAAAATATGCTGTGAGTTAACCTGGGCCAGCTGCCAGACACCAACCCAGCCGCTCACTCACTCCCCCTCCTCAAGAGGACGGGGGCGGAAAACAGGATGACAAAGCTTGTGGGTTGGGATGAAGGCAGGATGATCACTCATCAACTACTGTGATGGGCTAAACAGACTAAACTTGGGGAAAATTAATTTAATTTATTGCCAATTAATAACAGAGTTGGATAGTGAGAATACAAAGACAAAAACTAAACCACCTTTCTCCCACCATCCCCCTTTTTCCCAAGATCAACTTCACTCCTTCATTTCCAACTCCTCTACCTCCTCCCTCTCAAGTGGCGCAGGGCAGACGGGGAATGGGCGTTTGTGGCCAGTTCATAACAGTTTCTCCCTGCTGCTCCTTCCTTCTTACACTTTTCTCCTGCTCCAGCATAGGTCCTCTCCATGGGCTGCAGTTCTGGCAGGGAATATCCGTGTGCTCTGACATGGGGTCCTCCATGGGCTGCAGTGTGGATACCTGCTTCATTGTGGTCTCCTCCATGGGCTGCAGGGGAATCTCTGCTATAGCACCTGGAGCACCTCCTCCTTTTCTGACCTTGGTGCTTACAGGGCTGTTTCTCACACTTTTCTTTCCTCACTCCTCTCTGCTGTGCAGAGGTTGGAACTGTGTCCAGCACGGAGCAGCCCCAGCCTCTCCTTGTAGAGGCCACCCCTGCAACTCCCTGCTACCAAAACTTTGCCATGGCCATCCAATAAAAAATAATACTCACCTTCAGGATGAACTCACTCAGTATTTAGTCTGAGGATTTGGAAAACAGAGTCTGTAGAGTCCCTGTAGTGATGGTCTTCCTCAGCAGCACAGAAGGGAATGCTAAAAGGCGGCAGGGAAAACTATCACTATGTGAGGTTTAGATGCTTTTATATGTCCTCCATAAAGTCAACATGATAAGTTACTCTGGAAAACAACTGATTCAACCTAGATCTTCATGGCTGGTACAATAATGAACAATAATGCCACATTTTTAACCTTATAAAGGGTAATATTTCCATACCATAAGAAGCAAGACTAACAGAGGAAGGGAAAGAATAATTTAAGTAACCAAAAGTCTTGTATCCTTTAGATTATTTGTCCAAAAGGAGAGTAATAACTTGTCTCTTTATCAACTCATCTAAAACATGCATACAGAAGAGCTTTTTGCTGGGTTTATTTGCTCTTCTGTCTCATTACTGAGTTCCTCCTAAAACATGCTTTTTATTGGACTACTTGAATTCTAGGAAGTTTCATTTTCTCTCATAGGTTAGACTCAAAGACATGGTTGTCTCGACTGCATAAAAGACTACAAACCACTTAAGTGAACACTAGCTGAAACAGTCTCATTCCTGCATGTGGCTTTCCCACTCTCCAGGCACCCTGAGCAAGAGCCCTCTGGGTGCTTGGGAAGTTACTCAGAGCTAACTTAGTTCACCCGTGAAGTCCCCACGGGGCTGAGGTGGCAGATCATAGGCAAATGAAGATAAACTGTGTGCCATATCTTATCTATCTCTGTTGTGTCTACAAATCAAGTCGAAGCAGACTGGGGCCTGGACTAAGGGGCAAAGTAAGACCAAACTGTCTTCCCCTGAGATTAGATTTATATCCCATCAGCTGAACCCCAAAACTTTAAATGCAGCATAAGTGCAGCCAGGAAGCTATTTAGAGTTATTGGATCCTATTTAGAACTATTAGATGCTCTAGTAAAGGGCACAGACTGAAGAGATGTCTCCCACAAACCATGTGGTTTACAGGTCTGATGAACACCTGGCTGATGCTTGATGTCCATGAACAAGAACTCACTTTAGAGGATGAAGGCAACTGTGAGAATGATGTTTTAGATGCATGGCTGCTTCTTTTTTATTTTTTTCACTGCGTGATCAGATAAGTGTAACTCCAGTGAGGAAGTACTTGTCATCGAGTCAAGAAAAAGATGGAACCACTGCAAGACATTGGGAAGGATTCAGCCATCTGAAAATGCTAGAACAGCTTTAAGTTCTTCCTTTCCAAGTCAGTTGAGGCAGACATTCCTGAGGCAACACTGCCAGAGAGAAAAAGAAAAAGGTATTGTAATAATCTCAGCTACATTATGTACATTACAGCCTGGTCTCTAGACCGAGAATCTGGTGTTTCTGCAGCTGGTAGAACATAACAGTGTTACTTATGATGTGTTGGTTTTAAAGTTGCTTTGTTCACTTCAGGTGCATTTCTTTTGATCATGAAATCATTTATTCTAGTCTGGAAACCCATATCCATGAGCAGTATTAATAAAAAGAAAAGAAGAAAATAATTTCCACAGAAAAATCATGTTAAGAAAATTAAAATAATGTGATTGAAGCAAACAAAATATTTTGAAGATGCAACTATTTTTCTCACTTTACTCTCAGTTGTACACTGACTCAAAATTACTTTCCGTTAAACTGCTCTGTTTAGTTTGTTTCTCACACAGTATTTCCTCGCTCCTCACTGCCGTCCCATACTTTGCCCTTTCCCAGAGGTGCCGCCAT
>JAVKLA010000005.1:21321907-21358152 GCA_034782735.1 Sagittarius serpentarius | reverse complement strand
ACGGGGCAGCCCCGGCCTCTCCTCACAGAGGCCGCCCTGCAGCCCCCGCTGCCAGCGCCGGGGCACCTGCACCCAGCGCAATGAGGCAGGGACACCAAAGAGCCAGAAGGCAGCTCCGGCCGGGCTGGTGACTCCCCCGGTAACCTCTGCAGTCAAGAGGGAAAGCTCACTTGTGGAGCCTGGGCAGTGCCGCCTAAAATATGATGGATTTCTGATGAACACGCTGGTCCAGCACCAGATACCCATACTGCAACTAGGGCTCACAATTATAGCCTCCCCACCAAAGCAGGATGCCTTTATTTTACGGCTTCATCTTTGGGTAGGATGTTAACGTATATATGGTGGGGTGTTACATTTTATCCCACCAGTGCTTTCTTCTGTCAGAAGAGGGTAGTACTGGTGAGCAGCTCACAACAACTCCAAGCATGTGAAAGCACCTTTTCTGATGACTATATATTAATGAGATGATTTAATATGACAGAACAGGGACACCTTATCTGACTGTTAAAAGACTGATTATATCTGCTTCAGACTGTTCCTACTGAAAAATTGGAAGATGAGATTTTATATAAGCCAATATATGAAAAATCATTTACTTGTCTGTTCTAATGGAAAATGAGCATGAGGAATCAATTACTCCTGGTAATATAGAAATGTCTTTGTCTTTGAAGAATCTGCATCGACACCCCCCCCCTTCTTTTGTTCTAATTAATTAATAGTGTCATTTCTTAGAATTTATTCATATAACCATCATACTTTTTTCCAGTAGCATCTCAATATTTAGAGATAAGTGTCAAAACAGAATGAAGACTTGAGGATGGTTTAACAGGTGAGTATTTTCTTTCCTTCTTAATGCTCACAGTTATTGCAGAAAACAACCAAAACGATTCTTGTTGTTTAACACAAAGCACAACAGCCCTCAATAAATAAACTAGATAAAACAATACAGCACTCAAAACATGAGTAGGTACTGTTTGTGTTGAAATGCCAGGACCCTCTTCCTTAAAATTCAGGAAAAAACTTATCTTCGAACTCTTGGTTTCCCAATTTTCTTACTTCCCTGACCCTCACAAGCTTTGTCCTGGGCCTCCATTTGGGAAAGTGTTTAAACACTTCCTTTGCACTTAATTTTTGGATCATTTTTAACCTGTAAAAGACAACAGATCTAAAGCAAATACTTCAAGGTGTGAGAGTATCTAGATATTTTCTGGACTACCTGATAGCAACATTCATACATGAAAAGGAGAAGAGTAAAGAGAACCTGGAGTTTCTGCTTATTAAGTCTAGACACGATTAGTTTCAGATACCATTGGATGACAGTCCCTGTCATATGTGTGTCAATGTCCATCTTACAAGCAGTGAGGCTATGTAACTCAATGGCTGCAGCTGAGGACTGCTTTGGGAATTCTTTGTTCTCCTACACCTAAGAATGTTTCCTTAATTTCCACCGCTAAAAAGGAGAGGGGGAGAAAGTGCTCGGGAACTATTTTGTATGGATAGTAACTACACAAAGAAGATATTTTAGCTACTCTCTAGATGACAGCTGAACTACAGAAACAAGCCCATTAAATACATAAATTAGATGGACAGTTTTGTTGCCACCCTCTTTCTCCTCTGACCATCATTTTCTGCCTCATTTAATTCTTTTATAAATGACAAAAAGTCTTGAGAAATCTCAAAGAAAAAAAAAATTATTCACCTGTCTCCAAAAAGAATAGTATTCTCTTTGTCCCTCCCTGTGTCATACCACCTCTCCCCACTCTTAAGAGGGCAACTTGTCTATTAGGAGGAAGGGATAATTCTTTTGGATATTTTTATCACAGAGCTCATGACTGGGGGTTTAGTAAGGTTACAAAAGCATCACTAGTGAAAAATGGCAGGGAAAACCCCAGACATTATCTGGAAAAAGCACAATTACAGAGTCTGAAATCAGTGGGGATGTATGTATCACATACATACTTTGGGGGGGATGGGAATTTCTTCCTACTTATTCTAGACAACTGTAATGCTTTCTGGCTTTCTGTCCTCTTCACAGATGAGTGTGAAAGGAAAGGCAGTTTTGCCCCAAACTCAGACTATTCGGATAGACCCGTATTGCTCAGAAAGCTCAGTCTGCAAACCAAGCATACATGCCGAGCACTGTACCTTGCACCCCCAGGCTTGCTGTCAGAGAACCTGCAGACTGCCTGCTGGCAATCTCCTAGGGGGTGAGTCACGGCAAGCTAACTGCTCCCCACATCCTACCAGTTTGGCTTTGCCATGGTTTAACCTCAGCCGTCAACTAAGCACCACGCAGCCCCTCGCTCACTCCTCACCGCGCCGGCGGGGTGAGGAGAGAATCAGGAAAAAAAATGAAACTCATGAGTTGAGATAAGAACAGTTTAATAATTGAAATAAAATAAAATATAATAATAATAGTAATAATAGTAGCAAAAAGGAAGATGACAAAAAGAGAGAGACATAAAACCCAAGAAAGACAAGTGATGAGCAATGCAGTTGCTCACCACCCACTGACTGATGCCCGAGCAGCAATCTGACCCTCCCAGCCAACTCCCCCCAGTTTGTATACTGAGCATGACATCCTATGGTATGGAATATCCCTTTGGCTAGTTCAGGTCAGCTGTCCTGGCTATACTTCCTCCCAGCTTTTTGTGCACCTCCTCGCTTGCAGAGCATGGGAAAATGAAAAATCCTTGATTTAGGAGAAGTACTACTTAGCAACAACTAAAACATCAGTGTGTTATCAACATTATTCTTATACTAAATCCCAGCCGAAACCAGGACAGACTTCTAGGGTGGCCTCGGGGTCACTGTCAGCAAGCAATTTGTACATTCCCTAGGCAAGCTATGAAACCTGTTTTTAGAAACCAGACAAAAGAACATTGAAACACAATTGACTACTACAAGTGGTAATTAATAAGAGCACTGGGACCTGGGTAAAGCTTCAGTTTCAGAACAGTTGTATCCCCAAGGCTAAGTGTTCAGGATGCAGCTGTAGCCAAATACGCAGTTCATCACTAAGGAAAGAGGGAGGCCCTCCTCCCATTCCTCCCACTCTGCAAGATTCTGCTGTTTGCACTAAGCTCATCTGATCACACTGTCAGCTAGTTCACCTACAGTCGAGTAACAGGCAGGGCAGGGACATGAACGGGCTCACGTGCAGCCACGTGAGGGTCTGAGCTGGTGTGAAGGAAGGAATATGTGGCTGAAAGCAGAGGCAGTAGAAAGGAAGTGCCGTGGAGGAGGAGGGCAGGGGGGAAGGAGGGAGAATATGGGAGGAGAGTGCCTGCTAACTGCTCAAATACTTCAGCTGTCTCATGAAAACATGCCTATAAGGTGATGCCTATAGTATGTTTCACTGCATCTTGGGTATGTCAGTTCCAAACCTGTGGCAGTTTTAGGCCACAGGTATGTTTTAAAGCCAGGATGTTTATCAATATTCAGCAACATTTCCTTTATTCTTTTGTTTTGGAAATGAAACCTAATAGGTGAACAGAATTACTTGCTATATCGTGTCACAATTTTCTCTAAATACTTTTTCTTCCATGCCTGCCGGATTTTGTTGCAGTACCCAGTGGCAAAGAGTTGTATGCCATGTAAATTTAATCTGGTGTTTGCTTGCTTGATAGCACCCTGCTCCTTCCTCCGAGCTACCAGGCAATTTGAGTTAGACAACAGCAGAGGCTGGGGCCATAGCTTTCTACCCTCTTGAACTGCAGTGTCTTCAAATGTGCCTTACTTATGAACCTGATATCTGCAAAGAACCAAGAGAAATAAATCAAAAAGAATGCAAATTGAACATTGTCCATTTTCCTTCTCCCTAACTTAGATCTGCATTACTTGTTTTTCTTCACTTTCCTCCTGATTTCTCCCCTTCTTAATGTTTATTTGCATTCCACATATGGAAACATTGGCATAGAAGAAAACTCGCTTGGTTCCCAGCATTTTCTTCAACCTATCTTCAACCCATATTAATACAGATGTAAACTTGATTTTTCCGTGTTGGACCATTGGGAATCTGGTTGGCTGATTTTGTTGTTTGTAGGAGATGCAATCCTTTCTCTATACAGAAAAGCTAATGAAAACATAAAATATTCATATTGCATCCCTAATTGTACAATAAAGTGAAACGTGCAGTTATAGTTGAAAACCTCCAGTCTAATTAGCAGTAGCCTAATAAATGCTTAAGTGAAACAGAATGTTTAGTGCTACCCACCTAAATCTGTTTCCTCATCTAATTGTATTAATAATGACACTAATAAGATAATGTTAAAAAAACACAAAACATGCGCAAATATATATTCTTATTGTAATATCTAAATATCAACTAAGGGCTACCTTCAGGGCTTGGTAATCAAAGATTGGCTTGTTCCATTATTATTTCTACTATGCATTATTTGTTGGTGGTGTTTATTTGTGGCTTTTTCTTTTTTTTTTTTTTTTTTGTGTTTAAGTGCTACTCTTTAATTTATCATCAGCCAGTATTATTTTCTGTATTATGGAAACATGGTAAACAGTACAGTTGGAAAAAGCTGTTTCAGCTTTTAATTTACTCTGTAGCCCCAGAAAAATAATCTCAAATTTATCCTATGAATCTAATCAAACAAACAGTCTTTGAACAAAGAAATCACAAACATCACGAAGTCTTTTTCAAAAATCTCTGCTGAAACATCAGTATCTGGTTTCTGGGAAATACTTCTTCTGTGAGAGATAGGAAGGCAAGGAACAAAGTGACTCTCTGTTAGCAGCAGCTTCCGTGGAAGAGCCAGCAGTGTAGAACTGAAAACATGCTTATCCATTTCTTCAAAGGTTATGTATGGTTTCAGATTAAGAAAAACATCTTGTAGCAACAATGCTAAGAGACCTCTGCCTTTTAAATATCATAGATAGAAAGATGAAGGAATGTGTTTGAATAACCAAAACACCTCCAAACTAAATAAACAGAATAGATATAAATTTTTTTCGTCTTTTTTTTCCCTATTGACTAATTTAACTTTTATTGGAGCAAAGATTGGATAAAAACTTGCCCTTTTGTCAGGGTTTTCTACAAGTGCCTATCACAGCGATTCTTTTCTCTTTCTCAAAAGTTGCTGCTATCAACCCCTGAAACATGATTTCAAACAAAATGGATCTGTTATAACAAAAATGGATCTGATATAACAAAGAATAATATTTTTTTCATTGTAATGTTTCAATGTAAAAGCTTAATAAATATACAAGTTAATTGCCCCCATTGCTTATCATTAAAACCAACAATAATACTGATATTATGATGTCATAGAGGTAGTATTTTCTTTTCTGTGATTCTGGGGCACTTTTTTGGTTCATTTTAAAGGTTTTATGTGTGGTTGTAACAAGTCAAATGTTAGCACACTTTGGAACTGTTGACATTTCCCTTCCCTTTCTGCTCTTATACAAACTGCAAGCTTTATTTATGCAATCAGAGTAAGCTGATTGAAATTTAATATTGTCAATTTATTGACATTCCTTTCCAATTTGTTTCCCTTTTTCATGCTCTGTGGACAACTGTATCTCAGTGTTGAATTATTTATTTGTAATCAGCAGTTGTTTGACATGGAAACAGTGTACCACTTTATCTAAATGAACAAAGAACAGATTGATGAGGAAGTACATTTACGTAATGAGCATTTAATCTATACCTTTGAGAAATGCTTTAGGATTACTTTATCTAAAAATCACAGTGAGCATGACACTACATTTTTCTTTCCATTGCTTTAAAGTGGGTTAAATTCTGCGTCACTTGCACACTAAATTGAAAACAAAATATTGACTTTTCTCTCTCTAGAATTTCCACAGGTGCTTTCCCTCCTTCCTCTTCATCACACAGAACCTACATGCATATTACATTTGAAGCTTTACATACCGTAGATAGACACCGAATTCCGCTACAAGATAAAGTACTGAATTCAATACACACAAAATCCTCTGCAGGACAACTGTTTTATGACAGGTTGTTACCAGAGGTCATATTTCATTGAAGTGCCTTTTCAATTAGTTTCAGAATGAATAACAACGTTTGAGCATTGTTACTCTCTTTGGTCTTATTTGTTTGCTCTTTTATGCAATGATGTTATCCCATAACAAAGAAAAAAGATTATAAAAAGAAGCTACCACACAATAATCAAGTTGGAGCCACTAGGAGACTTCTACTGAAAGCCAAAGCTAATAATTCAAATTCATACCAACTTCAGTGGCAGTTTTACCTTTGAGGTTTAATCAGATTACAAGATCACGAATGAGCCATATGACAAAGGGCCTTTGGATGTTTAATTTTTTAAAGGGTCCCTTCTCCATTGCAGATGAACAGGAAGAAGAAAGTTATGAGACAGACACTATAAAAATGTGTTTAAAACATAGATGGGGATTTACTGTACGCTCCACTGGGTCCTGTGTGCAGACCAGTCTATGGGACTCTCAGAAGTCAGGAAAACCTCAGCAAGAAGCTGCAATCACATGGCACTCTGCATCTATGTGCATGCAGGCACATATGCCCCAAACCTAGTATCAAACCGTATTTTTTTGGAAAAAGGCCTATCTAGAAACTAATTCCTTCAGAAGGCTGTCTCCTTTTCATTATTCACCATAGAAAAACATATGCTTTTCTCATCAATCTAACTGTCTTTGCTTTATCCAAGAGGATTCACTCAGGTTGCAACTCACACTGTTTCAGTTAACAGGTACATATTAATTTCTTGACTTCACAGTGCTTAGGATAAGTTTTGCAATTAGTCTAGCAGTGCCTAAAGAAGCACTTAAGGAGAAAATAACCACGCCTACTTCTTCTACCTAAAGTAATGTTCTACTTTGCACTACAAATTTTACAGCAAAATGAAGCACATATACTTCAAAAGATAATATCGTATGTTAATCCCACATAAATCCATTTCTCTATGCAAGAAACAGTAAAGTATATTAGTACTGTGTATTTTCACACGACATTTTTCCAGCTGCTAACTGGGCATAAAATTTATTTTAAAGATACATCTATAAATAACGGATAAATACCTAATATGTACTTAGGGTGTGTTAATAAATCACTATATTAGAGATGACTGCAGAATTTGACAGGTAAATTTTTCATTTTTAGCCATAGACAGCAAGTGAATGTAATACATTTTACTGAGGTGTTCATAATCATCCATACCATATACACCTGTAACACACTTGAAAGATTTATTAATAATTGATGAACCCTGAATAAATTATGTATCAATTTACCTTTGGTCTAAAGTACAGCCCTGAGGCTGATGATGATAACCATGAAGAATCAAGTATGAATCCTGCAACAGACTTTCCTCTGTTAATCCAAATTTCCTATTAAGAAAATGGCTATTTTAATTGCAAGTTAGGTAAAACAATTGTAAGCCTTTATTATTTCAACAATGTCTCCTTCAGGACTTGAAGATAATGATGATATTCTCATTTGCAGCCAGCTGCTTCCCTGAGATTACTGTGGTAGAAAATTTGCTACTTTATGCAGGTGAGCATTTATAAGTAACAAGAGCAGTCTGTGATGCCATACTAAGCTTAAATAATTCTGAAATCAACATTTAGGAATCACAGCTGCATATTTTTATCATTTATCCAGTAAAAGAATAGTGAAGCGGATTGTTATGATTGAATATACCTAATTTTAAAAGGCTGTTCAAGGTTCTTTGATAAAGTGTTATGTTTCATGTTAAAAAATAAATCATGGGTACCTCAAATAGTTTGTTTCGTCCCTTCAGTGAATGGTATCACTTGTCTTGAGGAGCTGACTGTCCTGCAGGCTCAGTGTCCAATGCTTGACTTTACAGGCCCACCTGCCACCCCACACTTCATCCATTTTAAGAAATGAGACACCTTGGTGGTACCTACCTGCTTCATATTAACCTGGGGTTCAGGATCTTACCACTTTTCTAAAAAAGGCCAATTTGGAACTCATTTTTCCTAATATTCTTGCATACCAAAATTACAAAAGGTTTCTCGGGTCCTCCCTGCACACAGTCCTATACCAAGGAAGAATAATGGTATTCATCCAGAATCACCCTCGAGGCTTTTACCATGGTGATGGAAACCAGCTGTTCAACTCCTGAAGTCTCTGGAGGCAAGCATACTTATTTATTTAAAAGGTATCTTGATTGCAGAAGAGTCAGAAAGGCTGTTATAGCTGATCAAATAAAGTGAAAATGATTTGTTGAATAATTTATTTGACAAATATGGGCAAAATCTGGAAAATACATTGTTCATCAAATAGTACTTGCACAACTGAACTGAAAAAACAACCCTTAACAGTCATACGCCAACATATATAAAAATCTGTTTCTGGGTCAGACTGAAAAGGACTTAAAGGAATTTCCTTGAAGTGACCAAGGGACAGGTTCACATAATTTAGGCATTTAAGTTTACCAGTGCTATCCTCAAATTCTTTCTCAAAACCTCTAGATAGTGAAAGTCCATAAATATCCTAGCTTTCATCAGTTTATTCCCTAAACAACTAACCTCCTTCTACATTTGTCCGGAACTAATTCACTTTTATCAGATCTAAACAGCTTTGTATATATTTCACATCTAGGATCCACAGACAAGTTTTTCCATGCTTATTCATGTTGAGGAGCCTGCTCGTAGGACATACTTATGAATTCCTGTAGGGACAGAGTCTAAATATCTTGAGGCCCTCCACTTTTATTCAAAGCTCAAGGGAAAGAAAGGTGACCCCTTTTACACAGTAACCTCACACTTTAAGGGTACAGGAGAGAGAACTTCAGTTCTTTTTTTTCTGGGAGTTAAAGCACTTATATCCTACTTCCCAGGAAAGGCTCTTTAACTACTCGTGACTTTGCCAGATTGGTAGGGGAATAAATGACAGTAAATCTACACAATCATTAAAATCACTCCTTAGCCTTAGTTTCTTTCATTGTGCATATAGGCTGAAAAACTAGCCTATAAATTTTCAGACAGGGCCAGATGCTGCTGTGATCTGAGAAAGGGGCAGAAAGCAGTGTGACTTGACTATGATGTAGAAATGCCAGCAACAGACGCTTGTGCTTACTTTTCTCTCCCCTTCTTTCCTTCTACACTGTTCTCCTCCCTCCCAAGTAAATCTGTGACTGGTTAAGGCTGCTTCTTTGCCAGAACAGGTAAAACCAGTCTATCTTTTCACTGTGGTGAAATCACATACTTTCTGTTGACAATTCATCTTGAAAGTTGAAAGACATAGCTGAAAAACCTGTGTGTTTGTTAGCACTGGACTGGATGTCTCGGGTACCTGATAGAGGGAACTTAAAAGCTATGAGTTTTTTTCATCCAAAAGTCAATAAAATGATAACTGTTTTTACAGTTCATTGCTTCAAATAGGGAAGGCCATTGTCTCCTGGCTTGGCCACAAGGGGCACTTTGAATATTACACGGAAAGAAGAACTGGGCGTCCTTTTGTGGTTCTTGTAGCTTTTTCTGGGGACCATTTTGTGGAGCATAATCTTGCCTTGGGTTACTTTTTGTGATACGTACGGGAGTGTCAGGCAACACTGCACCTTTCTGTGTTTGCTGACTCCTTGATCTCAGAGAAGTAAAAGGTTTTTTGTAGCTGTGGTACATAGCTATGTAACTAAGATCAGGAAAACAAGATGAGTCCATAAGCTAGTCTGTCTGATGCATCAGTCTTGTTTTGCAGGGGAGACTGACCTTTGTTTCAAGCAGCATGCCAGCAGCTGAAGATTTTCTCTTTTGCCATCAGTTGAGACACAGGTGTTACAGCTCCACAGGGCTGAGTTTCAAGACCTATGTAGTGTAAATTGCTGTATGTAAATACATAATTTTTCTGGTTTCTTTCTCTGGGAGTGAGATTAATATCTCAGAGTATTTAAAGGAATAAGTGACACAGCAGGTTACATTCAGCACAGGACTCTTTTACCATGAGCAGTGTAAGAAAGGGAAGAAGGAGACTTGGAGCTACCTATCTCGGAGCAAACTTCTGTACAATCGTCAGGAGGGAGAGCTTGCCATACGTACAGACACATCCGGTAACAGATTTTCTTATAAAGGTATATATATCAGGCAATGACAGATCACTTGCTGAAAGTAACCTCCTGAGCAACATTTGGCTTCTCAACATCTGTGTTTAGCTGAGGATTCCAGCTGAAGGAATGGCGGAAAACTGGGATTAAATGACTAATAACTTTCTTTTATTACTCAGATAGATGATTCATATTAATTGCACTAATGCAGATTTGCATACAGTCCAGGTTTACATAATGATTTGATAAAGGTATAGTGAGTATTTACTTTAAGGGAGGATTGCAGCAAGTGTAGCTGTGTATTCTCTACTTTCTTTCATTCTGCCCATCATATTCTTCTCCCTGCCTTTCCACACACATGCTGTATTTTTCTGTCCCACTTCCTTGCTTTCTAAGCTTGTATGAATGCTTAGAAAATATGCACTTCCAAAAGAGGATCCCACAAGCTCCAGCATCTGCTGCATTTCTATTAACCATTCACTTCAGTATCTAATGTGACATGGACCAAAGGCAGAAGAAAGGGAAAAGAGTGAATACTATTGGCAGAGATGGTCAATTATTCATTGTGAATAATTAATCCAATGAATTTATTCAAATAAATTATTTGGATTTTTTTCATTATGCCACAAACACCTAGCGTCATGCATGAAATATTAAAACATGACAGGAAAACTACCGTATAATGTTATAAAAAGTGAAATCATAGACAAACACTTAAAGAGACCCTATAGCCCAGTTCAAACAAACAAACAAAAAAAAGACATTTCTTAGGAAAGACCAGAAGAAAAGTCCTCAGCTTACTCTGCCTCTAGCCAAACAGAGTTTCTGCCCTGGCCCCAAGACTGAAGATAACTCTATATTATTCCGAACACTGGTAAAACCAGTAATTTCTGCTGCATCCAGTGAAAAGAGTCATATGCTTAATTGTCATTCATATTTGAAGTTCTTTTTATTTAGAATCAGGAGTTTTGCCTACAGAGGTGACAACTGCATTTCAAATACTTGATCTCACCAGTTAGACTGTACGCATCTCTTCACCTAACATTTTTTGCATACGTTTTGATGTGAGACATTACTCATGTACCAAAACTGAGGCCCAGATTCAGCTTCTCCTGTGGTTTTGTCCTGTCTGATCTGACCCTCACCCTAGGAAAAAACATGTCCAACTAGCCTTTATCTGTGTCTTCATGGTAGATTACAGATAGTTGAAAATCAGTCAATGTGACGAGGGCCATCGCAGCATCAGTGTATTGCCGATCCTGAAACAATATACACTGAGAAGATCCAGAGAGTTGCGTTGCTGCAGTAAAACGGCTACATGATTTTTAGACTGATGTCACACTGCTCGAGTCCTGCTGGCTCAGAGCCCACATAAAATGAGATTCTGTCTGCCTGCAATGTCCCATGCAGACGTGCCCTTTGACTGACTTTTTCCCTAGACTAACTTCAGTGCAATTTCCTCTATCACAGGCTTCAGTGAGCTGAAGTCTTCAGAGTATCTGTTACCCTTTGTTCCTAGCTCCTCTAAAATCTGCTTATGGTGCCAGCTCTTCTGACATACCAGAGACTTGTCTACTCCTGTTTACCACTTTTAATTCCAATATAAGTATTATTAAAGAAATGTTCTAGTAAATTTTAGTCATGGCACTCCTTATGTGGCATATGTAGTCTCCATATGTATCCTAAAAATGGTTTGTTTTGACTAAAGTATGCGTGCTCACACAACTGTCGCATGCCATTTTTACCTATAAAGCATAGCTCTTTTAGCACGTCACACATCTTTCTATCTTTCCTCAGCCGTCAGTGCAAACTGTGGAAGTGATTCAGGACATGGGATAGGAACCTGCACTCATTCAGCCTGCTCATGCCTAGCAAGATAGCTTACAATGGAGTTATCTTCTTTTCAGTAACTGAAGCACTCCAGCATCATTAATTTCCTCGGGTTTTAGGTTCTATTTTCAGGTTTCCAAAGTTCTCTTTTTCCCGAATCATTACCATCTCTCTTACCTTCAGCAGACACATACATGCGGGGCATTGAATAAAATGGAAGTTCTCTGTAAGTGAGGATACCTCACGTGTCTGTTTCAGTCTGTTTCATCTCGTGGTCATGCAGCAGAGAGGAAAAAAAAACCAAAACATCTATTACTGAATATCTTAACTAGCAGTTAACATGAATTATTTTTTAATTCTGCTAAGTGCTGTCTGTAAGCTTATGCAATGTGATCTAGTTTCTAATGGTATCATTACTTTTCTATTTATATTTAGTCTTGGCTAACTTATGAAAACTGTACCAGAAAAAAAACCATCAAGACAATTAAAAATGCTCAAACTAGTAATATCAACCCAAATGGCAAAACTAATCTGTAACAGGTTAAAGATTTTACTTGTGTTAATGTGCTCAGTTCTTTATTTCAAGTTATTTCTTGGGACATACAAATTGCCTGGTCCCATAATATCTCATGGAAACAGGAGATAAATGTAAAGTCACTAATTTTACAATTTGTTTAAACATAAAGCATGAGCAGCTACCTAACAAATCAAGCAGCCTGATAAAACAAAGTATCCTATGTTTACTCAGGACATTAATTTTTCAGATCCTTCCATAGAAGAAAGTTTAAAAAGCCATATTCCCGTCAAGGACTTCAATACCTTTATACATAGCTATAGAGAAGAAGCTGATTACTTGCATTCCAGATTGTGTTATTCCTGTGTATATAATTCTGAGTCTCTTTGTCTGTCGCAAAATTTACCTGTTGGTATGGAAATTGCTTTATTTCCCGGTCTTCCCCTGACATGGAACTGACATGTTATGTACTGTTGCAACATACATGTCATCAACATTTTCATTTCCTTCCTACCACTTCATGTATGCATTTGGAATTCCTCTTCATTATGCATTTCTTACCACAAACACTGATTTCTACCATTTTATTTTTAATGTTTGTACAGGGACACTTGCAATGGAATTTTTGATGCAAAGACCTTATTTTGCTATGCAAGGACCTTATTAAAGTGGTCGTCTCTTCCAAAGTGCTCAGCATCCCACAGCTGGCAAAGAGAGTACTTCTGAAACTTTTACGCTTGATTTAGATGCCTAAATGGAACTTAGGAAAATCTAGCTACTATTTAGGTGCTTAAACAAGAGTTGATAGGTATAAACCTTTTGGAAAAACTAGCTGTTAGTGTACCAGTGATAGATTAGCCAGGAACTCTTACCCTGTAATTTTGAACTACTATAATAATTTTTGTCCAAAATGCATAATAGACATTTTTACAGTTCATTTACTAGCTGTATTACATACTGAAAGACGCTGAAAACATCCTGGGAGATACTATGCTGTGACAGTGGAAATTTGATCCTCTTAAGCTTGCACTTTTGGTTTATACCAGTAGACAACACAAATGCAAACCATTGTGACTTTTTGCAGGCTTTGTAAACATTTCAATTGGAATAACAGATTTTATGAGCTAACTACTTAGACCAGAGTCAGTAAAACAGTGAGTTTCACCCTCACTTCTTTGTACTCTGCTTTTCCAGGTTATCAAACATTACAAGGAAGTGTTATTTTAGATCAGAGATGCTTGGTTAAGAGGATCAAACTCCCCTCATGAACACCACAAAGAAGTCCAACAGTTTGGATTTTTTCCATATGGTTAACAAAAAGCAGCGTATGCACAGGACCGTGGTTAAGGATAGAGGTTGTCCTAGTGCGAGAAAGGAGAAAGGATCAGTAGGATCAGTCCCTAAAAAACAGTTGATAATTAAGAAAAGGTATCTTAAATCACATGGTAGAATGGTAGAATTTTTTGTTTGTATGTGCAAGAAAGGACACTTGTTTTAGAGGAAAGACAAGTCTAAAAGACAAAACCAGCATAACCACTCTTTTTCTGCAGGCCAAGTAATATCAGGAGGCTTTCCTGAATTGTTGATCAGTACGGTGAGCTTATGTGAATGCATAAAAGAGTGACATCCACAAAGATCTTTTCAAAATATTCCTTTCTGCCAAAGAGGAATACTGTTAAAGTGAAGGAATGCTGCAAAAAGAAGGAATATACAAAGGAACACCATTAAAGCAAAGGAATATTTTTGCAAAAATTTAGCACATCAATGGACATTGGCGTACTTATTGAGGTAGGTAGGTTCATTCAGGACAATTTGACAGTGTTTAGTTCTTCAGATCTGCTTAGTGGCGTACTTATGCAATCAATTTCTTCACTAGTAAAGCTTTTCTCTGCTCTCCCTGACACCAAGACAGTCTTGCACAGAACAACTTTTTGACACAGTCTGACAGAGAACAACTTGTGTTGCTATGAGCATTTATGGGCCAAAATCATTAATTTACTCTTGACTTTAAAACAGCTCTCAAAAAAACGCCAAAAACCAAGTAAAATAAATCAGCCTACATCACCCAGGTCAGTATAGAGCTGTGTAGAGTTGTCTCTGGTAGAGTAGAATGATTTCTTAAAATATCCTTGCAAGGAAGGAAACACTTTCTATAAATAATTCCTAAGGGTGAAGTTACACAAGACAGGTAAGTCAATCACTACCAAAAGAAAGGTCCTGCTCCCCCTCGCCTTTCATCTTCTTTTCTGGCTCTTTTTTTTTGCTTAGCCAGTTAGACTCAATAATACAGCAGCTATATGCTTTTATCAGGGAGTCAGAAGGATTTTTTTTTTACCGTTTTCATGACAAATCCACTCATCCTTAAGCTCCAGAGACCATATAAGGGAAGAGGAATAGTAGACTGCAGAAAGCAGAGGTGAAGATACCTGCAATACATTTCATATAACTGCACCCTAAGTATCTCTGTGGATATCACAGGCGTCTGTTTGCAGTACTGTATGGACCTGACACCTTATATGTAATAGACCTTTGAACCCACTTCCCTGAACAACCAATTATAAACATCTCCACTCCCCACCACTCCCACTCCCCTAGAACATCTGAATGTCAGCAGTGTCATCCTTCTGTATTCTCCCTTTCAGTGAGAAAAAAGGTCTGATCCCCTCATTATACCATTTGCTTTGATCAAAGAGATGAAAATATATCCTTCATTATGTGATCTCAGGCTGTGTTAATCGCAGGCATCTGCTTGACTCCTCCTTAAGGATACACCACTTAAATAATTAGTCATGCTAGGGAAGGGAAAAGGATGGTGCTTTGGTTGGAGATTACTAATATGCCAGGCAAGTGCAGTTCTCAGTTGAGAAAATGGTAAGGTGGAGCAGAATGAAGAGCTCTGGCATTCATTTCAAAATGTTTTCACACATTTTCTCTGCAATTACAGTAAACATGCTTTTGAAATTCATTTGTGTAAAATAATTTTGGTTTTTTCCATAGGTTGATAGAACCACCTAGAACTTTATCTGACTCTCATGCAAAACCATGATTAACTTTAACTGGCAATGGAAACTGATTATAGATTTTGTCTCAATGTCAACACATTCAATTGCTTTTACAGGAGACAGGATTTGTGGCCTGAGTTTGGAATCTTTGTTTACAGCTGATGGGAATCAGGAATCTGAGATAGTCTTATTCTTACAAGGGGGTGAAAAGTTAAAACTGGCAAGGACCTATGGGTGGCCACAGCCATTTCAAGAAGATGGGAGAAAGGAAAGAAAATATACTCCAAGGGTGTGGTTTCATCATTGGACTGAGTAGTCGTAAAACTGGGCTGCTGCCACAAATAATGTTCCTCCTTCCTTCTTGAGCTCTCGCACTTGTACAACTACCACGTCAGATCAACTCTCTGACTCAGGTGAAAAACAAGGGGTTTATTTATCTGCAGTCAGCTCTCTGCCACTTTGACTCAGTGAGAAGCCACACAAACCCAGTGCTGATGCAAGTGATGATTGTGAAAACTACCCTAAGGGAATACAATGGAGTTTCAGGTCAGAAACTCTCAATATTGTTGTCCAACGCAAGTAAGTCGTGATAATCCAGAAGCCATTCAATTAGCAATCAGATATTTATTTAGACCCATACCTTTCTTTATTGAGCCCTGGATTCTGTGATGTACAGTACCACATTTGTCTCGGTGTCACTCACTGTAGCAGGCCACGGAGTAATTTTCCCAGAGTGGAGGAATTATGTGCAGGAGAAAGATACCATACATATTACTACGCTGCTAACCTTCACAGAGCCAGGATAACACTTTTGAAAAACGTTGAGACTTCCTAATGTATCAATGTCCATGAACTGTAACAACATGGAAATTCCTTAATGGCCAGTTTAAATAAAAAAAACCCTTATAATTACTTTAATTAGCAATATTGCCCAGGCTTCTGGCAGCTTTAATTAATTATGAATACCAATAGGTTCAATGAGCTATCATGGATGTCAGTGACTAGCCCAGTTAAGAATGCTTTATATGTTTGCTTATTTTTTTCTTTTTTAATTTGGCTACCCTCTTCTTTCTGTCCTGCACAAAGTATTTGTGGTGAAAAGGTTTTGATAAAAGCATTTACCATTGGCTAAATGCTCCTGCTTAGATACTAAGTTACTTATGCAGGGAAATACAATAAATCAGTCCTAATGCCACAGGGTAATGACAGAGAAAGTAGACTTTGAATAAATTTCCCAGATAACTAGGAATCATGGAAGATGATGGCTGAAAGCTGCCTTCACAGCAACTGAGCAAGCTCATGCAACTCAGAGGATACTGAGCTACTGTCTTGAAGGGTCCTTATTGACTAAGATAGCCTTAATATCATTAACTTTACAAATCCAGCTATTGCCTTGCTCTATGTAATATGCTGCTAGCCTTGTAAATTTGTTTCTTATAGCAAACTTACTTACTTTTCTCTCACACATCTTTATTCAAGAAATTCTTCAGCTTCCTTCTGTCTGAGACTATGAAGAGGTTTAAAGTCTGGTTAGATATCTTGGGTGAACGTAAGTTAATAGTTATACTTCAATGCTGTTGTGACTTGGAAAACCAAGAGGATCAGACTCCAAAACTGCAGTCACAAGTCGTTTCTGTTGATAATCATTTGTCTGAAGTTTTCTCATCTCTGAACTTTTTTTGATCTGGTAGTGTCTTCAATCTTGAGGCAGTCAGATCAGTATGGATACTCCAAGTCTTACTGTGCCTATATAGGTGCAGTCACTTCTGGTATTTCCAACTTGCCTTAGTCTTGGCCCTAGTATACAATAGAAAATCACACTAATCTAGAGACTTAGAGGCCATTCCTTGGCCACTATGCCCCTAGGCCTTCTACTGGTATTTTGTTTCCCTTCTAAGTGTGCCTCAGTGTATTTTCTCCCGGTCTCAACTAATTTGCTATTTAGAAAGACTACAGGGACTTTATTTTTTAATATAAGAATGAGTTTACAAAGTAGATTTTGTTTGTCAGTTCTTTAACAGAGGCTGTGAAGCAGTTGTTATTTCATAGTTGATTAGTTGTGAAATATTTGAAGCAGAAGAACAAGAAGCTCCAGCAAGGCTTAAGAATATACTGTCTCATTCCATTCATTAGCACAGAGTGATGCCAAAAAACTGGCATCTCAAGGCAGTATTATCCTTCCAAGTGCATAGCTGCAGAACAACAGTATGCAAATAATAATGGAAAAATAAGTTGGTTTTAATTAGCACAACATGGGCTGCAAATACCATTAATGAACTATGTTTAATTTGCTAATTCAAACTTCCAACATGACAGGAACTTATTTCAAACTCTTAACTGAATTCCCAAGTACCTACTAGCAGGCCAGAGAGAAAAAGAAAAGCTTGTCTCTGCTTCCAGTGCAGCCATTTCAGGATGAGACTGCTGTACAATGCGAGTGTTTTGTCCTCTCGGTGCACCCCTTCCATCCCGACTGAGTGAAGGCCTATGCTGAGGGATTGCCTTGCTTCAACATGTAACTATCCCAATGGAAGGTTTCTGAGGAAACCATACTGATACGAGGCAACTGATATAGATAACCCCCTGAATGACCACACGACGTAGCATCATGCAGAGGTCTTTGAGGTAGTTCCAGATGACCTGGCATGGTTCTTTGGCACAGGGTAGTGCCATGAAGAGGTAGGTCCAAAAGCAGTAGAGACTTATCACTGTGATGTTGTAGGTGAGATGAATAGCATGGACCTTTATTTATCTCAGCCTGGAAGTCCTCATCCAACCATCAGACCTTCAAAAGAGAAGAAAAATAAATTAGATTTGTCCAGCTGGAGAAGCTAAAGCTAGAAGAGAAGTAAGTCACTCTGAGTACACAAAAATGAATAAAGCCTAGTATCCTACTGATTTGTGTCTTGTGGTTGGCAGTGATCTAATTGGAGATCTTTTCCCATGGGTGCACAAAATCTGAGTCTCTCTCTCACCCTCATATTCAGTCATATATAACAAATTGAGAACTCACCCTTTCCTTCAGTAGAAAGAACTCTACAGACTGTGTCTTTCCTTTACTCAGCTGTCTATTTTCTCAATATTTGGAAGCACACAGTTGTCTTCAAAATTCCTACCACTATCAAATTTAAGTCATTGATCATTTAAAATGGTTTATTTTATTTGAATTTTTGCTTTTTTTGGTGGGGAGGAGGGGAGAGACAGACAGACAGACATTTGCTTACAGAGGATATTTGCATAAGCTGTCTCTTCATAGGACTTAGGGCATAGCTTCATCTTCTAAGAAATGTGCATTCTACTATGGATGTTCATGATAGTTTTAAGGTAGTGAGCATGACATCAGTACATACAAGCAACTGAGTAGTCAGCAAGTCACATCTAAACATTAAGGCACATCTGAAATGCCTTGTTATTATTATAGTAAGTTCAAATGGATCAGTACAGGCAAATAAGCATAAGCAGACATGATAGTATGAGCTCAAGATGAGCTACTCAAAGATTATGGACCTGTAACACCAGAAGAAAGATGTTACACACTGGCATTCACACCAGAACCAAAGGAAAACAGAAGATTGATGCCAGTCAGAAAAATAATCAGAACTGAAGCAGGCAAAAACTTGATAAAAGTTGAGTTAAATTCAGGTCTAACTTAATGTGGTACACCCACTTAGTCTGATACTGCAACACCAATGCAGTCCTTTGATAATCCTTAGCCGTTTTATTTATTGGTATGAAATATATAAAAAATAATAAATGTCTATGATATTCAGTCATCTTAATGAAGCAGATAATTCAGCTCCACCTACTTTTTTTTCTTTCTGCTTGTGCCCTGAGAGAAAACCAGAAAAAATATATGAGAAGATCTTCAGTCAGCAATCTGGGCTTAGTCTCCTCTGACAGAATCTTAAAAGGTCCCTGAGACTTTTTAAGCAAACCAAGCACTACCACGCAATTCCCAAAGGCTGCGTCTTATTTTCAGGGTATCTAGAGCCCTTAAGCATCTTAGATTTATGGATGTATTCAAAGTTTCTCCAGAGTCTTATGGATTCTCAGTTATTAGGCATTGCTGAGTTGGGAGACACAACACTTAAATATCTTTGTGTGTCTTGCAGTTCTTTTAAGACTTTAATCTACACCACTGAAAATAATGGGAAATTCACCATTTTTATTGTCTGCTTGCATTTATTAATGCACACTGGTAAATTTTATTTATGCTACAGTAGAATTTCTGTTCAGATACTTTTAACATTATTAAACACTACAGACAACAGACATAAAAATGGGAAAATAATGTAGTTTTCTGTTAGACTAAAATTGGAAAATAAAGAAACAATTAGTGTGGAACCAATATGGAGAATTTTTTTGCATCTTCTGGCAAAACACAAAACTAAAATGGTACTGCAAAATAATTTATTGGACCTAAACCTGACAATGAAATCCCATTTGTATATTCAATTTATTAAGTTAAGGTATCTTAATTAGAAGAACAAAAAAAAAAAACCACAAAAAACCCATTTGGTATAAATGTATGATAAACTTCCAAAATTAAGTGTTTATTTTAAAAATATGGCAATTATATTACTAGTCTTATATGGAAACATAGGCCCTTGCTTTCTTAAAGTAACTGGTCAGGAGTTTTCCACAAAGATTAAACTGTAGATTAAGAAGATGAGGCTGATAGAGAACTCTGCAAGCCTCTTGTCAGAGGAAAAGGGAGATTTCCTGGACCTTCCTGGCAGAACAGTCTAAAGAGCTTTTGCAGATAGACCAAATCTCAACCCACCCATGAATCTTAAAGACATTAGGAAGATATATAGGACTAGATATCATCTAGTAAATGTCCTTTCCAACAGTCACTTCAGCCTGTACTAGAATCTGCTATCAGTTATTGCAGGTTTTTTACCTTCCTTTTAGCCACACTCTTTGATGTGTTCGTGGGCGATAAGAGAGGGAGGCAAAGGGGAGAGATAGATAGGTAGATAAATTCCTTTTTCTGCATAGAACTTTGCTCTCCACAAAAAACTGCTGCAAAGCATATGCTCTGCCAAGACAAAAAACTTGAGTGTCTTCTAGCATAGAAGGGTTCTCAAGGCAGAGTCGTAAAGGCGGTGGCCAAAGATCTGCTTCATTGTCTTAGTGTTGCCTCTGTAGCCTTGGGCATTCTGGTGATCACTAAATAAAATCCATTTTAAAAAATGTATTGTTAACAAATTGTATACTTGTTTAAGGAGCTCCCTGAAGATAGTAGAATGAGAGTCAAATTAAACTTATACCAAGAGGACTGTAGCAAAGAAGAAACATGCTTTATGTTGATTAGTATAGAACCCAGGACCATGGCAACATGATATGGGTAAGGCCTCTGACAACAATTACAAAACAAATAACAACTGCCATAATTATCAAGTCACTTATCTAGGATTCCTAAAAGCAATTAGTGGATTCCATATCCACAAAAGGAAGTTTAGCACTTACATATAAGATCAGTTTATGTGATTACATCATGATACTTTTGCTTCACTCTACAGTTAAACTTGTCACAAACATTCTTACTTTCCCACTATACACCCTGAATGGAACTAAGCAGCATTTCAATTATCACTAATGATGGGTAATAATCTACAGCTTATTTTCCCAGGTCATTTACCTCTTTTATGTGGTGATGAAGAAGACCTTTAATTTTGTCACTGTCATTACCAAGATTTCAACAACAACAACAACAAAAGGACAGAAAGAAACTTGCCTGTATAATCAATCTGATCTTTTAATATGCCTGGGTTGGCACATTTGACTCTCAAAGTTTAATCGTGAAATAAAAACAAAGCTATATTATATAGGCTTTGACTATCCCAGTCTGATGAAGACTGAAGCTCTGAGATTTTTTTTAAATTCCTGAAAGTCTATAACATATCCTAAAACTAAACATCATAAGTTATTTTTAAGAGCAACAGATTTATTTAAGAAATGCTTTAATGGCTAGTAAAAGTAAGCAAAATCTGAAAAGCTGTTTAGGTGGCTAGCCCTAGTATAAGCATTTAAGACCAATCTATGGGGCCTGATGGGATTCATTCCAGGGTACTGAGAGAGTTGGCTGATGTTATTGTGAGACTTCTCTCAGTTATTTATCAATGGTATTGGGAATCTGGAGAGGACCTAGTCAACTGGAAGCTAGCAAATGTTATTCCAGTTTTCAAGAAGGGCAAGAAAGAAGACCCTAGTAATTATAGGCCTGTCAGTCGTACTTCGGTGCCTGGTAAAATTATAGAGAAGATTATTCTGGGAGTTATTGAAAAACACTTAAAAGACAATGCAGTTGTTGGTCAAAGCCAACATGGGTTCATGAAGGGAAAGTCATGCCTTACTGAGTATCCTTTCATGACAAGGTTACTCACCTAGTGGATGGAAGGAAGGCAGTAGCTGTGTGTTTTTTTCGGATTTTAGCAATGCTTTTGATACTGTCTCTCACAGTATCCTCCTGGACAAAGTGTCCAGCATACAGCTAGACATGTACGTGTTACAATGGGTGAACAACTGGCTGAAGGGTCAGGCTCAAAGAGTTTGTAGTAAATGGAGTAACACCTGGCTGGTGGCCAGGGACTGGTGGGATTCCACAGGGCACAATTTTAGGGCCTTTTAGTTCTCTTCAATGTTTTTATCAATGACCTGGACACAGGACTTGAGTGCACACTAAGTAAGGGTGCCAACAACACATAATTAGGAGGAGCTGTTGATTCCCTTGAGAGGTCTTGCAGAGAGATCTTGATAGATTAAAGTACTGGGCAATCACCAACCATATGAAATTTAACAAGGACACATGCCGAATTCTGCACATGGAACAGGTCAACAATGTGCCCTGGAAGCCAAAAGGACCAACCATATCCTGGAGTGCATTAAGTACAATATAGCTAACCAGTGGAAAGAAGTGATTGTCCCATGATACTCAGCTTTGGCGCTGCCTCAACTCAAGTATTATGTGCAGTTTTGGGCTCCACAGTATAAGGAGGATATAAAAATAGACATTCAAAAAGCACTAGACTTATCTAGTCCAAGTCTTCACCAGTACAATATATTAAATACTCCAGCAATTTGTCCAGTCAAAATTCAAATGTAAGAGAGAGACAGAACATCCCCAACTTCTCTCTCAAGAAAGAGAGAGAAAGAACCTATCAGTTTCACCCTCTGTTATGTAACAGGGACTTGGAACGCACATTTTAAAGCAGAGGAGTTCTGATATGCACTCAACTCAATACTTTCCAGAATTTTGCTTGTAGTTTTTACTTTAGTTCAGGCCCATTTTTCATTGCTATAAAGATTTCTTTATGTTAAATAATCTATGTTTTGTTATGGTGTTTGCATCCTTTAAATATTAGTAAACACTTTCCATGTTCCATCTTGATTATGATTTAAACATGCTAAATATATTATTTAGCTCTTTCAAACTTTCCCCATATATCATTCCCTTTAGCCTTTTTATCACTTGTGTAACTTTTTTCAGTTTCCTTCTAATTTGTCAATATCCCTCACCAGTGGAGAGCCAGATTCAATTGTACTGGTTTAGGTGTGTGTTCTAAACAGTTACATATCAAAGTATTATTAACTCATTGATCTATGTGCAATGATGTTTGTCAGGAAAGGATGGCACAGCGGTTCAAATGCTAACCTGGGCCTCAAGAGATTTGGGCTTATCTCTTTGAAAGTCCAGAGATACCCTCTGTAATTTTAGGCAAATCCTTTAGGGCTGAGTGCAAACAAGGTCCTTAAGGCAGGCCTGCACTGCGCATTGCTGGGCAAGGCAGTGACCACTGAGCAGCCCATGGGGCTACAGGTACCTCTCCACAGCAGCATGCGGAGTTCCATGTTTGGGTCCTGGCTTAGGATAAGTATTGTGTTCAGGCTAATTAACTATTTTTCTATGTTTCTAATTTGCCTATGTCAGTTCAATTAACACAGCCACCACACTGTGCTAAGGTGGCTATTTGCTTGGTTCGTTCTTCTCCAGAAGGTCCAGGGCCACACTCTGAGCATGTTATTCAAGTATTTTAGAGCAGTCTCACTACATCTGTGTGAGTATAATGGCTCAGTGTTCATGTGGTTTCAGAAATTAAGATGGGGATCTGATCTCCAATTAGATGCAAAGGTATTGGTCTATTTCTCGCACCAGCCCTGGGATCTCTACAACACAGTTCTGTGAACACAAACATGACACATCTAAAAGGCTGCTGCTACAAGATTCAGGTACTTAATGAATACCACTCTTGGGCCTTGGTTCTCTATTCTCTGGGCATGCAATTCACCACAATCAATTCCCTGTTGGACGTGTGTGTGGGATAGGCTGCCATTCAAGAGGAAACATGAAGCATAATGCCTATCTGGAGTCTGTTCCTCTCTAGGACTGATACTCAGTTCAGGAAATACCACCTCATTCTACCTAGAATCCACAGTCCTGAATTCTTTTTGTAGGTATCCACAACAATTCTTTTAAGGAAATGTCCTTTCATAATGACAGCCAAGTAGTTAGACCACTTACTTAGGAAAAGAGAAACGCAAGAAAGGGACCTTAGCAGCATTCAACTTTAGGCATTTAAGTATGACTAAGGTATGAGGCCAGTCACCTTAAGCTTCCTATATAATTATTGCAAAAAGACAAGCTCCTCCAGGGGCTTATTCAGAGCAGGAATTTAACTTTGAGAGACAGGTAAATTACATGCCTAAAGTTAGGAGAATTGAATAACCCTGAGTAACCTTGAATAGCGGATGCAATTGCTTTCCTAGACAAGAGTCTGGCAAATGTTTAATGTGAGCCCAAGAACAGCCCCTTAAATAAACACTATTCAATTCAGTCATAGGTGGAAGAGCACTGGAGTTCATAAAACTATGTGGCATGAGAACAGTTCAGAATCCAAGACCTAGACTCATACAGGAGAGCAGAAATTACGACAATGTGGTACATAAGCATCTCAGCTAAAATCTGAATCCATTTTTCACACTGTAACAAAGTTCTGAACTCTCTTTGACACTGAATCTGATCTGGATAATGGTCTCCTATTATCGAAGATGGACAAGTGTGTTATGTCTTTGAACTTTGTAACATCAGCTATGATGATGAGAAGGTTAACACTTATCTCCACAGAATAGTTGAGAATGGAGGGACCTTTCCTCTTGCACAGGAATAGTCTTGTACTGGAGATATCTGTAAGCTCTTAGGTCAGTTCTCCTTTTTTCCCCCCAGATTTCTGTCAATAATTACAGCAGAACGAGTACTTTTCTTCAAAACTTAAGTGCTGGAGTAAGTAAGCACATCAGTACCAAAGGCTATAAGGTCTTGGATCTCAGACCACAGTTGATTTCATCTATGGATTTCTCTAAAGAGTGTCAGCAGAAATCATGAATTTTATAGAATGTATGTATAACTAATAGAAATAAGGAAATAGCCAATAATGTGAAGCAACAAGCTTAATAGGAACAAAGAAGAAAGTTTCTTTAAGCTCACATAATTTCTGTTCTCCAGGAAAATCCATCACAGGTGTGAAATTCCTTCTCGAAGGAAGAAAAGAGGAGGAAAGGATTGTTAATCTCCAAGAATCTGCATCCAGAGAGCCACTGATGACATTAATGTATGCATATTAAAAAAAGCTTCAAGGGTATATAAGGCCATGCTTCCACAATCAGTAATGGATGAACATTACTGGATCACAAAACAATATGAATCTGATCTGCATTTGGCCCCAGTAACCAGACTATAATTCTGTCAAAATGAAAAGAGTATACTCTACAGAGTTCATGCTTTTATGCCAGTTTAAAGAGGACAATGTTGAACCAATGCTACAGTGTCACAGACAGCTGACATTCTGATCTGGCCTAAAATCTGCTTATACAAAACAAGTATGTGGCTTTTCTGAGCAAGTTGGAAGCAGCAAAGTGAGTCCATGCTGAAACAATGTTACGCATCACATATCAAAAGAACTTGAAGTCTATGAGCCTTATAGCCAGATTAACAGTGTAGTTAAGGACTTGTAAAACTAATCATGAGAGTAATACATTTTTAGGTCAGTGCTGCTGCATTTACAGTTTTGGGAGGTAATTCCTTTCTTAGGGATTCTTGATTAAAGAAGTTAAGCAGTTGTAAATGTAGCTGGCTGTTAAGTTTATTTATTTCAATACTCAGCGTAATGGAGAATGTTTGTTTCTGGAATCAAATACACTTTACATATTGCTTTCCCTATATTCAAGCCCATAAGCTTTCTTTGTTCTCTTCCTCATCTGTCCTTTTTTTGGCCAGTAAGTTTGAACTCCCTCCTGCAGTTGTGGCAAAGATGAGTTTTTAGTACTAGCTAAAGCACTCAGCTAGGAAGTTCTGTCTACACAGAGGCGATCAAAACTTGGTTTCCTTGCTAGTGAAAATGTTCCCACCATTAAGTTAGTGCAGCCTAGAAGAGAATCGGGGTAGGAAGCAGAGCTGATGCCTTGCATTAATCCATTAAAAACACTTCAGGTCAAGTATCACTTTTAACATAGTTACTACTAGGAAAGTCCTCTATTGGTTCTGGTTACTAATCTTCCTGTATCTGATCTCCTATCTATAATATAAAAATAATAGTATCTTCAAATAATTGTCTTAAAAATATTTTCCTTGCAGAGCTATCATATGATTGAATGTTCTGGAGATTTTGAGTTGCTCATGTATTATGGCATGAGGGGCAATTAAGACCCTTCAAGAAACAGTTAGGAAGCCTAAACCTCCATGGTTTTCTGTGCTGCTCTCTCTCAAACCTCAGGTAATTTTCTTTCCCTTATTGGTTTTCAGTATTGCTCCTTTACATTCCTCTCTCATTCTATGTGTATAGACAATATGTATGTGTGTATATGTACAAACTCACTTGTCTTCTCTCTGTGATGAAGCATAATTTCTTTAACTGCTTTTTGTCTTTCTAGCTTACATTTCCATGTTATCCCATTATTTTTTATATATATACATATCTCTCTCTGAAACAGCTCAACAGATACTCATTTGTGAGTTTCATTAACATGCCATTAATCTCCTTTCCAGATCATTAACAAAGATGTTAACTACTACAGGACTTAACATTGATTCCTTTCCATGCTACTATTTGCTTCCTCCCACTGAATACAATACCGTTTACCACTAATATTCATTAACAGACCTTCAGACCACTTCTTTAATCCACATTTTTTACATGGGTTGTTTAGAATTAAATTTAGAATAATGATATTTTGCTTCTTTGCTTCTCCCTTATGCAATACTGAACACTTGCCTAACATCAAAGTCTACTTCACATATTGCATTTGATCTGTCTCATAATATTTCTTCCCCTTAGATAGTGTCAATTGTAGAAAAGATGGCTATAGCACATCACAGAATCACAGAACAACTGATGTTGGAAGGGACTTCTGGAGGTCATCATGGCCAACCCCCCTGCTAAAGCAGGGCCACCTAGAGCAGGTTGCCCAGGACCATGTACAGATGAATTTTGGCTATCTCCAAGGATGGATACTCCACAATGTCTCTAGGCAATCTGTGCCAGTGCTTGGTCACCTTCACAGTAAAAAAGTGTTTTCTTATGTTCACACAAAATCTCCCATGTTTCAATTTGCACCCATTGCCTCTTGTCCTGTCACTGGACACCGCTGAAAAGAGCCTGGCTCCATCTTCTTTACCTCCCCTCAGGTATTTATATACATTGATGAGATCCCCCCTGAGCTTTCTCTTCTGTAGGCTGAATGGTCCCAGCTCTCTCAACTTTTCCTCATATGAGAGATGCTCCAGTCTCTTTATCATCTTAATGGCCCTTCACTGGATTCTGTCCAGTATGTTCATGTCTCACTTGTACTGGGTAGCCCAGAACTAAACACAATACTCCAGTTGTGGCCTCACTGGTGCTGAATAAAGGGGAAGGATCACCCCCCTCAACTTGCTGGCAACACTTCTCCTGATGTAGCCAAGGATAGTTAGACTTCTCTGTGGCAAGGACACATTACTGGCTCATGTTCAACTTGGTGTGCACCAGGACACCCAGGTCCTTTTCTGCAAAGCTGCAAAGCTGCTTCCCATACTGTCAGCCGCAGCATGTACTGGCGCATGGGATTATTTCTCCAGCCTGTTGATGTCCCTCTGGATGGCAGCACAATCTTCTGGTTGTATCAGCCACTCCTCCCAGAAAACTTGCTGAGGGTACACTCTGCGCCATGATCCATATTATTAACGATATTGTTGAACAGTGTTGGTACCAGTATTGACCTCTGGGGTACACCACTAGTTACTGGCCTCCAAGTAGACTTTGTGCCACTGATCACCACCCTCTGGGCCCAGTTATTCAGCCACTTTTCAATACACCTCACTGACTACTCATCCAACCCCCAGTTCTCTCATCCTCTCTATGAGGATGTCATGGAAAACAGTGTCAGAAGCCTATCTGAAGTCTAGGTAGACAATGTCCACTGCTCTCCCCTCATCTACCAAGCCAGATGGTTCATCATGGGAGGTTATCAAATTGGTTGAGAACGACTTCTCCTTTGTGAACCCATGCCGACTACTCCCAATCACCTTCTTGTTCCTCATGTGCCTGGAAATGGTTTCCAGCATTAGGTGCTCCATCATCTTCCCAGGGATTGAAGTGAGGCTGATTGGCTTGTAGTTCCACGGATCCTCCTTCTCGCCTTTTTTGAAGATAGGAATGACATTTGCTTTCTTCCAGTCCTCAGGCACCTCCCCCAATCACCATGATCATTCAAAGATTATTGAGAGCGGCCTCACAATGACATCATCCAGCTCCCTCAGCACTCGTGGGTAAAATCCCATCAGGGCCTAAGGACTTAAGTGCGTCCAGTTTGCTTAGATATTCTTAACCTGATGGTCTTCCACCAAAAGTCTTTGTTACTCCAGACTACCCCTTTGGTCTCTGGGGCCTGGGATTCCTGAAGGCTGATCCTGCTAGTAAAGACTGAGGTGAAGAAGGCATTCAGTACCTCAGACGTCTCCATGCCTCCAGGTCCCCTGCCTCATTCAGCAGTGAGCCCACATTTCCCTAGTCTTGTTTTTGCCATTTATGCACTTAGAGAAACTCTTATTGTTGCCTTTGACAGCCCTTGCCAGATTCAGTGCCAGGTGGGCTTTGGCTTTCCTAACCACATCTCTGCATGCTCAGACACTGTCTCTAGATTCCTCCCAAGTTACCTGCTCCCACCTTCTGTATACACCCTGTTCATTTTGAGTTTTGCCAGGAGCAGCTTGTTCATCCATGCAGGCTTCCTAACATTTTTGCCTGACAGATATAAAGAAATATTTTGTAACTAAAATAATTATGTTTTAAAATCCGTTTGATATAAATAGAGACTACGTTCTGTTGACATCTTTACCTTTTGAAGCTTTTAATGGTTTGGGTAATTTTTCTGTAAGAGAAACTGGCCATTATAATGAATTTCCAGTAAATGTTGATCCATATCCTGGTTTTGAATGTAGGCTTATCATTGTTCTGTGAGACATGTTTGTTAACTACTATGCGATGTATCCAATAAAGAATGAAGAAATGAAATGCTATAGCCTATGTTCTACCCCAGACTGGTGCATGGCAATCCTTGATTCCAGCTGGAGAACTGTTCTTAAACAAAAGCCTGTTTAGATTTAATATTTAAATTCTGAGAACAAATTTAGACTTACTGTGTATTAAGAAAAATATCAATAGTAATAAGACTGTTTCACTGTCTTTCATTAATATTTTTCACATTTTGAACAATCTTTAACATAATACAGTGACACTGATTTATGCAGCCTTCATAGCTGAGTGAACAGGCAACTCTACTGTTTCTGGCAGAGCATTATAGCTAAAATAAGTGAAGTCTTTGATGAAGTCTCACCGAACAACATTTTTATTACATATAGGATTAATCATTTGTACTAAACTGTTTTACAGGATTTTGTTAACTACTCAGGTAATTCTGTGTGCTTCTGGTAAGCCTTAATTTACCTGACATTTAAAGGAAAAGTGCAAAAAAGGGAACATTATTTGTGTTTTGATTTCTGTGTATGCACATATAAATTATGTGGAGAGTAAAGCATAAAAGGTGAAAATCAAAGTGGACTAATATTTCAACACAACTGTATACAGCAAAAAGAAACATGAGAATAAATAGAAAAATGTAAAGCTGAAGAAACCTCTTTTTTTACAAGCTCCTATACATAGAAGACCTTGTAGATAGTCTTACTTCCTCTGTCAGGTCTCTCTCAGCATTACTGTAGTTTCAAAGGTCTGTGGTCTCGTGATGTAGTGTCTCTCTAAGGGTAACTTCCTGCTATAGTCACTTCATCAGCTGGCAGTTTGTGCCACTGCCTCAAGCTTGCTTTACATAAATGAAACCTTAGTGCCATGCAGCTAGCCCGCTTGGGCACAGGTACTCATGCTGCAGTGACAGTGGAGTTTGCATTTTGGGTATTTCCCCGCAATGGGTGGTGCAGTGACTTTGAAGAGCTGGATATAGTTTCTCTCACTCAGCCAATTGGCTGCAGCTGGTGACTTGATTACTGCATAAAGTTATCCTCAGGAGGTGAACATACTGGGTAAAAGCAAAATCAGCTCCTTCATCTGATAGTGGAAGGTTGGAAGCTGAAGCGGGCTAAATTTGTTTTAAAACTAAAGCACGTGTGTAAACAGCAATGATGATCAGTTACTGCAACAGAGTACCAAGGATGCATAGTCCACGTCCCAGCATGTCAGTACCTACTAGTAGTGGATGCCTATCTACAAAATATGTGGTATCCAGAAGTAAATGAGTGACACTGAAGACAGATAATATAGTTTGGTTGAAACAAGATGCTCTGATGGCTTATCCTGATATGAATACAAGCAAAAGAGTCTGCTAGAAGAACTCAAAGTTCTGCATTAGCAGTTCTGACCAAATGATCTCTGAGTAATGTTAAATAATTATACATATATAATAATAATTATAAATGTTACAGCAGTTAGATTTCCAGAAGAATGTCAGTCTACTCCTGCAAAGATGCAGGGAGCTATTCTTCTGGAAAAACGACGGTCCACTTTTAAAAGCAATCTTACCTCCCTGCTGTGTCATGCTATACCCGACAGTGCCTCTCTTTTCATAACGATGTCTAGACATCTGCTAATGCTCACTGCTTTGATGACAACTTATTCCATATGTGTCCTGTCTCAAAGAAATTACACTGCCTGAAACTCTGGCATTTGTTCAGGTTTCTATCTTTCAGATTGTGTATGCTCTTATTTTGAACCTAAGTACCCCACTCCTTGCTCCTGACCCGTGAACCGTCTGAAATTCAAAAGACCAGTGGTGCATAAGCTTGCCCATTTTAATGCTTTGATTCCATTTTCCCCTGCACCCCTCTCACACCTGTTTCAACTAGAGGACATTGCAGCTAAAGGTATTTTTCTGACGGCCCTTCTCTTCTGTCTCTACTGCCTTTCTCTTTTGCCCACCTACTTTCCTGCCTTATGCCCTGCCCTCCCGGCTCTCTTTTCTTCAGTTGTGGCTTCCATGCACTAGCTCTCTCCCCACCAGTTTTGGCTTACTCCCTCCTTTGAAAGGGTGGGGAGGCTGGCAAGGTGGGTGTTTCAGAGCGGGGCATCTGAAAGGCTGCAGATCTCCCTCACCTGCTGAGCAGCAGATGCTGCCTCCAGAGGAGCTGCTTGGACGTAGCAGCGAGAGGACCTGGTGCTCTCGCCACTTGCACTTGTTTTGCTCTGGTGCCCTGATGTCTGTGAAAGAGCAGCTGGGGCCAAGAGGGCAAAGGACCCAGCAGACGTAGCCCTCGCTTAGGGCTAGGATACGCTGGGGCAGTCTGAAAACAGCAGCACGTTTCCTGATTACACCTCTGCCCTCGTCTGCAGCGTTCTCTGTTGGCTGTATTTTCAAACAGGGCAGGCCAGGAGTTACTAAACTTCAGCTCTCCCCTTCCCTCCCCCTCAACAAGCCAAACAAACTTGCCTACTGCGTTTATTTATAAGTCAAAAGTTTTATAGAGGGAGCTGCATTTATGCAGTGACAGCGAAGTTGTAAAGTGAGCAACTGTTCCAAAAAGGCTTCCGTGGAAGCTTCTCAGCATTGTTTGATGCCCTGGAGAGGTTTCTGGTGCTAACGTGACTCCGGCTCTCTGAGTAATGCTTTCCTTAACAATATTGCCAAGTGTTAATTAAAAAAGAAATGAGAGGTAGTTCTTTGACCTGGTTGTAGATCACAATTAGAGTTGCGTTTGCCAAGTAATTTTGAATTTTAAAGAAAAAAAAGAGCGAGGGGGAGAAATCCTCTTGTGTTTTAAAAGCACACTGTAATTTTATACATTATGTATCATGCCCTGAAAATGTCTTGAAAAGACAAAAAGAGAGAAAAGGACAGGGATAACCCATGTGTCGATCAATACTTTTCACTGGATATTAATTTGTGGACATTAGCCCCTTTTAACTGACCTTTAGACATCTGATTAGACAGACAGTAAGCTCTGCTGACCAGTGCATATATAATTAGCAAATAGCAAGGTGAGGTAGAACTGGTTTAATCCCATTTCGTCCCTGAGACTTTATCACCATTTGGCCTAGTTCCCTTTATCCATCCAGAGATAACAACAGCTTTATTTGGCAGTGAATTAAAGAACCAAGTAGCTTTGCATTGTAATATAGGTCAAACAAAAACAGCACATTTGGTGATGGGCTGCTTGACAAGCAAAATGCCTGGAGATGGTTGGGGGTGGGGGTGAAGCAGTTGCAAAGGATTCAAGAAGATTTTCAGCCTGCAAAAAGTGCAAAAGATTTGAAAGATTTTAATTGGAACCAGCCAGCTGGTCTTGTGGCAGTTCACTGTGCCATCGAGCAGGAGATCAGAGTTTAAATTCCAAACCAGCTGGCAAGGACTTGGAGCAATGGGAAGACAGGATGTTTGGCCACTGTCTGGGAGGTGTCCCCTTGTGATAATTTTAAACAACGCCTCCTGTTTGACCCAGGAGCAAAAAAATGGATACGAAGGAAAGTGAACCTTGTTTCACCTCCTTCTGTTTCCACATGAGTAGTAGCACTGCTAACACTTGTGAAAAGAGAGAAATAGATTATATCAGAAATCTTCTCCCCCTCCCCAAATGATGTTTTCAATAGAAACAGCCTGTTTTCTCACCTTCAAAAAGCATCTAAGCTTTAGGTTATTAGATACCTACTGGTCACCCTGATTTGCCCCCCAATTTATTCAGTAAGCAGACCAGAATTGATTTAATAACTTCCATGATTTTCAAGATTTGTAAAGTCATCTCTCCCTGTGGGCTACAACTGTACTAACTCATCTGATGTTGCACTAGGTTATTTCAGGACGTGCTCCACCACATGAAACTAAAAATATCGCAGTGCCTCATAAAGCACTTAGCAGGTTTTACTAGAATTTTGAGCTATACCATTTCTTTAAAAGCAGGTGGGTGCAGGTATTATTCACGAGTAGCAGATAAGGTACAGTGCTACAACTCCCACTTGCACAAGCTCTTGCAGCCTGCCTTTCACCGGTGACTGTCTGTACGCAGCAATCTGCCCCGCTCAAGAGTGCTGCAAATGATGTCTGGGCTTTCTAAATACAACATGCTGTTTACACGCTGACCCAAAGAATGGTGTCAGAAAAACAGGGAAGGAGAGACTGTAGGTAAAGTAGATTTGGAGGTCTTTTTCTTTTTATTTGATTGTTAGCATAAATAAAATGAAATTTCTTTCTGGGGTGGGGAGGGAGGGAAAGGCAAATAATAGTATATTATCTTAGATCTATTGCTGGGACAATCAAATTAGTGGGACTTATACCAATGATTATTAAAGAGAACTACCTCTCACCCAACGGGAAAGCACTCTTTGCCTCTCCTTTCCTCAAAGATCTTCTTGGAAAGAAATCTTCAGCTTGATAGTTAAGGGGCTGATCACTGACCCAGAGCTTCGCTAGGGAGATTGCATCTTGGACATATGGCTCTTTGGAGATTAGTCCTTTACTGACTGACAGACAGAAAACTACCTTGTGGCTTAGCTGGAGGGGATGCGCTGAGCCCTTCGCACCCTTGAACGCTGTGTGGCACTCAGTGCTTCACGTGTGAGTATGGATACAAAGCATAAATGTAGGTTTAAATTACAAGCACAAGCCATAATGGTGATTCTGAGATCATGTGGGAAAGCACTGACTTTCCCCACATCCGCATGCACTAAAGCAAGCGATGCCAGCTTCCTGAGTTACACCTGAACAGCCAAATACTCACCCCTGTGCTGTGTCTGCACAAGCACAACTGATTATATTGATGGAAATTAGTGGGGAAGGAGGCTCTGTCTCTAACTGTTGAGGGAGCTGTGTAATGGAGTAGACAATGTTCTTCAGGTGTACTATGCATTTTAAGGAGGCAGCTCGCTGTTGCATTGCAACCCCTTTAGACCAATTTAGCAGAAAAAAAAGAGGGGAGTACTTAAAGCTGTCTTCATGCATCTATGCATGCTTTTAATAGAGAACTAGGCTACAAAAAGCTGACAGGACAGGAACAACAGAAACAAATTTAGGATGGAACTTTAATTTGTAATCTCACTACTGACACTGCAAAACCAAAAAAAAAATAGACAGCTGTGAAATGCGACCTAGTCAGACAGGAGTAGTAATGCCATTTTTGAAATTCAAGGAAGCCCTGTTGTTTTGGTTGATTTTCCTATTTCAAGAAACGATGATGTTTAATTTGGCCAAGTCTGATGTCTTGGTGACCTCCGGTATTTTAGTGTAATCTTTGCTCCCATATATATTAAACAAAAACCTCTTTGGAATACATAGGGAAAGATTTTTTAAATTATTATGTTGGGAAAATAAATGTACAATATTGCCATTAAAGCACCTGTTCTTTCAGATTTTATTTCTACTGTTGTTTCTGAGAACTGGGGAGCAAAGGACTGTGTATAAGGAGTTTAGTGCCTGTCAGCCTCTGAGAAGTTATTAATCATTATACCGCTAGATTTCAGAATTAGGTTCTTCAGTCAAAATAAGCAGATAGATTTAGGCTGATAGTTTTGATACCACACACACGTAATCCAAGGGGTTTATGGAGCTTCTTATATTGCCCTGGGCAAATACGGTATAAATACCACTCAGCAAATAGCGTATGTTTAGAAAGATGACACATACACATGGTAGTAATAGATCCTAATGTTTTTCTCCAACAAAGTGGCACATTTCTGGTTGATATGAAAATGTCATCTGTAGAAGTAGATAAATTTAGGCTATTGAAATCCTCAGTGACTAAAGAGAATCAACGAAAACTATGCTACAGTCAGACTTGCCTTAAAAAGCTAAGAAATATGTCTGATAATCTGAATTTCTAGGTTCTTTCTCTTGGAGTCTATCAGACAATATGTATGGAACTGCTGCATCAACTCACCCAAAGGTAGAATTTGAAATATGACTTTTCTTAACAGAATGAGTTTAATTACACAAATATATAGTCCTTATGGAAAGAAAGCATTGACCTTTCCGAACATATCTCCAATTTTTAAGTTAAAATCACTTTGGAAAAATTTTTATCCCTCTCTTTTGCTAACATTCAGGTAAACTAATGACATTTCCATGAATGATTCCAGGAAATAATATCGGGCCTGTAGATTTT
Organism: Sagittarius serpentarius; assembly: GCA_034782735.1. NCBI lineage: Eukaryota > Metazoa > Chordata > Aves > Accipitriformes > Sagittariidae > Sagittarius > Sagittarius serpentarius. The sequence continues at coordinate 21,323,160 of JAVKLA010000005.1, read as the reverse complement.
AATCATAGGACAAAATACATTTCATGACATGAGAACTGTCTAACTTTAGGGATGGGGTTCAGCTTCCAAACTGAGACACAGAGCATAGCCATAGACATCTTAGGTCATTTGAGATGCCTTACAGCATCACACTGCACTTCCAGTTTCTACTCCTGTAAGTTCTATAACAAATAGATCATGAAGCTAATTCTTGATGTTCACTTACATGACATAGCTTTTCAAATGCACCAGTTTTGAAGATCACTTCCATAGGAAAAGTTGCTCCTTCTGTTTATCTTCTACATATATATGATTGGTAAGTGTGTAAGTTTTTGCCTCCTGTTTTTGCACAGCATTAGAATGAGACAGGGATGTAACACATTTACCCTTCTGAATCCAGCGTTTGGTCCTGTAAGTCTGTTCACAGTGCAGGTCTGTAGCTTCATGCTCTAGTCCACAGAGTGGGCAGCCACTCCGCAGGGACACACAGCCCCGGTCCAGTGAGACACTGTGGTGTCCGTGCTCTGCCTCCTGGCTCAGTTCTTCCCTCCTAAAACTGAAATTCTGAACTATCTCCAAAAGAGGGTTGGGTCTCAGTAGTGCAGTTTAGACCTACAGTTTTTTCCCCAAAATTATTCATACAGATCTATTTGTTATGAATCAACCTCAAAACACAGTAAGTTTCTACATAATTATTCAGATGATTCAAAAGAAAGCTTGTTTTATTAGGAAATAGATGTTGTTTTACTTCAGTCATGAAGTGAGAGGGAGAAGGTAAAGTGATATGATATAAAGGGGATACAGCCATTTGATGAGGAATTTTGAAATTATATTGAGAGAAAGTGCAAAAAAGGCCTTCTAATGAAGTGCATGTTTAACTGGATATGTTAAGGTGGCCAATGCTTTTATTTTTAGAAACGGCTGGTAATTTTGCATGCCTTCTTTTTGATGCTCAGCTATGAAATCTTAAATTGGGCTCTGGAAAATCTTTAGCATTTTCAAAACTGTATGCAAAAGAGTATTCTCAATAATTTTTTAGACCATGTAATGCTCAGAATTGTCCCTACACATGCTGTACACCAGTGTGCTGGTTTCGGCTGGGATAGAGTTAATTCTCTTCCTAGTAGCTGGTACAGCGCTGTGTTTTGGGTTTAGTACCAGAAGAATGTTGAGAACACCCTGACGTTTTCAGTTGTTACTCAGTCGTGTTTAGACTCAGTCAAGGACTTTTCAGCTTCTCCTGCCCAGCCAGCAAGAAGGCTGGAGGGGCACAG
>JAVKLA010000005.1:21303736-21318507 GCA_034782735.1 Sagittarius serpentarius | reverse complement strand
TGCAAGCCCTGCGGAGCAGCAAGGAAAACATCCCTGTGTTATCAGCACTGTTTCCAGCACAAATCCAAACACAGCCCGATACTAGGTACTGTGAAGAAAATTAACTCTGTCCCAGCCAAAACCAGCACAGCACCTGTTTCGATTTTTGATTTCTTCAACCCTCTTCATTCTGAAAGGCAGCTGATGACTTGGTTAAAATATGATCTGTGTACAATGTGAAGCACTTGCTTCACAAACACTGGAAGTCCTGATGGTTTATGGAAAATATGAGCACATACTCACTTATGAGAACAGCCATACCGTCAGAGTACACGTATAGAGCTGTTTTTCTAGTTTTCTTGCAAAATGTAGATAATGAAGATAATTCTTTCTACATTGTTATTATTATTACTACTATTATTATTCTCTGTGATATCTTGATCTCTGCGATATATCATAGATAGAATTACCTATCACTGTTATTTTTTATCGTAGTTACATCATGCCTTATTGATCTGTTTGATAGGAGGCATCTGGAAAAAAGAAATTTCCTGGCTCGACTAGCAACGAATAATGTACTAGTTGAACGTGCAGTATTCCTAAACAATAACAAGGTGTCTGCTGGGTTGTCTTGAACTCCTGTGCTTACTTTACACACTGGGCTTTACTACTTAGGAAAAAGAATGTGCTATACTTAGAGCTGATGTTTGGATGTTTAGTATTCACTAAATTATACCTATCACTTCACTATCTTAGGTGGATAATTTGATGCAACATAAACTTGTGCAAAATAAGAAAAAATATTTCAACACAGTGCTCTAAGATTTAGGTAAAGTATATTCAAATGTTTCATACTTAGACCTTTCCTCCCACTGCCCCAGTGATGTCAGCTTTAATTTCCTCTCAGAGAACCGACATTTCTGGTTCATGAAGTGCTAAACACATTCTCAGACCTAAACAAGTTCTAAAATAAATGACACCAATGCAAGCAGTAAGAACAATACTTTTAAAAACAAATGAGAAGGATTTTAATGAAAACCTGTGCATATATTTCAGCATCTAAGAGCCTTCCTAGGAATTAAATTTGCAAAACAAATTCTCTAGTCTCAGTTTTCAGAAGAGTTAATTATCAACTAGCAGACCAATGTCTCACCACATGCAAAATGCTAGGAATGTTAGAAAACAACATTTATGATTTAGATTAAATATCATAGCTTATGATAATATGGTTATATTCTGTGGAAGTAACAATTTACAATGCTCTTTTTTTGGCTATATAAAGATCAGCTGCATTTTTGGGTTTTGGTCTTTTTCTGTTTAGCAAAAAGAATGAAATTTATCACAGCAATTCGGAAAGATATTTGTATTTTACTCCATGCTGTATATTTTCAACATAAGAACTCAGGAACAGTTGTACTGGCTCAAACCAGAAGGCTGTTGAGTATAGGATCTTGTATCTCGAAGGCAGGCTAATAATGGATACTCAAGAGAAACATATACAAAACATCATAAGTACACAGAAGGAGTCTACTCCTTTTATACTGCAGCCAACAATGGTTTAAGAGCTTCCTGAGCTGGTGACTGCCTGCAGACCATCATCTTCAATTGACACCAGTGGATCTGTTACCATGAATGTCTAATTTTTTTCCAAAACCCCTTGTTTTTTTTCACCTTATCAACATCCTGTGGCAAGAAAATTCAAAATTTCATTATGAATTACATGAAAAAAATCTTTTCATTGCATTAAAATTTTCAGCCTGATGATATTATTGGATACACTTAATATTGAGGGGGAAATGGTGAATGCTTGTTTCCTATTCATTCTTTCATTTTATAGTCTCAGTCATCTTTTTACTAAGTTGAAAAACTCCAGTTTATTCGTCCTCCGTTAATAAGGAAGCTTCTCAGGTACTTGAAAAAGAGGTAGGTTGGTTTTAGTTCAACAAGTTGCTCATCAAAATCATTTCGGTCTGACTTTCTAAGATTTTGCGTATAATTTGCCAGTGTTTTTTCTTCTTTCGTTACTTTTTTAATACTGACACAATGTATAATTTCTAAACAGGATCCTTCTTTTTAGTAGCATCTGTTAGTTTGCCATTAAACTCCACTGATTTTTGTGTTTGTTTCTTTACATTTTGGTGGTTTAATTTTTTTCAGCCAGGGATATGCATAAACACTGAATCACTGATGTGTTAACTTTAAACAGTCTGTTTCACTCTCTTTGCTGCTGCTTTTAATGTCTTCATAATTAGCATTCTCATTTTAATATAATTCTCTTTTTTGAAGGTAAACAATACCATGTGCATTTTTATATGGCTCCTTTTATCCAACGAAGGTGATTAATTTTACACCTTATACTCACTATGACAGAATGGTTCTTTAATAGCTACATCTAGAACTATGCCCCTGCACTGCCTAGAATAAAATCAAGGGTTGCTTCTGTTCTTGTAAGTTTTCTGAGTATTTTCTCCAAGTAACAACCAGTTTTTGTTATTCAAACACATAGTCTCTGCATATGTCTCTGAATGACATTTAGCTTGTTTACTTGGGTAAAAGACCAGCCTAAAGAACCAAATTTACTATTGCTGTTCCTTTACAGCTTCACTATTCCCCCTTAACATTTTGTGGTCATAACTGCTATCTGAGTCAGATTGCCGGCTGTTTAATTCTCTGAGCACTTCCTATTTGGCCATGGAAGTTCAATTAATTTAAACTGGATGGTACACTTTGACAGTATTAATCTATTTAATTAAATTGTCCTTTTTTTAGTATATATACTGTCCTCTAGAATTATATAAAAAAGAAGCAGACGTATGTTCATGTCAACTGATTTACAACATATATGGAACTTCCCCTGCGAGGGGCAATCCCAGCCTGGATCGCAGGGTGCGTAGTTGCCTTGAAGGCCATCCTTCGGGTGGCTCTCCAGGCAGAGCTGCCTTCTGGTGCTTAAGGAACCTGGAAAGGGTAGGTCTGGCTGCGCTTCCCCGCCCAATGAACTTCCCACAGGAGGCTGTTTGAAGGCCAGTGCAAGTAGAAGCAGTTCTTCAACTGTGATATCTGGGAGACAACATACAGTTTGTTGGGTCTCTAAAGCACCAACCATGACACACTGAGTATCCATGTGGCATAACAAGGGGTTTGGGTCTTTTCTTCTGCCTTTATTCCATAAATGGCAAAATAATAGAATTACATCAAACATACACTTTTGATATTCCATACAGTTATTTGGATTACTTTTATAAACAGAGGGTCCAGAAACGTTTTCTCCTCTGTGTATATGGAAAAGCACACCTCATCCTGTCTTACGATCTACATTAAAAGTTTACAGAATGCAGAAGAGTTTTTTATGTTCAAAGCTGGTTGCTTTATGGGGGACAGAAAGAGGAATTGTTTGGTCACAGGTAGAAACAGAAACTAAAGGTCCTGCCCAGCGTATTTCATTTCTTCCTTTCCAATTTTTCAAACAAGGGCAGCAGTTTCTAGATTCTTTTTTTTTATTGGGTGTTTTTTTTGTTTTTTCTTCCCCACTTCCTTTAAAGGATTTGACCTACAGTGCTGTAATGAAAGAAACGGAAAAGAGCAGTGCTCCACCAACACAAATTCAGTGGCCAATAATATGTTGCAGCAAAAACTTTTTAAGACAATGAAACCAAAGCAATCTGCTTTCTGAGTGTTCTTCCCTCTCCATAACCCAGCGCTTAGAATCATGTTGAAAAATCTGGACCTTCCTGACTCATGGATGCCAGTTTTCAGGCACACCCATGGGTTTCTAAAGTCTCATTTTGCTAGACAAATTACCTGATTTCAGCTAATCATATACAACTTTCAATGTTGTTCAGTGATTCTCACTTAATTGAAGCTAGAACACATACTCTCTAATTCATCTGTAATGCGTGTAATTATAAGCATTTTGGAAGACCAGGTTTTTTTCCATTTGCATTTTAACTTGCAGAAAAAATGGAACACAGTTCTATAAATTGTTTGCAATTGCATGCAATATTTTTAATTGTATCTGTATATATTTCAGCAGGATTTTTTATTATTATCATTTGGTTTACTTCTTTTACCATCTCTTTTTGTGAGGTTCTGCATCACTCCTGGCTAGGCTAAAACATACGAGTCATATTGCACACTCGGTTTTCAGACTCATTTTTTAAATTGTTTGTATAGTTTCTGTTCCTCGTTGACTAAGTTTTGTTCATCATTTCGAAAAGCAGCAGCTGCCCGGAGTTACAAAGGCCTAATTTCGAAGCAGAGGCGTGTGGGCTGAACCCTGGAATGCTGGTGTGGCCGGTTGGTGCTCCAGCCAGAATTCTGACTATTTACTGACAGCTGAGGTGACTACGAGCCCGCTCCGCATGAAAGGGGTCTTCTCATATTTCTTAGAGAAGAGAATTTAGCACGTATGTGCACATGTCTTACTGATGCTCTTCTGAAAAAAAGAGAACTTATGTTGGGCCAGGCAATGTTGTGCAGACTACACAAACGTATTATTTATGAGCAGTGCTCAGGATGGCCTTTGGGAAACACACAGGCAAGCACGTTCCAGGCCCTTAGGAGCTTACATGTCTAATAGCAGGCCTGACAAAACCAGTGGGAGCTGCAAACAATAGATGGAGAACTGAGAAAACAGACAGACATAGTTTTCAAGATCAAAGGTAAATTAGGTAGTTTGTCATATGTGTCCTTCCAAAATATTTCCTCACTCTGCTAAGTAATCCTCTCCAAGCCTGTGGAATTTCCTCACATGGCAAAAAAACTCTGAACTACTTTCACAAACATCTCGTCTTTTTTAGTCTCCAACTTGCACCATGTCGAAGTCCTCCCATACATGCCTTTCCCCACTCCCCACCCCGCCTTGGATTTCACATCCCATGAAGACAAACTCTCCGCGGCTCCCTAGTTCTCCCCAGGGCTAACACCCCATGAGTATAAGAAAAAATACCACTCTGAAGAATGTCCATATTTGATCTCAGTGAATTTGGATGTCTGAATTCCTCCTTCTATATTAAGATATGTCAAAATTCCCAATGACTTCAGCTGAAGAGTAATGAGGTTATGGCACTTTGTTGCCATGTTGAAGGTTCTGGATGGCTGAACTTTCAAGGTTCTTATTTTCTACTAGAATTAATAATACTTATAATCATAACTTAACCTAAACCTGACCATTTCAATGGCAAAATTATATAGACGGTTGGTAAACCTTTAAAATGTGTAGACGTTCTACTGTACATACAGTACAATACAGAATTCTTAATATTCTTTTCATGGTAAATAGGGAATATTTGATGGAAAATTATGTCTACTATTAACCCTACTGATGAGTCTTCAAAGGTCAGTGACCAATAGAAGGCTTGCAGTAAAAATGCAATGTCTTTTAAACTCCACAGAGCATCTGAAAGACAAGGGCGCTTCCCTTAGTAGTTTATCCACAGCTGCAAGAATAGGCATTAGATACCCTAGAATTCAGCTACTGATTTCTATTAAAGGTAACTAAACAATAACAACATCCAAAAACTGTTCTTCATCTTACCCTGCCTTTTGGTGCAACAGAATTTATTTATATTTTTAAAATTTAGACCTCAATAAGCCTTTATAGACATTCCACAGAAAATATTGCACAAAGCACAGCTGTCTCTGCTGTCTCTGCTGTCTTCTGAGCAATACTGTGGTGGAGAAAACAGCTATCGGTTTTGTGCTGGCAGATCATTGATCATACCTGTCTTCTGAATCACTTGACACTATGGATTTTTGCTGAGACCATTGTGGGAGCAGCCTCTAAGCCCTCCATGCCCTGTATATACTGACAACATTCTCACATTCGAATTTATGTGCATACCAATAATGGCCACAAGGAGAAAACAAAATCTTAAAAAGACATTTTTGAAGCAGGTGGTTTAAGCACAGAAGATCAGAGAAGGACAAAAAATGCTTATAAACATGCATGTCTGTAGCTAGTAGTTCAAACAGAGAGCATGAGATGAGTGCCCAGAATGTACACAGTATTTTTAAACAGATAACTTAAGATTTAGGCCAAGGGAAAAAGAGAGCAGTGGTACTAATATATCTTTTTATTTCATTGGAAAGGCTTTAGTTTTCAAAATCTTTTTCTTTATGGGCAGAAATAGTTTGCAGCTGTGTCAGCACTAAAGCATTGGACAGGTGGGCTGTTAATCACGCTGTCCTAAGGCTCTGGTCAGAAAAAACAGAACCAATTCTAATTTGTGGTTTTGTCCCACTGCGATCCCTGGACTGCCGAACAGCACAGAAAGAAAGTTATCAGCTGCACCACAGGATCTGATAAACCTGAGGTTCTTAAGATAAAAACACTGACATTCTGACTGCAGTCTGGGCAGGTATATGAGAGGGGGACTTCCTTCACATTCTTTGTTTTCTCAAACAATAGCTGCTAGAATTTAACTTACGGTTCGTGCAAGAGAAGAGTACCATGTGTTGAACTGTTATTTTGTATAAATGTTGAGCTTGAGTCTTCCTGTTACGAAGCCCCACTTTTGGCTGTTTATAACCTTGCCAAATTTTGACTGTCTATGCTGAACATTTCAGTGATGGGAAATTTTACCAAAAACATTCTAGTTATTTCTTACAGTAACATTCAAGAGATAAAGTGCTGCCAGTTTCTCCTATCTGAGGCTTAGCTGAGGAGAGGCAGCTGTAGGATTCAGGTAGAAGGAAGCCAATTTAAGATAATTTTTTTGTTCCTACCTTATTTATTGCCTGGTAAGGAGCTATCAATACTTATTTTCAGGGAGAAGCAATCACTTAACGTGTGGGACAGTCACTTTGCACTTTTGACATCTGTGCAAGAATATACTCAAAACTACCCAACTTCATATCTCTTCAAAGTCTCAGTTCATACAAACTCAATAGCTTTTTGCTAGTAAAACTCTCAGAACAGTCTGTCTTTGTGAACATGAAGGACTAAAATGAATGTGGAGAACGCTGTCAGCAGCTAGCCTATAGGAAACTTGGTGCTTCTTCTGAGACCTCATTTCTTCTCTCTCTTCAGTGTTCTGCCCTCCTGATCTAGAAAATCACCACAAAAGCATTTGACTCAAATGTAGAAAGAGCAAACATGATCAAAAGAAAGGGAAGGATATTCAGGTACAGGGAGAGGTGTTAAAGACTGACTTGGAGAAAGGATAAGTAAGTTAAATCCGTTGTGCAGAAAGTTGAGTGATGGGAACAGGAAGAGAAAAGTACGTGGGACGTTCAGAAGAAGATATCAGAAGGGAAACGGGATCATGTACAGAAGATGGGGTCAGAGCAGAAACAGAAAGGAAAAGGTCGGGAGCAGAGGGGACAGGGAACCTACCACAAGGGAACTCTGTTCTATAGCATCTGTAGGAGTTTGATATCCTCCTACAGCAAGTCACCGAACTAACACAGGAGAGAGGGGGTGCACAGTGAAGACCTCATGCTGGATGACAGTTTGTGGAATTGGAAAGCAACAGAATTAAGTTAATCAGAAATCTTATTTAGTTATATGAGCATATTTGTTATGACCTAAACTTCAGAAATCATATCTTACATTTTCTGCAAAATTTTTCCTTATTTAGTCTTCTGGGTTTTGGGGTTTTTTTTCAGTTCTTTACTGTGGTATGTTAATTTTATTTTTGGGGAAAGCAAATAGTATAACTTATTCTTTGTTTCTTTCTGCCATGTCCCCTCCCTCCTTTGAACAGTTCTTTTTATTAACTGCTTGTAATGAGATCTCAAATGGTTAAAATTGGCTAAAACTGTTTAACATGGATATTTAAAGCTTTTTGTAAACCTACCCTGTTTACAGAGGTTCTTGGAGACTTCTACACTGCTGTTGAAATTTCGTGAGTATGAGAGTTATTTTGGGTAAAATTTTACTCTCATGATGTTATTAAGTTAGTAATAGGCTTCAAAAACAATGAAATTATATTGCATGTACAACATGACAAGCCTTGAGTAGAAATAGTTGTGTAGGAGGTTCTTTTTTAATGTGAATGTGCTAGTTTCACCCCACCAAAACTACGGAGTACTGGGTAATTCTTTGTTAAATTATGCCACAATCTTTCAAAATACAGACATTTGGGAATCAGTTCTCATACGCAAGTCTTAAGCAAATACTTGTGGCATCATCCTGCAAAAGGAAACTTTGTAAAAATTACTTAAAATACATATACTCTATAAGGAAACTTTACTTGGGAGCATTCCTCTGTCTTTTACTAAAAAATAGGCTATATAAACGTGGTGTTAAGGTGCATTGGAAGCTTTTAGAGGGTCTGAAGGTATTTACAATTTCTAACTTTGGGGCCCTATTTTAATGCCACTTCCTTTAGCTTTTGTTCTGATTCCCAGGATTTACAGACTTTCAGAAGGACAACAGACTACCTACGTGTAAGAGATTTTAGATAAAGCTGCAACTGTCTTCATTCTTTGCATTTTTTGGTCTGTATTTCCTGCTAAAGTAATTTGAATAAGCCAGTTACATTGAAATCTGGTCCTCCATCATGCAAATAAGTTCATGAGTGTGGACGTCTCTGTCTTCTGTGGAATTGCAAGGGGAGTAAACCTGCCATTTTTTGTACAAGGGGTCTGCACAGGATGCTGGGGTCATGCTTTGTGCTCATTTCTGAGGTTCCATTTGCACTACATTGGAAGAAGATTTCAGGCAGAGAGGATATTTAAAGAAAATAAATAAAATGCTAAAAATACAGGCTGAATTTTGTTTTCTAGGTGCAGGCTCCAAACACACAGTTTAAACATGCAGTTTAAATACAAGTTTTTCTAAAAAATAGTGCCTGGGAAAATATCACTTGGAGCTTGATGGAAATATCCCCAAATGCCCATTGTGTACAATTTGATCAAAAGTGCTATTATAAGAAGTGTTTTATTTAACTGTTAAATCTCTTTTTCAGTGAGATCATATGCACAATTAAACTGGATTCACACTAACCAGGAACTCAAGAAAAAATTACTTATTTTTCAAAGTCGTGGGACTCCTTGATGCTGTTTAGGTGCTAGTGACCTTAAGAAAGAGTAATTTTTTCGGCTACCACCTCACACGCTGGCACTGACAGCAGTTTAAGTGTGTTACACTTGCTTCACTGCTCCGTAGGGTTACTATAAGAAGTCAAACAATTGGAATTTCTTCAGGAAACTATATGCCAGGCAAAGAACAACATTTCCTATTCTACTTGAAGGCGACTTTCTTGAGAGAACAACACTGTAGGGCTCTATGTGCAGGGTGACACTCACAACTGCTGAATTCCACAATTATTCTGTAAACAATGCAGATGTGGGCTAAATGGAGAGACTTGCCAAATTTGCTGAGGTAAGGGCTGCTGGAAACAAACAGGAGTAAATATAAATGCCTTGGTATGCGAACACCTACAACAACAATTACCCACTCCCTCCCAAGTTTAGCAGGTTGAGTTCCCACATTATAATGCTCTTAGTTTTGGGAGAAAGCCAGGTATCAATTTTTGTTCTAGAGAGGGAAAAAAAAAAAGACAAAACCACTTAAGTGTTTGAGGCACTGCATCAAAAATGGTCCAGTGTCATTTTATCTGAAGATACATAGCCAAATGCTACACAGCACAAACTTGATCTCAGCTTCCTTTTCTTTTAAAGGCAAAGCATACAGCTGCAACTGCCTACATAGACATGCAAGCTGTTGGAATGAACAGCTTTGGGAGTGAAATCATGGCCGCATTGAAGCAAATATGAATTTTATTTTAAAAAAATCTCTTCAAGACAGTACAGATCATCATTATACTAGAAAACTTTAGAAATAATATATATACCACAAAAATACTTTTTTAAAAGTACAGTTACTTGACATTCAGTTATTTTACCAGATCTAAATGGCCATAATAATACACCCAAAATAGGACTGACTATAAAATTACCTTTATGACATCGTGACAAAACCAATTCTTCTCCCATCCACTGTAGTATTAATAAATCAGAGAAAAAAAGCATCAATAAACCCTTGCAGCACTCAGCTGTAATCCTTTACAAATATGAATGTCACTTTCCTTTATTTCTAAATGAAAACAGATTCTTTCTAAGCCTCCAACCTTGACACAAGTTCTTTTCATTTTTCCTTCTGGTAGTTATGAAGCACCCTAGAAAATCTGTGATTACCAAACAAGCCTATTATACATAGGAGGCATTTTGACACCATAGTGACAGCAATAACACAAACTTCAAGATAAGTAGATCATTGTTTATTTTCTCCCTCAGTTTCCTATTTGTGTTCCTTGTGGGAATAATTTGTCATTAAAAGCAGAGCAAGGCGTAAGAGGCATAAGAACACTAGCGGGAATTTTTGTTGCATATCCTTTTCAGTAAACATGAAAATTATTTTTGCCTGAAGAATTTTTTGCCTAAATATCTACTTCATATTTTTATTCGGTCCAGTGCCTCCTTTTTCTGAATTCTTAATTTTCAATCTCTTACACGTGTTTTGTGATAGCAACAAGTCAAGTTTCCCAAGAGATCCAAACCCAGTGTCTGAACTGTTACACAGAGAGCCTGAGACTCACGAGGTGAGTTCACAGCACTCATACACGAATGCATGTCAGGAGTCCATCCAGCAAAATTTCTGCGCATCCAAAAGATAACGGCGGCAAGCAATACTAGCCTTTGAATCAGGAGTCCTCTTGCAGTTAAGTTTATTTTTCTGCAGTAGGAACAGTGGCTCTGTACAATCTGCATATCTTGGAAAAAAACCACTGCTGTACACAGATCTCATGAGGAGATCAAGACCAAAGAAGAGGGCATTTAATCTTACACATACTTTTCCTATACTTCCCATTGCTTTCTGCTGCAGCAAGTACTCGTATTCAAATCAACAGGACTTCACACATGCTTAAAGACAGGCATGTGCTCAATGGCTTTCTGAGCTTGAGGTCATCCTTTAAATTGTTATTAAACAAGAAAAGCTTATAATCTGATATTAAATAGTGGGCCAGACCTCAAGAACTACTCCACTTTTACTCAGTCAATGTGACTCTGTTTGACTGACGACCTCAGGGTTTGGCAAGCCCTATTTTTGTGAAAAAAACTTCCTGTACCATATGTCAAAGCTGGTATGTCCACTAGTTCCGCTAGGGACACAGATGATGGCCCTGCAGGCAAGAGGAGTAAATCAGTTGCAGATTAGAGCCAGGTTCACTTATGTGGCACAGAAAACCTGTTTCTAATGTACATGGCTGGGAAAAATGCATGCAGTGTGACAGAACTAAATAACAAAAGTTCTTCCTCAGTGATGATGACAGCAACAAAATTTATCAGTAATGCAAGGTACGCAATACCCTCACTGGAATACAGTTCAACTTTAAATACTCTTACATTATAACTCATAAAATGACTACAGAGCAAGCCTATTAATTTATTTTCTTTCTTTTTCTGCTTAGTGCAATGTTTTTTTCGTTTTTTTTTAAATGATGATAAGAGAATTTTTTCCAATGAGCAACTTGTTACTCGCCACGTTTATGAACTGAAGACATGCTTAATTAAAGTCAGTGTCAAGAATAACTAATGTTCATTAGTACTTTGGGGATCACAAAATATAAGTCTATCAAGATATGAAATATACAATTATTTGTGTAAATATTTTATAAGCCAGTTTGTGCTCCCACCCATCTTTTTTTCCTCTCTGCTGCTGGTAGTTTCAAAATCAATTTAAAGTGCTTTTTGCATCTGAATAAATTGCCTGAGAACTGTCATTTGAATAATGCATAACTTCCTACTGAAACTAAAAATATTTATTTAAATCATGTAATGAAAAAAAGCATTTAAAGTGAGTGGAGGCTGTCCTGCAAATTGCTGGAACAAATTTCTTACCCTGATGTATATTTCCAATACTTTGGTCAATACCTGCAGCTGGCAGCACCATATGAACATCTCAGCCCTCCCCACTCCCTACTTCTTGCAGCCTCTCTGGAGCGGGGACACCTGCTCTGCTCAGGCAGGCTCTCTGTTGACATCAGTCTCCAGCTCACTTCCATACGAACGAGACTCTATTTCACAATACTACTTACGGCCCACGTGCACTTAGGGTTCCTGTCTCATTCACTGAAAAAAGCGGGTAACAACGGTACATAACAACACACTCCACGTGGGTGTAGCCATTCCAAAACCTTAAGGTGGCCAGGCTGTGAGAAGGGGAAGTAGCAGAGAAAGGAGATGAGTATTGCATTTGCCCAGGTTAAATCTCTGAGCTCTGACAGGAGCGTGAGGGCAAATGGAAACCAGAAGAAACAAGCTTCTCTTCAGGAGTGTTTCTTCTTGCTCATGTACAGAAAACTGCAGCTCTGTGTTAAGACAGCAAAGAGATCCACAGCATGTAGGTTCAAATCAAGAGCTTAGAAAAGACATGGCAATTTCTTGTGCTAAAAAACCCAACCAACCAAACCTCCCCCCATCTTTATCCAAACCTCTCTGCCTACCGTTCATGACTAGATCCAATCCCTTGAACATCCCCTTTCCTCCCCTTTCTCCCTGCTCCCGATGGGGATCCAGCGTCTGGGGACATCTCCCTTCTGCAGCTGATCGGGCAGGTTTACATGGGAAACATAATAGGATACGGGAACACCACAAACAGGTGCTTTCTCTGAAGATTTGAATAGACCCTGTGAGGCTTATTTCCCCATGAGCGAATTGCAATCAGATCTCAGTTTCATAATCCAAATAACAGCTTACATAACAGCCATGCAGTCTGCGGTGGGGGACTGAGGTCTTACAGCAAGGGGGCATGTAACATGTGATCTCATCAAGAGATTAGCACGGAGGTGTCTCCCCCTGTCCCCACCCTTTATGTGCAGTAAAGCCTCAAACTATCAAAGCCTTTCCATTGTTATAACTTCAAGCAACACAATCCCTTCACATTTCTTAACTAATGAACTGTACCTACCTCTTTCCTTTACTCTCCCCCTTCTCGGACATGCAATGACATCAGGAGATTATGTTTAGTTTAATCAAGTCGGGGAGATACAAACATTCCTGAAAATATACTCATTCCTTCCTGCTCAACAGATTAATAGCATTTGATTTGACGTGACTGTAAGTTTACACGCTTCAAAGAATTTTTAAAGTGATACCTTCTAAAAAAGGAAGGAATAAAAAAAATGTTCCTGTATATTCTGCATGACTGAGTGATGCACTGGTTTTTTGAGTATTCACAATCTGTTTTCATGCCTTGGTGCTAACAGTTGTGAACAAAAATCAACTCCAGTATTGTAGCATTAATGGGGAACAGTCTGGCCTCCACCTAACCCTGAAGATAATTACGCTAAAACAATAGTGATGAGCATTCAGCTAACTAGCTCTAACAAGGAAAGACTGCTGCTGCCATTCATCAAAACGGCCATTTGAATAATGAGGAGAGATAGCTACTGACATATTTCAGCAGGGGAGGCCATCCTGCTGGGAGCTTCTTTCAAAATGCCAAATTCTATCAATTTAAAAAGCAAACATCACGCTCTCTTTGGTTTGTCTGGTGATCTGGGGAGAAGACACATAAGTGATATGGTACCGCCCAAGTTTGAATAAAGAGCTGGAAGAGATACCTAAGGAGAAAAAAAAAGCCGTAGTGTACATATCATTGTAATCTTCAGTCCCCTGAAAGGACTAATCCTAATTATGAGGTACATGACTGCTGTCAGTCAGGGAGAGCAAATCCCTTGCTTTCTGTAAGAAGCTACTAATCTGATTATTGTTTTACATTTCTGGTGATTAGTTAAAGAATGTACATCTCAAGGAATCTGAATGTCCTGACTGGACAGAGAGTAAACCAGCCATTTAGAAGAAAAGTTTGCTTCAAATAAACGTACAGTTATAAAACATATTTGGACTAGCAAATATTGTGTGCCAGAATAAAACAGAAGAAAGATACCCATTTCTTCTGCTTTTGTAGGTGACCTCTAGTATGTCAGCCACTTTATCACAACAGAGATCACAGCTGATTTTCTAAAATAACACCAACAGGGAAGATAAAAAGGCAACGGACCATTCAAGTACAAATTAGTAAGTACAAATGTGTTGTACTGGCTTGTGTTTTGTATCTGAAGGCAATTTCTCCCATTTTAAATTTGAAGTTGCCATGATGGTGAGGAAATGTATTCTAATTCATCTGTGGAAAATATATAAAAGAAGGTGTCCTTTCATAGGAAAAAGGAAACAAAGGAATTGTATGTAGTATTTTCCAGTGACTTGCTACTGGAGGCAGCAAAGTTGCAGATACCTCCCACGCTGTAAACAGTCTTGACTGGTAAAACTGCTGTAGGTTTTCTCATATTCACCTTTGTCACCAAAAAATATGCTTTTACTGTTTGTGGAAAAAACGCCACTGTGAACAGAGGTGCTTTCCAGACCAACTGGCAAGAACCACATTCAAAATTTCTCTTACGACAGGCATCCATTGTCAGCTGCTGAAGACAGTGGAAATCATGAGCAGCACAGCTTCAGCAGCTCCGCTGTCAGGAAGTCAGGGGCTTTTCTCTCTGCTGACTTGCCACACAAGGGGGAATATATTGACTTTCTTAAAAAGCTCAAAAACAAATCCAGGACTACCAGGCAAAGAAGATGTTAAGATAATAGGTTGTCGTGGTTTAACCCCAGCCAGCAACTCAGCGCCACGCAGCCACTCACTCACTTCCCCCCCTGTACCCAGTGGGATGGGGGAGAGAATTAGAAAAAAAAGGTAAAGCTCATGGGTTGAGATAAGAACAGTTCAATAGAACAGAAAGGAAGAAACTAACAATGACACTAATAACAACAAGAAAGTGACA
>JAVKLA010000005.1:21283176-21293786 GCA_034782735.1 Sagittarius serpentarius | reverse complement strand
CTGTTCTGTTGAACTGTTCTTATCTCAACCCACGAGCTTTACTTTATTTTCCGATTCTCTCCCCCATCCCACTGGGTTCAGGGGGGAAGTGAGTGAGCGGCTGCGTGGTGCTGAGTTGCTGGCTGGGGTTAAACCACGACACTCAGCGTCCTACTTGCAAGAGTGAAACAGGAAAAGTGGTTGCAGAGGACAAGACCTGGTCTCTACAAATACTGCGACTGATGCAAAATATGCCCTCTTGAAGTTAAGCTATTTATCTTCTGAAAATTTTTCTGGAGGCATTGAGGAAGAATCCTGCCCCATTCTTTCCAGGGTTCCGGCTGAAGGGTAACAAGCCTGAGTGTAGTCTCTATAAAGGCAGGCTTAGTCATTAGGATGGAGTCAGCAGCAAAACCCTCTAAGCTGGTTCTGTAATCACATTACAGGTTCTATATAGCAGTGACTAAACCTGCTGCATGGGGGATAGACACTTCCTACCTGTCTCTCTGGGTCAGCTTTATCTTTGCGTTACCCTGTCAGGGTGTGAAGTGCACAGATGAAACAAATCACCAGCTGTGGGCCAGGTGTCACTCAAGGAGCCTTTGATGTGAAAGTGTCGCAAGGCACAACGCATGCAACCTAGGAATTAAGCTTCCCAGATGGACAGCACTGGCTAGTTAACTGCAAACACGCAGAGAGACCATTGTGCTGGCTGTGCTACCGACTCATGCTCGCTTTAGCAAGCCACCTTGTCTCAGTTTCCCTTCTCTGTAAACCAAGAATACTAGTAAAGACTTCCTATACCTCACAGGACGGTCATTAGAACTAATTAATTTCTGATATCAAAGTTCACTGAAGATTTAACATTATAAAAGAACTGGGTATAACTGTAAATGCATTTTTGTGTTATAAGTTGCATATATACACGTGGCACTATTACTGAGTATGTAACATCTACTTACTGGATACCCTGGACAATACAACAGTGTTCAGAAGCCCCATGGAGATAGCAGCTGCATAAATTCCATCAGAAGACGCTTTTGTGTTCCAAAACTTTATCAACTTCATCTGCTGAAGCTGGGAACAGTATATGAAATGTAGAATTCCTTTTTTTTTTTTACTAAATATTCTGGGAACAGTATATGAAATGTAGAATTCCTTTTTTTTTTTTTACTAAACATTCATTGAAATAATAATATTTAAAATTCCATTCCTGGAATAAATGTATATGCTACAAATAAATGCTTTTTCTTAATCCTTTATTATTCTTGCTTATCTGTTGCAACAAGCCTTAAGGATCTTGTTACTGTTGTTTTATTATTTTTTAATGTGTTTGATTAATTAAAGAAGGTATTAGATTTTTTTTGTTTTCCTGACAGTCCTCATTATGAAAGTATGCAGGTGGACTAGGGATAATTAATACCTTGTATTTATAAAGCACTTTTCCTCAATAGTTATTCTGGTTCTTTCCAGACAAATTCTCTGTGGTCTCCATTTTACAGATGAAGTAACTGAAATATTTCTGAAGACTAAATGTAGGAGGATAAGTAAATACTGTATATCTTAAGTGACCTGCAGAAGCGTTATCAAATGAAGCAAAAAAACAGTCAAGAAGCCACACTAAAGGTATTGTTCACTATTTCATTGACTAGTAGCTGAAACCTGAGACTTTCAAAAGTGATTTACTTTGCCATGAGGAAGAAAATTATGGTTGGTTTTTTTTTCTTGATGAATTTTTCAGGGAACATGTATGTCTCATATATGATTAGCAGTGGGACTAATTTGCATTTGGACAACTGTTCTACAAAGCCTTGGTCTTCTCTGCTCAAGTGACAGCTGTCCCGTGTGTGCTCCTCTGCAGGGGCTCCCTGCCTGCTGCCTATGCCACCACTCACACAACGGGAACACCCATTTTTCAGTTTCGTGCATTTCTTTAGGCAACGTGGTCTTGTCAGGTGGCAGTGGGTTTTGGCTCCTGCGTATACAGCTGGTTTTACAACCCGGGGTAGCTGAATGCTTACTCCACCCATTTGTTTAATGAGACCTGCAATCAGCTTCAATTCCAATAAGTCATTAACACCTCTCCCACAGCAATACAAAGCCAAAATTGGGCAGGTTTGTTACGCCTGTTGCAGCATGCAGTGGAGATACTTTGTGCAGGTTTTAAAATGTCTTTATTAATTCATGTTCATAATAACTAGAGAGAGCCATCCTCCTTGCTACAGCAGCAAGGAAAATGAGTAGCTCCTCTCGACTTTTTTCTGTATGTTTATGGCTTGAAGTGTATAACATTTTCCTAACCTCTGAATTTCATTTCATAAATATATCAACCAAATAAAAACACTACTGTGAATGGTTCCCAATTTTTTGTTCCTCACAAGAGAAAGATGTTAAGGATTAATAAATATATAGGAACTACATCTGGCTTAGAAAGTCCCCACTCAGTAACTGGTGGAATACAAGGTGTCATAAGCATCTCTTCTTGTAATCATCTGCCAGTATCTGCTTTTGTCCTGTTTCAGGACAAAATACTGTGCTGGATGGATCCTGTATGGCTTTTCTCCTGTTCTTAAAGGACAGGAAATAGTTGTTACTTCAATACCTGAATTCGACCTGCTAAATGCACCTTGCTACAGCATGTAACACCAGGGAGCTGGTGTTTCCAGAGAAGAGAGTTTATATGTGAATGACACACACCTTCATTCATTTTTGTTGTGTTTTTTTTCCTTTCTGGGAATGAAGATGAGGTTATTAGCATAATATCTGCTTACGCCTGAGACAAAAGAGGAGGAACATGGTACAAGAGGGCAGGATGTAGAGGAGGAGAGAGATGTATTCCAGAAAGTGATCTGTTCAGTAAACTGGGCAATGACTGCTTCTTTACACCGTAAAAGTCCTGATGCAAAAAAGTAACATTTAGCTTTAGTATGTTTTCATTAACTTCAGCATGTCTAAGCATTTGTCTGTGAACTGTTGCTGTAACATGGAGGGCTGTACGGATAGAGTCTACAAACAAGGGTGAGTATTAGCAAGTGCTTTGCATTTCGCAATGGGCAGAGAATACTGCATGCTCAATGTCCAGCCCCCTGCCCAGGACTCCTCTCTTCCCTGTATGTTGCACCTCTGTGTTTTACTGGAATGATTATAAAGTATCTGTATACATCTGTTCGCTGAAAGTGAGTTAAGATCGATAAATAAGGGATAAAAACGGGCTCTCTTTCAGGGGATTTTCATCCTAATTTTTCATCTATACATTTGCACGATCTGGAATTGGAGCTAACTGAGAGAGTTGGACCCCACCAGAAAAATGAGCTGATTTTCAGCAACTGAACATCTGGATTTTTTCCCTTAGGAAAAAAAAATAGACAAGTAAATATTAATATGACATAGTTGATTTAAAAAGACGGATTACAGAAGACATTAACGTACAAGATTTGTATCATTTTGTTGGTATGTTGGGTGCAGAACAGGAATGCAGGTGTTCATTCCAATTATGGTTTGGCAATTGCCAGAATGACAAAATCTAGCATTAATTTTGTTCCTTATTTCTGATACCTTAGCGAAAAGGCCAAGGACAGAAAGTATATGGAGCTCTACCTCTCACTCCCTAAAATCTCCTCTCTGTTGCACCTCAGCTGGTCTGCTGGGAACATACAGAACCCTTTAATTTCTCTGGCTATGTCTGTAACTCACCTAGGAGCTCAGTTTCCGTTGCTCTCATCCTAATTCATTTCCCAAGCTCTACATTTATTTTAAAACATGGACAAAGAATTCTGCCTGAAAGTGTAAAGAGAAAAGCAGGTCAAGACATAGACTTACCTTGGCACTCTCCCTTTAGCACTATTGTGTGGTTGTAATTGAAATATCCTTTTTAAAAGTGTGTCCTGTATTTTTTTTTGCCACAGGTTGGCTTGGGAATGCAATGTAGTAATTCATTGCCTTTTTCTGACAATTTGCAATTATAATTATTTTATTGCACTTTACATTCTTTAGAGCCCATAATATATGGTGTGTGGGGCATTCATGGGATTCTGATGTGGGGAATCGGGTAGAGTTCACGTAAGTTCTGCTACATACATTGGAAAGACCTATATAGACTTCAAGACAATGAGGTAGCTAATTTTCACCTATAAAACATAAAATTGCCTCCCCGGTGGTAGCAGGTAGGCTTCTGTATGGTCCTCATATACAAAAGCAAGCAATTAAATTGATACAAAATATGGATTTGGAAGAATTGTAAGCTTACAGGGGCTGGGAACTCTTTCATGATCTTTGCGTCTGCAGATTCTAGACCAATGATGCATAATTTTTGCTGAGGCTTATAGACATTGTCGCAGTATAATTATAATCAGTAAATATAATTAAAAAAGTCATCAGTAGAGTATCCGTATCACCTGCAATATTCTTTGCTTCTTTCTTGTAGACCTAAGGCTGTTTAATGGAATGTTTTTTAATTAGGAAAAAAAAAGATTTACTAATTTAATGTGTTAATGTCAGAATTAGATAACAAGAGAACATTGTGTTTGTATATTAATCATGGGAGGTTGGATACAATTTGTTTTTTCAGAATTCTAGCTCTTGCCTCAAGCTTTCAGTCAGCACTTCAGAAAGAAAATCTGAGCCTTGAGTTTCGTACTTCAGCTGCCACAAAAATAAGTGTAGGCTATGTGACTCAAAAAGATGTACTTTTTAAATGATGCAGATTCTTGTTGCACTGTTTAAAATATCTTATTGGCAAGACTATACCAGTTTAACCATACAGAGTGGCAATGGCCCAAAAATACTAATCAGCAAAGGCAGAAAATTTACTTAAGTTGGGTGTAGATGGCTTGGGTTTACATGATGCTGCCAAACTATTTTTATCATTATAGTCTAGACCTTGGCCAAAAGTTAAGAACAAAAATCCAAGCACGTGTAAACTTCAAAGATCTTTTACATTTGAGCTAAACCCAAAGTGTGTTGACATTTCCATGTCTGAGTTCAGAAGCTATCAATTTTATGGCATTTTAAAACCTTTGCATAAGTTTTTGTCTGTAAATAGCACAAGAAACAAAAGAATAAACAAAACAGAAGTCCAGAGTGAAGCACCAGGCTTTTGGGGAACTCTAAGGGCAATCTTAAGAGATTTTTTTCTGTTGTTATGTTTCCAATAGCAGAAAAAGTATAACCATATAGTGAGTTTATACCATTATTAATAGATTACAAGAGTCTGGTCCTAATTTCAGCGGAAGAATGCTGATTTATACGTAGTGAAGATCTATCTCTTATTTTAAAACTTCACTTAGAAATACATCGGTGGTTAGCAGGGAAGCATTGTCTTTGTTTATAGCAGTGTGATATTGAGGGTAATCTGTCTATTCACAACTGATTAATCCTATTTGATTCCGGTGACTCTTACATTATGTTTGTATGAACTGGTACCAGGCTATAAACTGCATTTGAGTATTGGGTTTGCCTGTTTATTGCGATATAACTTTAACTTCATCTTGGACTGAAAACATACAGGATTGGTCACAGAGCTAATGAGAAAACTTAAATTTTTGTGGTCCTCTAGGACACAGAACCCCCTGAACAAAGAGTGGTCAACTGTTAGGACCAGTCCTTTGTTTCAAGGCTGAACTGTGGGAAGGAGGTAGCTAAGCAATAGGACATTGGCTCTAATACCTCAGTAGGGCTGGTCAGTGGCTATGCCCTGACAAGAACCGTATGCAGTTCTTAACAGAGAAGGCCATTTTGTGAGAGAGAGAAGAAATGCAGTGCAGGAAATAGTGCCTCTTTAGACGCACTTTGTAAATGCCCTGCTAAAATCCTGGTGAACATGAAGGTAACAGCACTTGGCCTAGATGATCATTGTAGGTCCCTTCCAACTGAAATATTCTATTCTATTCTGCTCTATTCTATTAGGTAACTAAAATCTGACTGTGAACCATAATGTACGCTCATCTTGCTCTAACTGTTAACACATGAACATATGCTTCTTCCATATACATGCAATTCAGGGAATGAGTAAAGTGGAACTGTGAAGAGATTTCTGGACATGTAATAGCAAATATGGTTTACAAAAGCATGAAATAGAAAGTTGCAAAATTTTACTGCATATGCATGAGCTAGAGGGTCTCATGCGATGCTTGTGAATACATAGTATGCATAAATTATAGGTTAAGGTCCAGATTCTATTAAAGAATTCAGCAACTTATTCAGAGTAGTTTTTAATCTCCTAACACCACCTTATTACATGAATAGGTGCTGGGGTCACTATGGCTATTCTAGTCTTTAATGGTTTTATAGTATATGATAATGAAACTACCAGCATGCTTCACAGTAGTACTTTCATCATGTGTTCATTGACTATATATATTGTTGCCTAGTACAAAAATACCAAAGTTTTGCCCTTTTGGAGTACCCTTTTTAAAGTAATGAGACATTTACAGAGGAAAAAGACAACTCACTTTGAATTAAGATAATAGACTACGATTCTCATTACAGGAATGACCTCTTTAATCCTTCCTGTGATCTCCCCAAGGGTACAGTGTTGATGGTAGGGGAGGGAATGCATAGAGATTACATGCATGTGGGAGAAACACAGCACGCCATGTCGAAAGACCATCTCTAAATAGTGATCCAGTATCCCTATAGAGAAAGAACAGCTCATTCAAAATGCAAATCTAACAGGCATAAACCTCAGTATAGCCACTTGTGTGAGAATGGAGCAGAAGTGGTTTGGGTTTTTTTCTCTACTCTGAGGAGTAATTTATAACAACAATATTCATTCTGTCTAAGCAGTCTCTGGCACCAGAGTATGCATATCAGCAAGTGTAATACAGTCATTCACTATTGGCACTTCAGGCCAATAAAGTTTATTTCACTCGGAGTGCTGACATGGCTGTCTGCAAACAAGGCTCTGAGAACTAAGACAGCTGGAACATCGTTAAAGAATATTGACTTTCTCTCTTCTTTTTTATCTTTTTCCCTTTGGTGAAACTTTAGTACATTTAAGAATGCTAGTCACCTCCCGAAACATGAAAGCAAAACTGGCAAAATCTATTTTTATATTTTTCTCCATGTATATCCCAAGTAACATAAAACAGTGAAGAAGATTAAAACATGCAACAGATCTGGGGAAGAAAAAAAAGGTTTTGTATATTGCCCAGATGGTTGTATCAGAAATTTCATAAAGGCTTTTTGTGAGTTTAAAGCTGGCTATGTAGGGAGGGGCTGACGATTATTAATAATTTAGTACCTTTGGCAGGATCAATATGACTAATTTGTTATGTCTGCAGAGCTAATTCCTATTCCTTTGTGAACTGAAGACGTGAAAAATTGAAGTAACAATTTAAAAGGAAAAGCATTTATAGAGATTAAG
This sequence comes from Sagittarius serpentarius, assembly GCA_034782735.1. NCBI lineage: Eukaryota > Metazoa > Chordata > Aves > Accipitriformes > Sagittariidae > Sagittarius > Sagittarius serpentarius. The sequence goes on along the minus strand of JAVKLA010000005.1, from coordinate 21,286,444 downwards.
GGGAATTGGTTGATTCTGTTTTAAGGTTAAGAAAAATTAATAATCTAAGAATAAATTAGGGAGTTCTTTCACAGTTGTAGCATGTGCAACTTGATGAACTTGCTACTTCACTTTTTTACTACCAGAAGCGGTTTCTGAAAATCGGACTTCAAAACTGATACACATTCGAGTTATTTAAAAGAAACACCCTTGCGGTAGCAGCACACCTCTGGTCTGATTCCGTGATGCCGTCTAGGAGTCCTAAGCAGTCCCTACTGTGAAGTTACATAGCTTAGTACAGACTAGACGAATACGGGAAGCTAAGTTCCGGCCAAAGGAGAGGGCATTTGAAAGAAACTGGTCTTCCTCCCTCTTTCTTTCCTGAACTATTCAAGTCATTGAGCGAAGTTCATCCCAGCGTAACAGTGTATGTCCCTCATAGAGGTTTCCACGCTGGCTCAGACTCCATAGGAAGAGCCCTGAAGAGCAAATGCCACAGATAAAGGTTAGCAAGGGCAGAAAGCAGCCACATCCTCTCCTTTAGTGAAAGGTGAAGGACCACGCACAAATCTATGGCGTGGAAATAGCAGGCAGTGCTGCCAGCGATATGGCTGTACATCTGCTCCATCTACTCCATCTGCTCCATCTACCGCCTAAAGCGTTCTCATACGCTCAGCTCGCAATCTTTGGTGTGAAGCTGCCCCAAATGACAGACCCTTCAATGAGCAGTCCTCTCTCTTTCTCTGGTGGCTGCCATCACAGTTACAGAGCAGGGCTGGTTTCCTGGTCTTTCTCATTGATCTGCATTTTCATGATCTTTGCATTAGCATTTCATGCCTTCAGGTCCTTCCTTGTGGGACAGAATGCCTGTCTCTCTGCTGTTGTTGTGGACACATTGTCTGCTATGTAATGATGGAAAAGCACATCTCTGCAGCATGGCTTAAAAGGAAAGACAGAAATAGGATGTTTTGTGCAGAAGGAGAACAACCAAAAAAAAAAAGCACATGGAACAACTGGATCACGCTCAAGAGGAAATTTCCAAGAGAAATTAATGGTGAAATTGATCTCTTGTGACGTTTACAGCTGTTAAATAAAGAACAGACTATTTGGCTATAGCAAATACAAAAAGCATTATTACCCAAATGTCAGTTTGTAGAGTGTCCTAGAGTGGGTTCCATTTCATACAAAGGGGAAACAAAGCTGAAGAATTCTTGCAAAAAGTTTAAATGTTTCAGTTTAAATAACTATACTATGCAATGCAGGGGAAACACAGCTTGAAGAAATGTCAGCGTGGACTTGCAGTACTTGGTGCAAAGAAATGTATTACACTGCTGTAATTAAAATACGTATGTAAGATTTAAGTCCTCAGTCACTGGCAAAGGACTGTGAAGCACAAATTATTTCAGTATTCCATTAACAATTGAACCCTGGAAGGAAAGTTACACTCAGAGCAGTCCCTATTAACATGTTCAACCAGTTTCTCAAATGTTTTTGCAGGAAGTTGGTTGCTGTTTTTTTGGGGGTTTTTGTTTTGTTTTGTTTTAATAATTGCCAGATTTGTAGGCAGATTTGTAGGAGTGGGCAGTTGGACTCTTTTTTAAATCTTTATACACTTTATTTGCTTGCAAGTACATCACTGGCATAAATGTATATATATACACGTCCTTAAAAGCAGAAAAGCCAGTTGTAACTCAACATCTGCTTGGTTTGGCTTGTAAAGTGTTCAGAAGAGCACTCTGGAGATTGGGGCAGTTATATTCTTTGTCATGCAAAAGGAGTAAGTAAATAAGTTATTAAAAGAACTGGAATAGGGACTGCAAAATAAAGCTATTTTCATTGTATATGACACAATTTCATTTTTAATTGCAGTGATATTAGGTTTAATAGATTTCCTAAATAAAAGAAAGTCAATTAAAGGAATTCTTTATAATATTGCAAAGAAATCTGGTTTTACACAAGGATAACTATGATCCTTGGATTATTAACAAGAATAAATAACCTTCATGCACATGTACACACCTAATTTACTCCTTTGTATACAGGTGTAAGATGTACAAGCATTCTGCTTTTCACATACACATTGAAATTATATGAAATTATATAAAATTATATAAACAACAACACCATGTAAGACAACAGAAGATCTAGGCCCTGTATGTACAGTGGAGAAAAATTATTTTGAATTTAGCATAAGGGTAAATGTGAAGTCTTTCTTTGACTAAAGTAATGAAAAGGATGTTGATGGAGAATCCTGGCCAATGTAATCAGCTAATGAATAAACGGCAGCTATCAAAAGTACTAATTATAATGGAATTCTCTTTTTTTCAACATTACTTTATGGTTTTTATTTTATAGTACCAGAATGTTCCTGTACCACTCACTGGTGACTTCACGTGGTTTTGGGCTCATATTGCATTATTTTTGTTTAAAAATATAAATGATTAAATAAAGAGATTGCCAGGAAAACTGGACGTCTTTTAGTCAGGGTTAAAATTCAGAGCTAATTTTACACAAACCACTTATGCTTCAGGATTGCTCTTACGTTTCAGAGAGTTAATGTAATTCTGAAGTTGCAACACACTTCCACAGTGTTTCTAGTTTTTCTTCTGTACTCAATGGCAAAACACTAATAAATAATAACTTCAACCTTCAAAACATTTGCTTAGCATTTTTCTTAGGTCTTGAAGCACTGAGCAACAAATTATTACCGTCAGGCCAACTAAAAAGACAAATTCCATGCTGGGTTCTTCTCCTCAACAGTACTCTATTAGCAATTTTTTCCTAATTAAAGGGCCTCAGCTGACCTAGTACTTCAGGAACCACACCAGAGATTTTAAAATTTTTAGAAAACTTAATTACAGCAAATAAATTTACCAGCAGGAACAAATTGATTATTAACAGAAGCTACCGCCATCCCAAAGTCCTTGTGTTCCAAACAGAGAAAACTATAAGGCTGAAATAAACCTTCCAGTGAAAATATTTCTGGCTACATCTCAAATAAAATACAACTTTCAGAGTGGTGACAAGGTTGTAACAAAATACTATTCAAGATTTTCTGATGGCTGCTGTTTGTCAATAGCAAAAAAAACCCAACTGCAAGTTGTCCCAAATCCCTAGTCAATCCAGAAGATATTGACTTTTATATTGCTCTGGCTTTTGTTTGTTTGTTGCATTAAATATAAGAGCAAAAACTCTGGATTGCAGTGCTTCTAGAAACTTTGTTTTAATTGATCTAGGCTACAGATATAATTAGGAAAATAAAAGTGAGTCAGTGATATTTTTATACAGT
>JAVKLA010000005.1:21243232-21283076 GCA_034782735.1 Sagittarius serpentarius | reverse complement strand
GAAACTTTGTTTTAATTGATCTAGGCTACAGATATAATTAGGAAAATAAAAGTGAGTCAGTGATATTTTTATACAGTATGTTGAAAATTATCATAACCAATTTACAAAAACTGCTGGAAATGTTGTATGTGCCTCAACACTCTCAAAGGGACCTGTCGTAAATAACTCTTTTCTTCCTGGAAAATACATTACTATTTTAGCTGGTTGAGGAGCTTTTATGAGGTTCCTTGCAATGAAAATTACTAGATAAAGAGGAACTTCAATGGCTTGAAAATAAGCCATGAAATGCATATTTTATAAGTGCAAGTTCAGTATGACTTGATATTGTAGTTCTCTTCTGGCACCTCGTCCATATCCTTTAAATAGCAAGCAGCAGCTCCCAAGCCTGTATATAACTTGAAGACAGTTACAAAGTGCTTCCCTCATGCTTACACCACACAACGTGACAGAGATGGGTGCAGGTGGCTGGGGGAGGTCTGAAAGAAACAGGAGAGACAGTGCTGTGCCACCTGGAAATAGAGCAACAAGGGCCTTGCAGAGCTGGTGTCATCTCTTACCTATGAACCATTTCTGGAGGTCCCCCCTCTCCTGGTTGTGTGCGGATCTGCCTTTTGTGTCTCAGCCACATGAAGATTTTCCTGTGCAGCTCACAGGGCAAGTTCAGTTCCATACTCCTCCTCAAAAGACTCTCCTTGTAACCCCAATTTATTTTTAAGTTATGCTTCATTTCACCTCTTAGGAAAGACCAACAGTAGACTCTTAGCCAATTTTGCTTTGTACTGTGTTGTGTGAGTAATTATGTTGAGGCACAACGTATTTATCCCGGTAGAGAAAAGAAATTCCTAATTACCAGAAAGATTTAATTGCATTTCTTTTAAATCAATATAAAATATTTAAATTATTTCTATTATCTCTACCTCACAGAATTCTTTAATTTTCAGTGTGTTTTGTTAGCTTTTTCAATTAGTTTAGCAGAGCTAATCAATAGATCATTTTCCATATATAGAATCAGCAAAGCAGGGCTTTCTAAATTACACTGCTGACTGAAGAACAGCCCTTTTCGGCTCCTTAGGCTCATTATAGAAAATTGTACTTGATTCATGGGCTTTATAAAATTTTTCTCAGATGACAGAATTTTCCTCTCTATCAGATTTAGCGTAATAGTAGGTTATTTAGAGATAAGTAAGGAAACAATCTGCAGCTTTCCACCAGAGAGTGATAAGCTAATTTGTTTCACTTAGCTCTGAGTGTGCTGAGAATGTCTTCACACTTTCTAAGGACCTGGGTTGCGCCATGTAAGCACAGTCCTGTACTGAGCGAAACTCCAGCACGGAGCCCCGAGGGAGCGCAGAAAACACGCTGCATGCAACCATAAAGGAGGGGTATGGAGCAGTTCCTCTAGTCCTTGACCCTTCTTCCTGTTTTTAGATTCATTGTCTCCCGATGAGGAAGGAAGCGAACTACTTTGTCCAGCAACACTGGGCAGTCTTTGTCCTTTCATTCCTCGTTCTGTACATCTGGGTAAGGAGCAAGAGGATGCTAGTCCTACACACTGCAGTTATTTTTGCTTTTTCCCCATTGTAGTTTTATTGCGTTAGTAACTTCATGTCCTACAGCTATCCCACACAGTATGGTATGTACACATCCACGAGGCAAGAATATTTTTCACCATAAAATGATTGTTCCTGACAGAAATCTCAATTTGTAAAAATACCAAGCTCAGGGAGGATAGACAATTTCCCAAAGAAGGAAGTCTTTTTCAGTAACAGAACCTCAGAAAATGGCTCTAATTCTCTTGAAGGCAGGTCATTTCATCTAACTAACTGTTACTGCAGAGCTGTACAAAAGCGAGTATTTCTGGGTAACCTGACCAGAGGGAAAACAATTAGGCTACATTACTGAACTGTAGTAATATGTTTTCTTGGCAGCAGACATGCCTCTGTGGTTACTGCCACATATAATGTACCCTCTTTAAAGACTAGAGCCTGGAAAAACAAACAATTCAGAAGTGTACAGTACTGAGTCCCACACACTGAGTACATGTTAGAAAACTGTATCTCAGTTGTGGATTCATAAGCTTGTTTTACCTCATTTCACACGTACTCAGACCTGCTGGTTCAGTTACTCTATTTCAGATGAAGAGAGAATCTGGTTCATTTTTCAAAGCTCAGCTAAATCATTACTGAATTCCCCTAATTCACTGGCAAAATAATGGAAAGAGAAACAGCAGCAAGGAAGCGTGATAAAAAGACCAGTGAAAAAAAACAGGTATTATGGATACAGAAGACACACACTCTTGTAGCTCATAAATATCTCTTCTATGCATAAATGCACATGCAATGCTGTTAAAACTTTATTAAGACTGAAACATCCATTGCTCAGAGTTTAGAAAAAGCACCTTTAAGATTTACCTATGCAACTCTTAATTCAGCCTTCTTGTATATTTACATTAGGACATTAACTTTAATTACATGACTATGTACTCTTGGTTTTAAGGGCCCTTTATTGCTTAATGCAAATGATAGAAGACGGCTGCTCATTTGAGAAACTGTTTAAAATTGTGGTTTAGGTTAATCAAGTGTAGTTATCAGTGAAAAAGCCCAATGTCCCAGGTTTTATCTACTTCCAAGAATCCTTACAATATGCATAGGCAGAATAATAATTTTAAGGTGAATACTTTTTATGGTGTTTGATACTAGACAAGTTTGATCGCTTCACAAACATTCCTGAATTTGTTTCTGCAACACCCCTATTAACTAAAAGCATTGTAACCTCCAGCTTGCAAATGGGAGAGCAGAGTAGAGATGGGTTAGATGTTCAAAGGTCACACTATCTGTGGTACTTTAAGGTGCCCACTTGGGACATTTATTTAATTTTCCTGAGAAGCTGATGTTATACAGCTCTTCATGTTTTTCAGGTTCAGGTTCCAGTAAGTTCAGTTGCAGTTCTGAGAGCAGAGAATTTCTCATAGGTCCTTATGTCTCATGCTGGACATGTAGGACACGAGGACATGCAATTAGCGATGACCTCAGAAAAGTCTGGTTTGCATGACTCAGAATTCCTCAGAACCATATTCAAAACTCCCAACAAGGAAATCCTCCTTTTTCTTTTTGATGTCTCATTTTAGTTACAAACAACCTCTCAAAAATAAGACCTAATTCACTCTTTGAATATGCCTCCTATGCATTGAATGTGAGAGGATTCTTGTGGAAATGATCACATCACTAAAGACTATATCATAATGCATATGTGTAAGGAGGCTGAATTAATACTACCCTAATAATTTTATCCTGGAATTTTGTAACTTCTGAGTACTTTAAGTTTTGGCTTTGTTTTCTTTCTTAGATGTAGGTATGTCTCTATGGACATGTTTTGTGTGTGTATTTGTGGTTTCCTTTCAGCTGCAACCTGAAAGTAGAGGCAGTCCATCTCAGGGCATCACAGTGCCTCCCTATGCATCCTGAGGAGGGATCAGGGTCTTGAGCTAAAGGATTGACTAAGAGATAGCAATTGCAGCTTTTTATGCTCTGTGCACAAGAAATAAATATAAATGTTTCCCACATAAAGTGTTTCTATCAGCAGACAGAAGAAATTTGGAATTAAAAATATCAAGGGTCTGTTCTGGATTCTAGCAGGAGTTTCTGTTCACCCCAGCCTTGACTGGTTTTGCATGGTCCTCTCCAATCATCCTATTGCCATTTCAGCATCCTGGCCTCTTGTTCCCTCCTGTTTCCCTCTTTATTTGGCCTCAGTCCCAACATGGATGGTTTGCTACATCTCTGAGCCTTTTGAAACTACTAAAACAACCGCAACAACCCCCCCCCCCCCCCGAACCTTCTGTTTTACTGTTCCTACCATCTCCTTTTCACAGACTGGTTTTACAGTCAGTTCCTGCAATACTTGGTCTGTTCCAGTCTACCTAAGTTTTCCAAACAATCCTATTTCCAGCCTGCTGTATTATGTTCCAGTTTTGACTCTTTGTCTCAGAAAGCTATTTAATCTCAGTGATCATTCTTTTCCAGCAAACCAGATGCCGTTTCCTCCACTACTTCCTTGATTCATGTTATTTTTCTTGTCAGACCGATCTATACTTTGTCTCTTCACTAGCTCATGGATGTAACCGCCCACACACCAGACTCCAGTCTCATTCTCCACAGCAAATCTTGTGTAGCTTTGTTTCCTTCAGGCTTCCAGTCTCATGCTTGATTAGCCCAATTTTCTGTTTTCTGACTGTTGATCCTATTTCTCCTCCTTCCCAATCCTATTGTCACTTGTATTTATTCATCAATACAATCTTATTCCTCCCTCACTCTCCTGCCTTGCGTTTCTCTTTGTACTCTTTGGGGAAGAGCCTGAGAGAGGGCCAGGGGGAGATTATTCGGACTACAGGATGGGCAGGTTCGCTGCCTGTGGTTGTGGTGGTAGGCTTGGTATTCCTGCTAGGACTTTTACGTAGGTGTGATCATATACAGGTTTTCTAGAGAATTAGTCAAAACAAGCCCTACAGAAGATAGATGCAGCAGGCAGATGTGCCATCCACGCAAGAGTGTGTTTACAAGGTAAAGAGTCTGGTACAAGGTGAACAGTCTCGTTAAATAGCAGAGGTAAAAGAAAGGGAGCAAAAGAAGATATGTTTATGGATCATGGGCTCTTTCTGTGCTGTAGGATAGATAAGGTATATAAAAATCCAGATCAGGATGCAAGTACAATGTAATATATTGGTATCTTGACCTCTATAAAAAAATGAGGGTAAAAAAACTTGCAAGGTTTTATTGGTCTCAGAAATCCTTTGTGATGTTGTGCCAATACATGGCAAGAGCATACATGAGTTAACGTGTTATGTGAGTTAGCATGCGAGCGTGTTAGAGCTCAACCCTAAATGCTGGACTTAGTCCATGGTCATTCTCTGAAAGAAAATAGTGATCTGCCAGCCCCAAGGTCTCTAAAACTACAACACTGGCAAAAAGACAAACTAGCAAATGCTAAACAAACAGGTCCAAGCAACTATTGCGTTTAATGGCTTTTTTGAGTTTTCACATTTGACCTGGTAACTCCAGACAGACTTAAACCCCAGGCAAATCTGTGCAGCCTTTCCTGAGGGTGGCAAAAGGCACATCCCTGATATAAAGGCTTTTTCCTTTTCCTTCAGATAACTTCTGCTTTCTTTCAAAGGAAAGATTTCTCCTGTTTAATATGAACAAAGCAATATATTTTTCTCAAGCTTCATTTTCAGAAATATCCAAATCATTCTGACTTAAATTAAAATATATGTAAAAACAATGCAATTCTGCCTAAGAAAGGCAACCAGCTTTTGAAATGTCAGCTCAATTATTTAAAATACAACAAAATTATAGGTGGCAGAATACAGCATCTTATAATGGGAACCTTAATAAAAGACACTGTTACCACTTCCATCTCTAACACTGAAACTAATTTAGAGTGCTCTTTTCCTAGAGGGTGTTTTACCTGTTTCGGAATTGTTTCTACCTTTGTTTGGTTTTCTAGTTTTTATCACCACTGAAGAAAAAAAAAAAAAAGAGAAAACAACTCGCTGCTTAAATTCTGATTACAAGGGAGAAAAAGTGTTGCAAACTGGACCACAGTTAGTGAAAGCTGATCTGAAGAAATATTCAACAGCAACAGCTGCCTGTCTGCATGGCTACTGAAAGGATCGCCTTTTACAGAAAAGATTAGCCTCAGGACTCTCTTCTAGTGAATCTACCCACCCAAAAAGTTCAACAGTAGCAAGAATCTCCAGCATCAGCAAATTCACTTTTTTTTTTTAATGGGTTTTCAATGAAAACCTTTCAATTTGAGCTTAAATTATGTAAGCATTTCCAGCTCCCAGCCCATATAGGAAATATTTGGGGATGGAGGGTGTAGACAATGTTTCAATTTCTTTGTTTTCTCTTCTAAACTATTTAAAGATAATTCTAAATGCTTCTGGAATCTCTTTCAATAACCTGCTTTGTAAGATCTTGTCTGCAATGGGATTTGCTGAATGGCATCGCTCTGTCCCTTTCATAGACTCACGTACAAGTTTCCCTATTGTGCCTCGCCCCAGCGCACCTTGTATTCCAGCAAAACCACAGCTGTAAATCTCCTGTGCAACTTTTCAAAACACTGTCTTGCCAGCATGCTGTTTCCATTATCATGCTCCTGTTCAAACCTTGACATGACCTGGGTTATGGGACCTGGTCAAACTCTAACAGCTGGATGTAAAACAACTCAGCGGAGAGTGGAAAATCAAACAGTAGGAAAGATCTGAGGAACGCTGGGAAGCTACAGGTGGCAGAGCTCTCACAAGCCAATAACCTTGGAAGGATCCCTGCGCTCTGTCTGTCTAAAACCTCTTTTATCAGTTTTGCTCAGGGATTAAATACTTTGTTTTGGAAAAATGAAATCAAAATGAGATGGAAAATAAACCAAAGTAATTTGGAAGATTAGGACGCATTTAAATGCTAGACTTTTTGTCTGGCTAATTTAAATACCTGCTTTCCCTCTCAAAATACATATGTGTGTAAACCCATGAACATATATACATATATGTGTATGCATGTACTATTTTGTTTATGTAAACCCTGATTTGCACACTGATAGCATAGTCAATTATTTCCAGTGAAAAGTATTTGAATTCTTTCTGTCAATTGTAACTATTTGCATCTGATCTCAAACCTCACAGTATTTAATCTAGTTATCCTCAAAACACTCCTTAAAGGGTGGGACTGTTCCTGTGGCTGGAGAACTAAAGCACAGAGAGCCACAGTCTAAGTGACTTACAAGAGTAATGTCTCAGATGGAATAGGAACTGGAATAGGATGAGCAAGGGCTTCAAACACTTCCTGTCTTTTGATATTACAACAAAGGCATAATTAAATGTATCTTTTAACTTCAATATGAGTAGATTTAATATCAAAATGGATATTCTATAAATTAGATATCCTGTGATTTAAAGTGATTCTTAAGCCTTCACTTTTCTGAAGACTTAAATCATAATAAATAAATAAACATGTTTGCAAAAGCCTCTGAAAAGTGTATTAATGTTTTAAAGAATCTTTTTGTTCTTTTGAAGACATAATTTGGATAGATTTTTTTCCTAGTTGTATCCCCAGATTCTCAAGCTCCTTCCAAATTCTGCTCCTCAGCACTTACGTGCAAGTTCATTATTTTAAAGCCTGGTCTCACTGTCTCTGTGCAAATCCATACCAATTACACTGTTCAGATTGTGTTTCACTGACACTGAGAAGTTCAGATAAAAAAATTAAACCTTGATATTGCTGAAAAGGACAACAGCCATAGCAAAATCTGGAATAAAAAGGAAATTAGGATGATAGGGAGTTTAAAAATAAGTTCCCACATGTATGCCTGATTTATATATTCGTTCCTGTAATGACTGAAGGTTTTGATCACCTTACATCAGAGGTTATAGGTGTTGTCCATTGTTACCTTTTTAAAAGCTCCAGAGGCTTGTATCTCACCTTAGTTCTGGAGAGATATGTGTGTTTTGCATTACCAGCAGGCACCTATGGGCGTCCTTCTATTCTGTCATAAGGGACTATGATGTAAACTGCTGTATCTGAGAACATTTCCAATACTGTTTTGGTGACTGCCTGAAAGGTCTTTACCCAGACTTCAGGCTTTTCACCTTGTTTTTTCACCAGAGGGGAACTCAAGTACAGAGGGTCAAAGAGAACCACAGCATTCTTAGAGACTGGGACCTAAATGCCCCCAGAGAGGGACCAGCCTGAAAATTAAAGTCTTTTGCTAACAGATGGTCTTTCATGTGATAGATGAAACATATGGATAAAGGAAGATGGAGAATTTTAAAAAGCTGCTGCCTCTGTTGGATTATTTCTGAGGTACGTAGAACAGTTCACTTTACATTGCTCTCAAAAGTATTAAAACACTTACTGAAATAAAAAAAAAAGGAATAAATGCCACTGCACACTTGTTTTGCTTTTTTTTTACTTGTTTATCTGTCACAGTCCCGTTTACTTTCACTTTTAATCTGCTACAAAAATACATTGTTATGTCGTCTGCATATTTTTAGCACTTCTGTCCCAGTGTAAGATCTTTACACAGAGTTTATTGGATACTTTCTATTTACTGTATTCTGAATGAGTCAGGTCAAGAAGTCCTATTCTTTCATCCTACATAGATCAGACTGGTTAGTCTCAGCCAACTGCTCAACAACGCAAAGGCCCAAAGTGAGGTTATCCATCTTATGTGAAGTTATGCAGATATCTCTGCTGTCACCTGTCTTGTTCCGTGTGTGCATGAGGTTGCTTGGGTAATTAGAATGAAAATCTGTGATGCACTGACATAGCACACAGATGAATGTTTCTTTCTCAGCAAACCAGCAAACCCAGATGGCACAGTGTCTTTGCCTTCACAGTGTCTGGGTGAGATTGGAACTTGGCACTCAGTCAGACAAAAGAGACTATCTAGGGAGACAGGAGGGGGAGGAGGTGGGCAGCGAAAAGGAATGGCAGGAATTGGTTTTGCTACTATAACCATAACTATAGCTTATCCTTATCAAAGAAGTTCATAGTACAGCTGCGTCTATTTAGTCTGTAACTAATTGTTCTTGCATTTGTCCAGCATCGTCTTGGGTCAAAACCACTCCTTTATGCAGCGTAGATTTTTGCAAGAGAGAAAAAAACCAAACAAACCAGCTTAGTTTTGTAAGTGCGTCAGCATGCAGCTCAGCATGCTGATTCAAATCTGTACGTACTTGGGTTCTAGCAACACGAGAAACAACCCTTTCCTGCATGTTTTAGGGCAGCAGTTCATTTTAGATGTATCACTCACAAGTGTGATGTCCAGATACCAGACAAGTAAGTGCTTGGTTTGGAAGGCATGGTAGGTGCTACCCACACATCCTGTCACATCTCCGGGGCTGAGGCGGTGGATGGACAGACAGCATGCTAACCAGCAGACAATGTGTGCTGCACCTTCAATATAGTTTGGTATGAATCTCATAGTGGGTAAGGCTTTATACAATGTAAGAAAATTCTCTTGATTCCGAACTGAAAATAGCCCATGTAGACATATCCTTATCTCATATGAAGTGATTTTGGAGAAACATGTTATCTAAGAAAAAGTGAGCTCATTCCTCTGGCCGTTCTGAAGTGACTAAAACCAGAGAAACTTCAGTTATCATGTCAAGGCGTTTGAACTACTAATCTTTCTTCCCAGCAGCACTTACTCATTCAGACTTGACACTGTTGTAATGCCATCACATGCCTTGTATCCTGCTATCTTGGGACTGTCATAAGCGCACAGGCTCCTGTCTGCTCATATTCTAGTGTTTAGAAGTATCCTGAGTGAACCATTACCCCATATCGCCTTCATGCTTACGGGTTAGTGGACAGTTTTCATATGTATCTGAAAGAAAAAAGCCCTCAGGGAAAGGAGTGTGAAACTAGGCATTTCTGAAAAATTCATTGACTTTACTGAAACACTTTCTCCTGCACAAATTATGAACTAATTTTGAATCTCACCAATTCATATTCGATGTCATTAGTCATCAGACAAAATCTATGCAGTTGATATTTATAGAGAAGAATAAAAGTAAAAATAAGTAAAAATATTCTCTACTTGAAATAGTCAAAAAAACTGTGTGCAATAGCCCAAGGTGGAGGGGCAAAATTAAAATATATCAGTATAAAGTACTTCTTTTTGTAGTTCCATACTCCTCGTCCATTTTTTCTCTACACTACTTTTCAGGTTAATTATCTCTCTCCAAGACCTTTAATAAACAAAAAAGGATAAAAACCTACATAAGCAATATTTTTTTCTGCTTTCTATGACTTTTAGTTAAATGTACGTTTATTATGTAGAGGCACTAGAGCATGTTAATTTCTCTTGGAAAAAATGACATTCAGCAAGCAAGAATGGATAATGATGTGTATATATCTGCTTATTAATGCTCTGCACATAAACATGCACAAGCAGTTTTTCTGGTAGCCCTCCGTGGAAGTTACTGTTGTGCACACAAATCTGTGGTAGAGAGCACTTCCAATTTCAATAATTGACTACAAGATCTACTTCTTCAGTCCCTCATGGGAGTTCATGAGGACACGCATCTGGCACAATGTTAATCATATTTGTTCTGACACACAGCAGTACACCAACTATTTCCCTTAGCAGATTACTTTCTATTACCCTATATAAAAATGGCTGACATGTTCAAAATGCTAATGAGAGATATATCAATTTTTATAAGAGCTTGGGTGACTTCCAAATATTTTTAAATGCACTCAACAGATTGTGAAATATACTCAGTATATGGTTATAAATGCAATATGTTAACTTCCTTTGTTGTTGCATGCCTTGTAATCTACACTGGCAGAGATTAAATATGAGCAGATGAACAAATGTCCCTAAGATATTGGTTTATTTTTACTTCCTTTGCCTAATTGCTTGTTTTTCTTCAGCTATTTCTTACACCTTAATTGAACAAAATATATCTTTACAGTTGCTACATCAGTTTGCACCACTGAAAAGTCTGGCCCATTGCATTTTGAGCCCGAAGATGAAATTATGATTGGATTACAGAAATTAAACTCTAAACCAATTGGAGTGTGGAAACACTTTTTCTTTCTTATTACACTGTGCTGAAAATGCTCTAAAATTATACCTCTACCTATTCTCTTTTTAACATTTTCCTAACAGAATAGCTTCCAATTTAAGGGTAATCTGGTTTTATCGCAAGATTTATCATAACTGAGACAGCAATATTCTCAGCTGAGTATAATGAAACACACATTCATGAACAGATTTACCTTCCAAGATGTAGACTCTGGATTAGAGCTGTAATGTGCCATTCCTTGAACAAAATTATCTAGACACAAAAAAGTCACAACTGGAGATTTCTTCTTTGCTCAATCTAATCTGACTGAAGTTAAAAAAAGGAAGAAAATTAAGCAAAGTAAAGCAAATCAAGGAGGGAGGGAGGGAGGGAAGGAAGAAGGGAAGAAGGGAAAGAAGGAAGGTGGGAGGGAAGGAAGGGAGGAGGGAAGGAGTGAAGGTAGGCAGGGAACAAGGAAGGAAGACCAAACAGAGAGCAGGTAGGGGCATGAATAAGGTGAGTTGCTGAAGGTTCTGATAGATACTTTTGAATCATGACCAGTGAAAAAGAAACTGACCTATTTAATGCTACAGTTAGCTAATAGAATTGATATCTGAGTATTTCTGTTATTAATAGACTGAAGTTCTTAATGATCATAAGTGGGAACAAATTAATTTAATAAACCCAATTCTACTGTTAAAAAATACAGAACTAAGTATACTCTTTCTCCAAAATACTGGAAGTGTAGCCGCTCCAAGGTGAGACCCAAAACTCATGAAAATAAATGGAAAAATTCTTTCTGGTTTCAGACAGCCAAGCTTTTATTTTCAGGAGTTTCACCTCTCTTCTTTTTCCTTAGCTATGTGAAGGAAATAGAGATCCTAGAAGCATCCACCTAGCCAACGAAGAACACTGTAAACAGATCAAAACATTATGGTTTACATTGTTTTGCAAAGGCTCTGCAAGACACACAGATTTTGCAATATTGCCAAAAATGCAATGGGATATTGCTTTTTGTGACATGAATTGTAGTGAGAAGTGGAATACTTTGCAGCAAACCCAATCCTAAGAGCTGCAACGTTGTCTTTGCTGAGTCTGATGTTATGAACAAAGTATAATAATTCAGTAAAAATAGCTTTCTGATGGAAGGAGGTACTTGCACAATTTGCAAGACAGTGAATACGCCTGGGAAGTCTGTACCTTCCTGAATAAGCTTTAATCATTATATACAACTCCACGAAGTGTTTTATATTCTTTTTTCTCTGTAATAAGCCACAATACCGATGTTGAAAGCATTGCAAACTGTAGAGTACAATGCACACCTGGCAGAAGATACAACATTACTTTTAGCATAACAAATGAAAGATAAAAGCCAAAAGCACAAAATACTTAGCCAAGGTAATAATATTGAACAACATCAATAAAATAATAATTGTGCCCACAAAAGTATGCAGTAAACTAAAGAATTTAGCTCCTGAAAATATCCTGTTCTTGACAGGACATAATTATCAGTTAAATTAGTTTCTTATTGTACCCACAGTGGAATGACAATATTTTAGATTGCTGTAAATGAAAACTATTTCATTTAATTTCTTTGATTTTATACATACATTTTGAAAAAGATGAGTTTTAGGCAAAACTATTCTGCTTTATTGCTAAAGGATCAGCTGCAAATCTAAGGACCCTGACATACAAATATTGCTGGATTTAAGTGCAGACTTGTGATGTTTCTACTCTCAGCCTTTTGTACTGGTTTCCCAGAGGCTTCTGCATCAGTAACATCCTCAGAAAAAAGAAACGGATGTCGGCACCTTAGCCATCATAGTTTATAACCCAGCATATTAGCTCAAACTCACCTTCAGTAATGGCTTCAGCTATAGCTTCAGGCTGCATTTTGGCGTTGCTGTGGTGTGGACATGTTTTATTGACTCTGCCACGGGAGCAGGAAGTTAGGAGTGATTAAAACTTAACTCATGTCAGTAGGAGTCATCAAAACTACCCTGTTGGCACATCAGCCTTGCAAATCTGTTGATCAGTGTAGATAAAAACAACAGTTCTGTGAACCAATCTTTTCCTAGCATGATCACAGACACTTCAGCAGTTTTATGAGGTCATAGTTTAATAAACAGAACACTAAGAAGATGTTCTGCCAGTGCTGAGGAGATGAGGAAGGGCATCTGGTTTGGAAGGTCTCACAGGCACAAGAGAGAGACTTCTCATGAGGGAAACTGTGCAGCTGCCATCCTCGAACATTCCCCTTGCACATGTACTGTTGGGACACTGAAGTCACTGAGCAGACTGTGGGCTGTGGCATGAAGAGAAATGCTATAAATGCCCTATAAATAGATATTAAGTAATAAAGAGACACTTGAGAACAGAGACATACAAGAGGATTAGAATCTGTAAAGGTGAGAGCAGGATGATGGGGATACCTACCAAAATCATAGACTTGTCTTGGAAATGCATGAAGTTTCTGGTACGCTGATTGGTAAGGTAGTATGAACCTGTCAGGGATGTTCCCAATACTTTGCTAGAAACCTCAGCCTTGATTTGTAGTTTAGAGAACTTGAATCTGAATCCAGACACTAATGGGCTATTTCATCCCCAAAACCAAAAATAGAGCACATCCATATTTGAGAAAGACTGATAAAAGTAGATTAATTTACAATACATGATGACAAGGCCTGCTATAAAGAATTTTTTATGTGCTCACATGAAGGATAAATAACAACAGAAATAACCTGAGATTCCAGTTCACTGAGAAGTCCTATGAAACAGATTTCGCTCTTCCTTCCAATAATCTCCAGATTTCAAGCAAATATTCATACCCAGCCATTGAAGCAATTTTAAAATAACATTCAGAACACCAAGTTCTATGAAAAGCTGAAGCAGTCTGAGGTTAAATCAAACAGCAAGCTCTTGAAGTATTTGTATTATGCTTTATAAAGTATGATTCTGATTCTGACAAGCATCTTGGTGTTATTGTAATATAAGTAGTGAATAACAAGAAGAATAATAATGAGCTATTACCTTATATAACAATACAAAACTAATTACTTTTAGTAATGGGTTTATAACTGATCTTGTGTATTACTTTTTGTAATACAGAGCTGGTGCTTACTGTACGATTAATTTTTTTAATCAGTTTTATTCTTTTTTTTTCTGGACAGGTTAGGCCAGACGCACAAACCATTATATAACCTTTATGACAAATATCACTTTGGCATTGCATTGCACAGTTGTGGCCACTGAAGCTGTAGCACACTTGGTAGAACTATGCCAGGAGATGAGCAAATATAAATGGTTGGAAAAGTAACAGTAAGCTGTTGACCCTCATGCAAAGTTCAACTAATTTACTGATAACATGTTCTTAAACTCTGTACCTGCTGAATACAAACCATTGCCTTATTACAGCTGCAAGATAGACAAATTGCTGCAAAAAACAAACAAAGTCTGATAAAGGTACTCAGTCGAATCAGTGGCCAGCTAGTTACCTGTGATGGGACCTCTTCCCTTTCATAACAGTATCGGCACATGGATGAAGTACTGAAGCATGAGAAATGGTTATCATGAGGGCTGGGTGGATATTTTTTGCACTAGATATGTTATTTAGTGAAGTATTCTTCTCTGCATTGAATAAATTATTTAAAGTAACTTGCTTCATATGCAAATGTACCTAATTAAATACTGTTCATTAAGTAATGTATTTGAAGAGCAGTAACAAGCATTAGTTGGACAATTTGCTAAGAACCGTTTTTGCAAATATTTAAGCAGTTTTGGCTCTGGTCCTGCAAAAACTGCACTCTACTGATGGCACTTATATTTATGTGGATTCCCACCGAAATGAATGAGACTCTGAGGTTATATCTATACTACTGTACTAAAATAAGACTACTGTTCTCTTGCACCAAGGCAATTAGGCATGAAATGGTCAATTTTCATACTACCAAATACACTTAGGCTCCATGACAGGGAAGCCACATGCAAACTACCATAGTCCTGGACTATGCCACTTCATGCACCATGGCCAAGAAAGATTTGGATACAGAAGAACTGCAATATTGTATACGTGGTCTATATAGTGCATATATTAATGACAGCGAATAGCATGTGTGGGTCTACTGAAGACAGAACGTACTTCAGGATGTCTTTTTATTGTATTTCTGAGACACCATTAGTACCTAGGATTTTAAGCTGTCATTTGAAATACATGCTGATGGAGACAAGTAGAGTTATCAAAGCAGTGTGTTTAGTCCTTTGAGTGCGGTGCAGGCATCCTAGTCTTGTGGGTTTTAGAGCATTCCTTACTGTGTCAGTTATCAAGGCCTCCAAGGAGAAGGAAACCATGGCAGAATGCCTATAACCATGTGGATGAGTATGTGACATGATGGCAAATGAACCAGTGGAACAAACCATGAGGAATGTGTGTTTCTTGAATAGGCTTTACTCATGCTTTTGTGCCTGGGGCTCCCTCCTGGACAACACTAAATAAATAAATAGAATGCAAAGTTTAAGCAAAAGCTTAAACTAGAAGGCTGGGCAGAAGGAGTTCATTCATCTCAGTTTTTTCTTTTTTTTTCCTCAGTTTCAAAGATCTGGTATTTTGTGGGGAAAATATATGATCATTAGACAGAGGTGTTGCAGGCTAACACAGTTTACATGAAAACAGTTTAAGTGTAGGAGACCTACAAATAATACATCAGTGTTGATAAATTTGGCAGAAATGCAGTGTGTTAAAAAAAAATCAACAAACTGGAGTATTCATCCAGTGATCTCAACACACTTTACAAAGGAGGCTGATATTATTAACTGCATTTTACAAACAGAAATTGAGACTCAAATATGTGAGTCCACTTGTCCATCTTATGCTGCTAGCTGCCATTCTAACATCAGAACAAAGATTCAAATTTAAGATTCCCAGCCCATGATTTTATCTGACTTCTTATCAATGTTTGTCAATGGATGAGTAGAAATCTTATTTTGGAGAGCAAAGTTCAAATCCCATCTTTGCTTGGGCCTTTTCTTGAAAGAAATGAAAATCTCACTTTGCAAAGAGAGTGGCCAAATGAAAAAATTACAGGTTATTCTGATTTGTGGAATTTCTCCTATTCATGTTGCTCCACTCTCCATAAATAATTGAATTCTTCAGGAAAATCTTCTAATCACTTTTTGTTCACTGAAATTTCTGTGCCCATAGGAAGAATTTAGAGAAAGTTCAGGTCAAAACTTTGACACAGTTAGTTGCAATACATTTCAGACAGAAACTTCTGGTTCAGTGTCTGCTTCAGATCAAATAGACTTTATATTTGAATCTGAATCTCTTATCTGCTAGGTGCATACAAACTTTAATCTCTGCTTTTTAGAAAGGGTAGTATCCTTACACTATACAGAGACTCTTAACAAGATCAGAGAAGAATGACTTCAACATTCTTGTTTTAAACAGGAAAGGCAGTTGGGTTTTCCTGCTAAAATCAGAAAAAGTCAAATGTCACAAAGTTCAAAAATTATTTCAGAATGAAGGGAAAGTACCTGCATTCTGCAAACCATATAAGAAAAATGTTAAAAGTCATTAGAGGTCTATTCCTATTGAAATCACCATGAAAACCTCTACTGACATAATGTAAGATTTTTTGACAATACTGACTGCCTACCCAATGCCTCTAGATTTTCTAGATTTATCTACATTTACAACTGAAAAATAGGGACACCTATTAGCCTGAGCTGTGGTAAAAGCCACAGATGAAAACAGATGAAAACAAATTCTGTGAGCATTCTTCATGGAGTTTCACTGCTTCATTTTTTTAAAACTATTTACCTTGTTCTCACCTATTTAGATTAAGCCATTAAAATCACCATGACGCTTAGATAATCCTTGAGAAGGAAGAAAATAAGGCTATCTCAAACTTCTCAACTGACCTGCAGAAGCCTTTGCTGCTATGCCACAATGTCTTTGTTAGTGTGACTCAGTGGAAGCCATGACTGATCACTCAATTAACATTTCTTGTTCTTGCTGCTGCACTAAACATACAGTCCCAGATGTTCCATGAATAAAATAATTGTAGTGTCCCTGAGAGTGTCAATTTTTATTTGTCAGTTCTCTTCTTGAATCTGCTAGGGCTCATCCCAACTCTTTTAAAGACGGTCTGTCCACTTTTTTGTCTAAGTGGTTTCTGTCCTGTAGGAGACCCAAGAACAGAGGATATAGCCCTTCAAAGAGTTGTTCATTTCAAGGCCATGCAGATGAAGGGAGATCATCCCTGAACAGATCTGCAGCCAAGAGACTATTTGCTATTTACATTTTAATAGTGACCAAAGCCTAAGAATTGTTAAGTATTTGATTCCATTAGTTACTGCTTCATCCGTTTTAGGATTTAGGCCCCTATATGTGAAGAATACAGGGCAGGCCAAATGATAAATGTGCAAATTATCCTTGAAGGTCCTGAGACTGTGTTGTAGATTTTGTTTCTGTTTTTCTCTGTTTTACTTGATACTTTCCCTTTCATAACAGGCAAACTGAAAATAAATGCAATGCAAATCCAGCTACAACATCCTGAAGACTGGCAATAAGTCATAGACCAAAGATTGCTCCAAATAAAACTTTCTCATCAGAACAGATTCATGTCACGTCATTAACTAACACAATTTTGTTCATGAGAAATTTTTCTCAGATTTCTGTGTCTGACTTGCTGTGAATTCTGTAGAGGACTGTGATATCATATTATATAGGCATTCTCAATATGATGCCATAGATTTTAGTTGCCATGTTAATTTCTCTCTTCCAAAGAATTTAAGAGAATCATAAACAAGGTAAGACAGCAATACCTAGGAAATCACATTACTGAATAATAAAAAGGTCTAAGTGGGACAGACCACAGAAATTCAAAATATATGTAAGACATTAATAGTCCGGAAATTTGATTCTTAAGGATGAACATGAGAAGGAAAGAAAATAGAACTTCTGACACCACAATGAAAATAGAAAGCTACTGAATGGAAATTGGTTTAACTGAGCTTTAGAAGAAATTTTAATGTGGCCATTCACATAAGGAGGACCTTTTACTAGTGGTGTAAAGATCTCCGAAGTGGAAAAAAATAAAGTGCTTATATGATAAGCCTATAAGATAAGCTTTAGTGTTGATGTATTCGAGGAGGGGTGGGAAGTGTTAGAAAAAGCTTTCCACTTACAGAACAGTTTATTCTCAACTTAGGTTCACTAATTTAAATGTCGCAGTGGAAGGTTTATCTATAGCTGTGTGAAAAGTGCAGGCACATACCTCAGGCAGGCATTTCACTTAATCTTCAACTTGTTTCTTTGTAATGATTAACCTGGGTAAAACTTTAAATAGTTATTGATCATTCCATTACATAAGCAGCTGATAGAACAGAGGTTAAGTTTATGGAAAAGTAACAAAGTTTTGCCTGGTTTTATCCTTCAGATTCTGTGCTCTGAATACTTGGGCCCAAATCTACACAGAATGTGTGAACTCGTTTAAGAGTGTAAATAGTGTCCCTGAAGTCAAGGATATTATTTACTTACTTAAAATCAAACATATATTTAAGAGTTGTGGTAGATGAAGGTCATATCTGATGCAACACAATTAAGATTCAACAAAGTTAGTGTTAATCTTTATATTAATTTATAGCTCCTACACTAACAGGAATTTTACTTTCACAAGACAATATTTAGAAATTTATTTTTTTTTTAATGTTTCTTGTTAGATTGTCTCCTTTCAGCTTTTCAGTTTTGGTCAGATATGTGTTTTAGTGAGGCAGATGATGGCCGAAGAGCAAAAAGTATATAGGCAACAGAAACCAAAAAATTATATTTGAAAAACTTAAAGACTTTTCTGCATCTTGAAGCTGTGAGGTTCACCGACATAGTGTGAGGATATTCCCGTTGCTGCAATAGCATTTATTATTCCTAAGTATGCTACTGGGAACTCCTAGTCTTCTTTATGTTTAGTGAATAAGACTAGTTTTTATTTACTTACAAAATTTTCCATTGTCTTTTGCACCCGAGCAGCGTAAAAAAGAGTCATAGTAGATGAGAAGTATCTCATCCTACCTTTAGACATCACCAAAAAAGTATTCATCATAAAGCAGACATCTAAGAATGTCTGCAAAATACCAGTTCCTTTCCACTTGTTAGAGTAGGAAAGATAGTAACTTGCTCACATTTGATCATCTGTATCACAGGCATGTAAAGCTATGCAGGATAAGTTCCATTCAGAACACCCCATAACCTTTCTACAGTGATGATTTGTTTAATTACAGGTAACAGTGAAGGGGAAAAAGCAGTCCTCAGTGCTCTTGCTGGTATATTTGAGCGAATATAATTCAGTTCTTCTACTAGCTCAAATAACCAATGGATCACTCCATTGCTGAAGAAGAGAACTAGAACATATTAAGATTTAATGTATAGAATCATAGAATGGTTTAGGTTGGAAAAGACCTTTAATATCGAGTCCAATCATTAACCTAACACTGTCAAGTCCACCACTAAACCACATCCTAAGTGCCACATCTACACATCTTTTAAATACCTCCAGCGATAGTGACTGAACCACTTCCCTGGGCAGCCTGTTCCAGTGCTTGATAACCCTTTCAGTGAAGAAATTTTTCCTCTTGTCCTATCGCTTGTTACTTAAGAGAAGAGACTGACACCCACCTCGCTACAACCTCCTTTCAGGTAGTTGTAGAGAGCGATAAGGTCTCCCCTCAGCCTCCTTTTCTCCAGGCTAAACCACCCCAGTTCCCCCAGCCACTCCTCAGAAGACTTGTGCTCCAGACCCTTCACCAGCTTCATAGCTGGTGATATGTGTAGGATTTTTTCTGAAAGCAGGGTCGCTAACATGCTGTCCTTGTTCAGGGAAAGCTGTGAAATTACAATCTAGTTAAAATGGAAATAGGGTGTATTTTAATAGCTCCTTTTTATAACCAATGTATGGAAAACACTTTCTAAGCTGATATTCTTAATGTTGGTATCCTGTAATCATGTTTTACATAGGAATAGACACAGCTGTAGCTATTAAGGTCCTCTGTCTCTCTGAAATTCCTATCCAGTAAAATCTGCTTTTCTGAGTAAAGATAAAACAGTGGGATACTGGGTTCACTTTCTAATTTTTGTAATGACCTTCTACACTACAGAAATAACATCTACAGCACACAAAACAGCAGTATGGATAGGCAGATTTCAATTTAATGTCTCTTCTTGCAAAGTGAACTTGGGAACTTCTTAAAAGTTGTATGTACCAATATTAATGTATAACTTTGCCATTTTGGCCCATTGCCCTAACCCTCTATATTTTACTTAGGTGTAAGAATGGGAGAATTGACTTAAAGAGATCCAATCCGTGTTCTATCCAAGAACTTTATTAAAGATTAACAATACAAAAAATATGTACTTATCATTGCTTCAACCTTCCATCATTTAATCTCTCTGCATGCTTTACGTCAAGCCAGGACAGCACTGGAAGTACAGAATTGGTAAGAGTGAGTGCTGCCTGTAATCCAACCAAAGAAGGATTAGCAATCCTAGATTTAAAATGAAATGAAAAAGTTTTCTAACAAGATTTTTGTTTAAATCAGTACTGATAGCTCTGTATGTTCAAATCAGCATCAGGATTATCTGCTGTATTGGGAAAGTTTGTGCGGAGGGAGAGAAGAAAAGACTCCTGACTTCACAGCAGTATTCTAGAATATGAAATGTATAGTATTCCATTCTGCAGAATATCTGACATTATGTTTGTTCTACATCCACCTCGAATTATGGATCACCCATTACTGAATTCATTGTAATCAATGGACAATCTATCTGCATTATAATTTAGATTAATCCATTTCTCATTGCTTAATTGACTTGCAGAATTTGAAAAATACTGCAAAGAAATTCTAACTGTACTTTTTTAAGTGCAATGTGAGTCATGCCAGCATGTAGATACAGCAACGTTACTGTTAAAATTGCCAGTTCTACTTTTAGAGATGGAGAGTTATGTGATACCACACCGCAAATATATTTCCACTTTGATTCTAACGATATGATAAAGACTAATTGTCTAAATACACTTTTCTTACTAAGGACGAATTATGGAACAAAAAGAAAGCTACTACCTGTTGTTGCTGGTTTTTTGGGTTTAGTTGGGTTTTTTTCTTCAGTGTAAGCCACTTATAAATCTTACCATGATTACACTGTATATAAAAAAAAAATTTATAGAAAATTCAACTAGCTCATCTATACTGAAAATGTGTGTTTACTTCCTCCTTTCTACTGCCTGCTGGTTGCATGTACCAGTTACATCTTGTCTTTTAGGCAGTAAACTCTTTGGAGCAGGAACTGTGTTGTACTCTGCTTTACAGGGCCTGGCACTTTGCAACACCTACTTGATTTAACCTCCACCTGCTCCTGTAATATAAGTTGCTTATAGCAATGTTCAGGTCTAATAGTTGACTAAGGTAATTTTTACTTTACACATGGCTTTGGGAAAGACATGCAATTACCCAGTTTGTGACAACTCAGCACAGTATTTAGGTGGCACTTCTCCTTTTGAGAAATGCATTGATACATAAATTGTTAGGGATTTTTGAAAGGATCAAGCAAAATATACATGCCAGATAGTCTGACTACTAAAGTATATTTCATGAAGCTGTTCCAGGTATGGGATGACAAGAACATGTTGCAAAGCTGTCACCACCTCAGCAGCCCCAGCTCCAATGTGTGCCCTTGTAAGTACCAGCTGAGCACTGGATCTGTAAAGCGACCTGAGCTTGGTCTTCCTTGCACTACACACTTTTTAGCTTCTAAAAATCTTTTCCTTTCCTGATATAGGAAACAAATTTAGATTTGCCCCCTCTTTATGGCCGTGCATACTAACAAAAGAGGTTTGTTTCTTCCATTGGGATGTTTTGAAATGGTCTTTTTTCTCAGTTCTCATCACTATATCAAACCTTTATTAGTGAAGCATGTTCCACACTTCAGTAGGAAAACTCATATGTGTGAAGTACTGAAATGTTTTGCAGAATGAAGAGACTGACTGTGAACTCACATTTTTTTCCTTCTTATTCTTTTTGGACTACAGAGGTTGATCTAGTATGGGACACATATTCTTTCAGCTATCAGATCTCAGAAGGTCCTACGTTTTCTTGTATGAACCATTTCCAGTTACTTTTCACCTGAAGTATCACTAGACTCAAAAGCACTAGAACTTTTGGCACGTGTCACACATTTACAATAAATTTACAAAAGACGTGCCATATTCTGTGCATGGTTTTAAAGACAGTACTAACTTTTTCAACCCTGTGGATTCAGTCAAGAATTAACTCCATGTGCACGAGTGATGTTACTAACTGTATACTGATCAACCCGTAGGTGTTTATAATCAGATTTCTCTGGAATACTGATTTGCCACAGCCTGTCCTGATGGAAATTATAATAATTACCATGCATGCTCAAGAATTTTGGATGCATACATAAATTACTTTGGAATTAAACCAGTGAGATTTGCATTTCTCTATCTGGTCACACCCACAGAAGCACCAATTTATTCTTTAAAGTCATTAACAGAATACCCAAATCAGGGCAAAACAACGATACCGCCCTTGACGTTAGCTGCTTATTTTTGGAAAGTAAGCGCAGGACTGCTCATTTAACTCAGAACAAAGTCTAGGACAGGCATGATGCTTGACTTAAGGAAAACAGCAAAAGTATATGGCTCAGTCAGTTGAATATATATGCAAAGATAATGATGTGTGAAGCAACAAATAATCTTGATTATTTGGCTACTACATGCAAAGAAGCCACGTTGAACACTCTGATCATTCTTTTCTTTTCTCAAAGTAATGCCAAACTGCTTCCTGTCCATGGTAAGTCTCTGAAAGGCAGAAAGAATGGGCAAAGGGTGGCTTGCCATTTACATACGCCAACATCGTACTGCCAGCTGTGAATATAACGATTTTCTGTCATCAGTCTGTATGGGTGCTTGTGACAACTGAACAGAAGGAATAGGAAAGCTGGAGGTGTTCTCCCTCTATCTCATTCTTTCACACAACACCTACCAAATCACCTGATCCGTGATGAATTGATTGGAGTGTACTTCTCTCAGGTTTGCAGATGGCATCAAATTGAGGGGAACTGCTGATATACTCGAGGGCATGGCTGCCATCCAGAGGGGCCTAGGCCTGCTGGAGGAACGGGCTCAGAGTAGCCTTATGAAATTCAAGGACAAATGCAAATTCCTCCACCTTTTTTACAAGGAAGAGCCCCTTGCAATGATACGTACTGGGACGGGGGGGCAGCTCTGCAGAGGAGCCCCTGGAGGTCCTGGCAGGCACCAAGTTGAGCATGAGACAGCAGAGTGCCCTGGCAGCAAAGGCGGCCAACAGCATCCCAGACTTCTGTGGCACGGCCTGCCAATTAGGGAAGTGATTATCTCCCCATTCTCAGCACTCGCTGGGCTGTGTCTTGAGTACTGAGTATCTGCCCAGTTTGGGCCTTCCCGTAGGGAAGACACAAATGAGCTGGACTGAGTTCAGCGGAGGGCCATCATGTTGATTGACACCTGCAGCATTTGCCTTGTCAGGAGAGGCTGAGGGAGGTGGGCTTGTTCATCCTGGAGCAGGGATGGCTTCAGGGGGAGAAAGCAGCAGCCCTCCAGCACCTACAGGGAGGGCATCGAGAAGATGGAGCCAGGCCCGGCACAGTGGAGCATGGGAGGATAAGAGACAACAGGCATTAGCTGAAACAACAGAGGTGTGACCAGATATAAGAAGAAACTTTCATGATGAGGACATGCCCAAGGAGGATATGCAGTCTCCCTGCTCACGGATTTTCAAGACCAAATTGACTAAAGCCCTAAGTAATCTGTCTGGCCTTGCAGCTCACTCTACTCTGAGCAGGAGGCTGAACTAGATGCCTCCTGAGGTCCCTTCCAACCTGTACTGTCCTATGAACAGCTTGAACCAATGGGGCTTACACGGCCCATAAGAGTTCTCATCAAGGAAAGACTTCATGGACTTTGGGAGACAACCGGTGTGTATGGTTTTTTTTGTTGTTGTTGTGTTTTTTTCCCCCAGATCATACATTTGGGTTTCATTTCCACGGAAAACAGAATTTTGCCAAGATAAAGGGAAATACTATGTCCCAGAGTTTTGGCCTCAGCATGGAGACGAAAGGTATCCATGGCAAGCCCCAAAACCCAGGAGGTGGAAAGTGCTCTGAAGTCCAAAAGTTTACACACTGATATAGCAAGTAGAAAGGTGTGGCAAACAGGTTTATAAACTTGGCAGGTAACCTTAGTGCAGCGCAGCGCAGCACAGTAGCTGCAATTCAAACAATTTTAGTGATTAGTAGACAGAAGTGCAAGATGCACATACAGGATTTAGGGAGATAAGTCCTGTTGCCATCTCAAATCGCAGAGCTATCCACAGCATAAACTTTTTTTAATTTTGAGCTATAACTGAACTTCAATGTATTCGCTGAATGTATACTACTTGATCCTTAGATATACTGTCACTGAATTTTGAGTAATTCCTTATCAGTAGTATGATTTTGGCTTTGAAGAAGAAATTTTATTCCCTACTTTTTCTCCTTGTAGGGTAGAGAGTAGCAACTGGTGTAAATCAGGCAAGAGACTGTTTTGTCAACAAAATGCGTTACAGTATAAGCATTTTTCTTATTATAACACTTAGTTTAGCTGGGTTTTACAGGTAAAACTAATCCAGTAACCTGTGCTAGGCTATTTGTGTGCAACATAGGAACAGAAGCTTAAAGCAAGTGCATTTATTATGTAAGTTTGATTGCATGGGGAATTTAGTAGCTATCACTTCTGCACAGTGAATCGATTGGCTTACAGAATTGGCAGGACATATTTACAATAAGCAAAGATATTAAGCTGCTTATTAATGATGACTGTGTATCTACCCGAAACATACAAAGCAAATTTCTGGAAAGCTGAAAGGGGAGACTATTGTTTTTTTGCAAATGAGGCAGCACCAAATTACAAAGAGACACTGACTTGCGTATATAGAAGAGGTAATCAGACAGGTGTATCCTTGAATGCCATCAGCATTGGGTTGTGCATTGTACGTGGGATAATTAAATGTTGCCTGTAAGTAAATGAAGCAACATGTAATATGTTAGCAGAGACAATGTAATGACTGACCTAACAATATTGGTGTAGACATGAAGGTAAGTCAGAATGCATTTAGAAGTAGCATGCCACAGGATGGTATTAATGGCAGTCATTTACAAATGTTATTAGACTTCTTTTCAGAAGTTACTCCTGAGCTTAAACAAAAATTTGAGTCTGATACAGAAATTTCTGAGTAATTGTATCATCTATATTACACAAGTGGTCAGATTATTTGGTTAGAATGATCCCTTCTGGCCTGAAAATCTGCAAGTTTACGAATGCATTGTAATTAACATAATGACTTGCTTGATGTGTATATCGTAGTACAAAGCCAGGCTACGTGTGTGGATGCAGATGGCTGATGACCATAATGGTGTCTTACCTTCACAAATTGCTGGGTCTGGAGATCTCTGTGTTGTGGCATAATAACAAATGACAATTTGTGAGCAGTGAGGCAAGTGTTTCTAATGTAGTCAGGTTCTTATCATTTGAACCTGCAGATGTGGTGGGCACCCACAATTTCTAATGAAGTCAGTAGAAGGTGCAGATATGAAAATTATGCTCATAAAAGCTGGTAGGTACCTATTTCCAGAGATAAAGTTGAATGACAATCCCATAATTAAATTAAGAATCTCATCCAGAGTAGGTCTGTTTTATGGTACATATAAAATTTAATGGAACATTAAGCAATAGGCCTATTTTATTTAAAGCTGCTGAGTATCTTATATGAAGAACTTGTGATTTTGGAGGCATTTATGGCTAAGCAAATTACTAACACACTGTAGACAGCATGCAGACTTTAGCCACTAGTTTGTTCAAATTTATTCTTGTAAAGGCCTCATGCAGTGGGTTAAAAAGACAAGCTTATAGCTTATATTTCATTGCAGGTTGTCCTCAGGTAAGGTGATCAGATGTAGTTTTTCTTATGCTCAGATTCGAATACTGTCTGTTAGATCTTAACTACTGAAGTAAACTGTACTGAGAGCTAATCAGATGAAAGTAGTATAGGCAAACCTAATGTTCCTTCCCTAAGCCTTGTTTTAGAAAACATCTGATATCTAGTGAAATATTTAAGCACATTAATTAAATTAAGCACGTTTAACCTTGTCTAAATTGGAGCACCCTTTCTTTAAGGAACTGTTTTCAGTGGATAAGTTAGAATCATCATAGTTATTTTATTTTAATATTTGAAACAGGCACTTTTGAAACATGATTTTTTATTTTTTACAGTTTGACCAGAGTGTTAAAAACTGTTTGCCTCAGAACTTATCTGAAGTAAACATGGCTCAACAAACAACGAACTCATTTGTTTATAGCAGTTTACAGTGTTTTCATTGCACTGAAACTTAAATAATCCCTAATGGGTTTTACTGCCAGACTGTAATTTCTATTATTTGTTGCAGTTAGTATCTACACGTTCTTCTTCATATCACCATGTTCTTCAAATAGACCTGTGGACTGAAGTTTTCCCAGTTGTAGCACAGGATAATACTTGTCTGATGCTCTCCAGGCAGTCGATGCGGGTATGGGGGCTGAGGGCAAGACTCAAAGAAAGAAAAGGTTCTGACCAAGCAGAAGATTTAAGTAGTTGCTTAAAGTTAATTCCCATTTTAAGTGGCTTATCCAGAGTTATCAGCTTAAGTATATGATTCAAGATAAGCTTTTTCATGTGTGCTGAGCTGAATCAGTGCTTTGAGGACTTGGAACTGCATTTGTCAATACATCATATACACCATATACACCATATACACAAAGCTTAATGTATTTTTGCAATATACATTTACTCAGTAAACGAGAAGAGCTGAACTGTAAGTAAATGGTATTCTATATTGCCATGCCAGATATGAAAAGACAGAACCATAAATAAGTCACAGAACAATATTATGTTCCTGAAAGAGACTTGAGTTTTATGATGTGCTTCTTGAACTCTCCTTTTTGGAAAGCAACTCAGTTTCCCATGACAAAAAGTAGTTAATTCTCCAGGTAAAGGGAGGACAAGTATCATTCCTAAAGGAAATTATTTTAAGCACAAAATTAGAATCTGATATGTAACTATGAAGTCCCTAGGGCATTAATATTTTGGGAGCTGAAAGACAGTTCTGAAAGGCCACAATTCAGTAACACTGTTTAAAATCTTATTTGTTTTTTAATTAATAACCATAATGCAAAACAAGGGGCAGTCGTACCCTTTAGACTTGGTTCTCATACTATCACAGATTCATGTGGTGTTGCTCTAATGAAGCCAGTGGATTTATTCTTCATTTACACAAAGGAAGGAGAGAAGAATTAAATCCTGCAGTGTAACACATGCCCCTGGAACCTTAAATTTAATATTTTCTTTTTTTACTTTTGAATGCTTAAGTAAGTGTATTACCACTTCATTCTCTTTCCTCGTCAGCATATAGTTCATGTGAGCATGACAGAAGTGTTCTTCCTCCAGGATTCCATCACAGAGACTATCACAGCAGGAGACCAAGGAGTTTTGCAGGCACAGAGAATATGACTGAGTTGATAAACATTACATACTTCCAAGTAAGATTAAATGGGTACCCATTGTTTCACAGGTTGTTAATATCATGCTACAGTCTTGATCAGAAAGGCATGAGAAACACTTATTGATTTCTCCTGCAGGAGTGTAATTACTGCTAGTCTGCTTTTTGTATCCTGCAGGATGTTGTGGTAATGATTTCATTGCACAGAGCTCATTCATTTCTAATGACTTCTTCATTTGAGATTTGAACTTTTTCAACTATATTCTTTCTTTTTTGTGTGATCTTAAAACAATATGCAACATAAAGCAAATGGAATATATATTTTAAAACTTAAATGGTGCTTCCTAAATAAACTTTGAGATATCTGCCAGATCAACCCATTATTTTTCTATTTTCCCAACCTTGCTAAGTGCAAGCAATCACGTAATATTTTCTCACAGAAGAAATAGGTCAGCACTCACCTCTGCAAACTGGATACAACCTTATATTTATTTTAGACTGGATGGCTGGAAGTGATTTTACACGGGGTGCTAATCTTCTGCTACATAATAGTATGTGAAAACGTGCTCCAGACTGTGAACTTGTGTCTCCCTTAACAGGTATCCCACTGAATTCTGTCACATTTAGTATCTCAAGGATATATTGTCAGCTTTGCTCAGGGAAAATAATATCCTGTTCCCTTCATATCTGTAGAACTGCTATTGAATTAGATTATACTGAACAGGAGTGAAGGTGACAGAAGCCAAATATATCCATGAGAACCCTTTATGTCCAATGACCATAATTTATTTCTCCACTAAGAATTTTAAAAATAACACAAGGCCTCTTGTTTTTTCCTAGGTATTAGCGTGTCTGTGTTCCAAACCAAACAGTAAGTGGTAACATAACCATTACAAAATGTTGATTAATAAGAGCTTTCACTGTGTCTGGGCAAATCACTGCACAGGGCCCCCCTTAACACATCTACAACAGGAAAAGTTAGAATTCCATAACCCAATTAATTTTTCATATTACAGGCAATACAATGAGTAGATTTAACTCAACGTGGCTGCTTGGCCTGAAGACCGGAATTAAGATGATGAAAAGAGTAATGTTCACCTTGACTAGCAAAATCAAGTAAGACTAGTTTGTCCTTTCTATGCCAAGAGTGGACTTTTCGCTCCTGTTCCAACATAAGTACACCAAGCAAAAAGGATAAAATCAGATGAAGAATCTTCAGGTCCTTAATTCCAGCCAGGAGTATGCAGGGCATAATTTTTCACAGGATTTGTGTAACATGAATAGGTTACTTCAGAGCATTCTGGTCCAGTTTATCCTTGGTGGAGTCATCTATCTTCGCACAGTATCATAGGTGACCTGCTAGCTAACTTAGGCCTCTAAGCTAAAGGCATAAAGTTATACAACATAAATATCCCCCTATGCCATGTCATCCCCTTACATGATCCACAAATTCTAGTCTGAACATATAGAGACAGAATAGAAATCTGATGTAGTGCTAGCTACCGTGTCACAAAACCTGTGCCTTTTTATTCATCACACTGCTGTTCTCTTCCATTCTAGTTTTGTCTGGTTTATTCTACTCCATTCTATTCTAATTATGCTTAGTATACTGAATATATATAATATATATTATATAATTTACATATTAATACATAACTAATGCATAATTTATACATTATATAGTTCTATATACAAATATATAGAACTATATATTATATAGTTACATTCTTATGTATTGCAATATATTCTGCACACACACCCACACCCCCTAAAATATGTATTGGATTTGAAGTTCCAGCCTTTATGGAGACGTCTGTAGAACTAGATTCCAGTTCTCTAATTTCACCCCTCCTTCCACTGAGAAGAGGTGTTACAGCAGAATGGATAGGTAGAAAACCACTGTGACTTCAAAATGAAAAGCATCTTATTCTGCTCATTATCACCTCTTATAATACAGATAGCTATATCTACCAAAAAGATATACCAAAAATTCCCTTAAAGGAGGTTACCTGTTTGGAGGATAAGGGAGAGAAGCACGAAGAGGGAAAAAAATTTTATATCATATGTGTGCGATGTATGACTCCTTTTGAACTGTGTGCGTGAAGACAGGATGAGAAAGTAGCAGACAGCATCCAATTGAGAAATGAAGCCAGGGACAGCAAAGTGAAACAAATATTTGACAATAAACAAAGAACAGAGGGAGGAAGTGAATGAAGCATCAATGCAAATAATGCTAAGGCAAATGGATGTCCCATTAGTGATGATGCTTACAGATGTAATCTCTCAAGATAACATTCTCCAGAGAAAGATTTCCTCCAGTAGTAACAGCCAGGCAGTTCTTAGCAGAACTGTTTGGATTAAAACACCCTTCTTTGTCAAAGCCTTAGATTTTCCTGAGCTTCCTTTGTGTGGTAAAGCAGTTTCGGAAAGGACATGTGATGGACAGACCCCTTTTTATTTCCAAGACGGAAGGTATTAAAGAGATCTGTGTGTTTTGTGGCTGAGATGCACAAAGGGGAGGTATATAAAAGTGTAACAATGACATTGCTGTTGAATGTTGAAGCACTGCAAGTGTCCCTTGCACCAGTGTAAGAGCGATAGGCCAGGCCAAGAAAATGGGGAAAGTGATGCCACCTGACTGGTTGGCTAGAGAGACGGCTGTCAAACACCTGAGGGAGAACAAATGACCAAGAAAACTACTTCTTAGCACAGGATGCAGATGCTTTGCCTGACATTTCTGAAGAATGTATTAGCCTGAATGCTAATTGTGAACAACCTGTTTCACTGAAATGGTCTTAAATGCGCTTTGTAAACAAATATACTCCCCTGAAAGGTGAGTCTTGGCATCACAACATAGAAATTAATCAAGAAATTAATTCTTGACTTCTTTTGACCATAGGACTGAAGGTGGTGAGAAAATGGATCTAGAGTGTTCCTAACTGTAGACTGCTAAGTTTTTTCCCAATGAAAAACTACAAACGTGCTCAGAAAGAATCAAAACAAAACAAAAAAAACCCAACCCAAACCAACTCATCACTATAAATGAAGACTATGTTGCACTAACATAGCTCTTGAAGCATTTCCATTTTCTCTCTTGCGTATGGCACAGGCTGGAAAGCATGTCCTGGATATTCAATTACCCCAGTGTTTTTTAAATATAGGAATTAAATAGAAGGGCTGTGAAAGGAAATATGTTCTTTTAAAAGGAAGTAAACCTTAAAACCTCATAAACTCCAATGGGTGGATACTATCTCCAACCCAGATTTCATTTGTACAGTTCCCGCTCTTCTTTAGGAAAACTACCAGAGAATTTCTTGATTGTTTAATTAAGAAATGTAATGAAGAGGCAAATGACACAGTATGGTTTATTCATTTACAGATTGCTTTAAAAATATTTCTATTTCCAAAGTTCTATGGTGCAAGAAGAGAAAAAGCAGCATGGCTGGGTTTTTAAAAATGACATCCAGTGTGTCCAGACTTTCATTCATATTTTACAAGACAATCTCAAAGCTAAGCTATACTAACCACATTCTCCTTCAAGGAAATGTGGATTTTGTGCAAATGATGTGACCTTCTTCAGCTCCAGACTCACGGACTATGATCTAACAACAATAATGATCTCTGGAAAGCAGAAAGTTGTTGATGCTGGCTTCTTGAAAATTTCATATGCCCTCAGGCTTTGCCTTGAGGTAAGCCTTTGGGTGAGTTACAATCACTAACAATCACTTCCTTCTCTTCCTACCTTCTTGGTCAAAGCCATGTTTCACTGTTGCATTTATCAATTTGTACATCTGATTGACAGGCCACAGATCTATATTTTTAATGGGATTCAGAATTTATTCTGCTTTCAGAGGTGAACTTTGAACTTTTGTTATGAACTTCGTCCTGAAAATACTCAAACATATGAATAGTCTTCACACATGAGTGGTCCCATGGAACTGGAAAGGGACCACTTGGATGAATTAAGCTAATCACATGCACGAGTGTTTGTAGAACAATGTGAGCTACTGCTTCTAAGCGCAAGTATCCCTTGGTACACCTTCCACATACAAAAAAGGAGATTCTAACATTCCCTTATGTTGTAAAGATATTAACAAGGCAACTCAGAAAGATACTTACTCCCGTCACATACCATATTGAAG
The DNA here is from genome assembly GCA_034782735.1 of Sagittarius serpentarius. Taxonomy (NCBI): domain Eukaryota; kingdom Metazoa; phylum Chordata; class Aves; order Accipitriformes; family Sagittariidae; genus Sagittarius; species Sagittarius serpentarius. Next base: position 21,251,743 of record JAVKLA010000005.1, on the reverse strand, counting down.
CAGAACTTTACTCTGGTTCACAGTGCCTAGTGCTCTTGGGACTACCTGGAAAATATTTACCTGGCATATTAACAGGCACAATGAGGCATACTCACCATGCTCTAAACAGACATGAATTCACATTTTGTGAGTTTCATGCAAACTAAAATCTAGGTAACTGCTGATAGTGCAATGCTGCACTTGCTAATGAACCCTTCTGAGAGCGAGCACTCAGGACTGGTCCTGTATGAATGCAGTCACACGGCTTTTGAATCAGGGCCAGCCTGAGTCCAGCTGCCTCAGAGACCAAGTGCAAACACACATTATAGATATAGCCCTAAAGGTACTATAGGGCACCTCTAGGCATTCTGCCAATGCTCTATGCCAGTGACAAGCGCAACGGACCACTATGACTTCCCTTATCCTTCGTGACCTGCTGTGCCTCTTCCCCACCCATTCCTAGTTCATTGATACTCTAGGTAGGAATGCAGAGGCAGAGATTCAAAAGATATACCTACAAAGGGGGTTCCCCTTAACCAAGAAACTTTCTTTCACTCAGTACCTCTCTATGATGGGCACTTTACACTGAAGGTTAGGCTGAAGTTTGGCACATACTTCAGAGGCTTGCTGAACTCAAACATTTTGTGCAGAAAGGTGAACTAAGCAGTTCATATTATTCTTCTGCTTAATTAGAAAGGAAAAGATTGTTATCATACATTAACAAATCAATATAATAAAAATAGTGCATACTGTTCCTGCCAACATTGAACTAAAATCAACTAAACTCAGCTAGCATCAAACACCTAAATACTAAAAATTAACATCTGAGCTACTCACAGAAGTTCCCTTTGCAATGACAGGATACAAACAGGCCCCTCCAGAGTGCAATTCATTTAATCTTAAAATATGTAACTGTGATATATGTAATGATTGTTCATTGACTCTGAAGTGTCAATATGGTTAGGCTGGCTAATGTTGCGTTATTTAGCTAACTTTTAAAGACCTGAATTATGGCAGATGTGCCGGTGTTAGACTTTAATAACATACAGATTTTTAAGGTTAGAATGACCTGTTATGATCATCAAGTCTTACTTCCTCCACTTCTCCTCCCACAAGAGGGATCAGATAGGGAATATCAGATTGACTACAAGAAGTTTGTTAATACAAGAAAATCAAAATATCAAAAAAATACTCCCAATTATCTGGAAGTTTTCTTATTGCCTTATCTATGAAAGATACTTTTTCCTTTACCGTCTGATACCAATAAACTCAAAGAACCTGATTGCCTTTAATCCTGAAGAGAAGAATAAGGAAGAAGGATTTTATTCAAAACCTCCCCTTTCACTGTCTGTCCACCTCACTCCTTGAATTTCACACACGCAAGGTGCAAAGAAGTTTAACACTGAAAGGCAGCCTATCTTCCACATCTATCTTCTGCACTGGTCAGTGGAGATGAATAAGGACAGAGTAGTCCTCTAACAGAGTACATGTACACTTCCCTTAGAAATTATGCTGAAACCCAGAAAAATCCCTAATCTAGTTTTATGCATTCACCTTGTAGGATATCTTTCACTTAGCTCCTACGTAAACAGCGTGAAAAGGAGGTAAAGGCTTCCAGACTTGAGCCTTCTGGAACAGACCTTCTCAGCTGAGAAGTCTGCATGGTGCCAGCCCCGTGACAACGTGACAAAAGTCAGTACGAGGTCACAGTAAAATGGCAAAGCCTGATACTGGCAACCTGCAAGGTGGTATATGTTTCAGTCTCTGCAAAGGGGTGTAGGAGCCTGTTTCCTTGGTGTGCTGTAGACTCAGGACAGGCTTGCATCAAAATAGTGAAGATGTGAAGAATGTTTGGGTTTGAATCTGGGATTCAGCCTTCTCCATATAGCTTTATCTGGAGTGGCTAAGGCAGTCTGTATTCCCATAAATCAGATGCTCTCTTTTCCTAAATATGAAACATTTAGCAGCTTCTGTCACTGTTGATGACCTCCTCAAAATAATGCTAAGCAACAATATTAGCAAAGCACTTAGTTTTCTTCATTTCTTTCCCCCTTAGTTCTACATGTATTTTCAGAAACACTTCCAGATGGGCAGTTCTAGAAGGTAGCTGTGATCTGTAGACATAGGTGTGTGCAGGGGTAGTGCAAGATTCTTCACAAATATTTGGAAATCCAGCTTCGACAAAAATGACAGTGTCCATGCTTGCTCAGTCATAAGCACATATTTCCAAAAAGTGTGCCCGTCAGCACAATTCCTTGTGTTAGCCATTTTGTCACATGTATGTGTTTCTCCATGGATCTCTGCTGTGACCACCAGCTTTCTGCAACAGGGTCAGCTGATGGCCAGAAACAGGGACTTCGGGGCCCCTTGCTCCTTTCTAAAGACTGTCTCACCTTATCACACATTCCCATTGTTACTTTATAGCCGTACTTTCAGGACTTGCTTTTTCACTGCTGCTTGTAAGCAGAAGTTTGACTGTTATTTCATGGTCCTCAGCAGGACCCCATTTAGCTGTGATATATATATATAAAAAAAAAAGCCTCAGGTGGGTATTTTGCCAACTGCAAATTACTATTCTAGGACATTGCTTTTGCCACATAGGATAAGAATGGAGATAAATCTTATTTTCTTTAGTATAAGGCAATGTGAGAAATTATTATTTCAGAGTAAAATTTCACTGTTTTCTAATAAACACATTTTTTAAATTTTTAATCCTAACTTCCCAGATACAAGTTTATCAGTCTCTGTGTGGTTTTTTATTAATTTCATGGTTGATTTAATGTAACAAACATGTATCTTCTTTTAACCACTATGGGCTGGGTCCTTGACAAGATGAGGCATTTCAACAGCAAGCTTGACCCCCTTGTGAAACAAGGTTTCTCTCAGTATGACGCAAATCTTAGCCTCTTCATCAGCACTTGTAAAACAGTTGACTCATGCACCTGACTCTTCCCATACTTGTTCCTCAGAAGATCTCAAGTTTCATTCTCCCAAATAAAGGTCAAGGTAAAACAAAACAAAACAAAACAAAACAAAAGCCCTAACATACCAGTAAGAAGACAGCCTGCAATGAACAGTGTGCAGCCTGGAGCTTCTCTGGTTTCTCTGAATTGCTGATGTACTCCATTTTCATTCAATTTACTTGAAGAGATTTTTCAGACTGGTTGCTTTGTGGAAGTATTTCTAGCACTCAAACTAATTTCAAGAATTCTGCCATAGACGACCTATAGTTTTTGCTGAAAATATTTCTGCCATCAATACTTGGCCCTCTTGCAAACGTATAACACGGTCTGGAATGCATTCAGGTTGCCCACATCGTGCCAAGCCTGTGATCATTTAGTAACCTTCCTCATAAGGAGTGAAAACATAATGTCAAAAAGTTGTATCAGTTTCCAAGGGGACCTGGGGGAATCCACCTACATGCAAGGTAATTCCTTCTTTCATTCCCAATCATTTTCACTGTTCAGGCTAGCAGAATTCCCTCATGTAACCTCAGGTTGATTTCAGTATTTTATTTTCAGGGTGGAGTGCTACCATGATTATTTTCTGTAAAGTGCTGTAGAGTGGGATTGTGAAATAAGAGGGTGAGAGAGCTCAGCTGTGTAATTCTGGCAGAATGAGCAGTTTCAAGGGATCAGAATCTTTGTTGTGATTTAGGGTGAGTCACTTTGGAAACTATCCCAGTTTACATAGAAATCCCCCCCCCACACTCCCCGCGACCTTATTAATTTTCTATTCATTGGGTACTGCCCCTTGAAGTTCAGGGTCTTACCTATAAGTGATATGGAAGACAGCTCAAGGAACAGGGTCCTGCCTGTAACCCCTTTTCCTTGAGAAAAGGAAATATTAATTCCTCCTTTTTACCAGGGTATTTGAAAAGGTATAAATCAATGAACTGATTTCCTAAAGATCTGGATCTCACTTTGAAGTCTAAACTAGTCCGGTATAACCATAAAATACTCCTACTGCACACAGAGGATATTGTGCTGTGGAGTATGCCTTAACAGATATCTACAAACATTTAAGCAGGAAAAATTGTTGCACAAGTATATTTGTAAGTGTTTTTATTTCACTCATTGAAAAATCACATGAATTCCCACTACTTACAGGTTGGGGCAGCTACATACTACCCCAGTAACTTACTCTGGATTGTGGGATACTGTCAAAACAAACAAAAATCTGACATGTGAACAGGTTGCCTGCAGTAGAAAGCAAGTAGAAGATGTTAAAGCCCAGAAAGAAATGCACAACTCTAGAAAAAAGTACAGGAAGGGTTTATAGAACAACCATAAAAAAGTTCAAATTGTTACCAGCTGATCATCATTTTTGAGAAACCAAACCACTGCACTACAAAGAAAACTACAGCACACATACACATATTATTGAAAAGAATGGAAACATTCAAATGGCCATTTGATCTAGTAGCTCTTTAAGGGAAAAAATAAAAAAGAAAGGGGAAAAAAAAAGAAATTACGCTGGGACAGAGTGTGCTCTCCCAAACACACCTGTAAGTACTTGATCATTAGTTACACCAACTTCAATGCTATTATTTATGGCACCAGAGCAGCCAGGTACTTAAACTGCTGTGTAACTTTAATACTAGGAGACATGAGTGTGGACGTCCTCAGCATTGTGAATTTCACAATCTTTATTTCAAGTATGTTATTAAACAGTGTTTCATATTCTTAATATTCGCTTGCCAGTTACACTTTCCATCTTGACTATTTTTGCAAACAAAATAGCACTTCATTTTAAAGGAAGTCTTGTCAAAAAGGGTTCCTACCCAAAAGCCACTGTAATTAAGATAAATAAATGTCGATTTTCCCTAACAGAGAAAATGTTCCACTCTAGGCAGCCTCTTTCTATTTTCACTTAGAATCACATCTTAATCAAGAGTGCCTATAGTTCAGCACTTCAACTGATTGCATTCTCAGTATTTAAAACCAGATCTTCCACCTGCCAGCTTGTTTAGCTGAACAATTTGTTCATATTCTTGCACTGCTTGTACTTACTGTTTTGTGGGGAGTTTGCTGTTGATCAACACAAACTTCATATCATATATCACTGTCACTTTCAGAAGCAATTAAAATAAATGTATGTAGCCATGGGGAGGCTTGCATTGTGGACCCAGCCTGGTTATAGAACAATTAAACTCACTCTGGAAGAAAACCAATAATGATTTGATTAACTTACAGTAGCAGATGTCCAGTAGCTTGAAGTAGAGAAAATAGCTGGATTTCTGTTAAAAAGACCAAAACCACAGTCCCTCATCCCAACAAGCTGCAGTTAAACTTAAATACATAAAAAAGTGTTTTCTAGTTACTGATGTAAGAAATCTTTAGAATAGTTAAAATGGCCTGAGTTTAATATTATTTTGCTGTAAATATTTAATTTAATTTTCTTTCAAAAGCATTTCCATTTATACAAGCCACAGTAATTTTAAAGTATTGTGTTTATATTGTTGACAGTACATTTTCTTTACTTTGACAGACAGGTGAAAATTTTTTGCAAAATGTTAAAGTTCCACTTTGTGGTGAAGTAAACTCTCTCCATACAGAAGCATATAAAATCACTTTCTCTTTCAGAAAATCCTACAGTTTTTGTTGGACTGCATGCCTGGGTCCTGTGGGCTGCAGCAGTTTCTAACACGAGTGACTCTAATCTCTCAGATTCCCTAGGAAGATCTTTCTTCCTTACAGAGATTTGAAGCCTGGATCTTGGTTACTTTCCACATGATTCTCTCGGCTCTAATGCTCTGTAGATGTATTACTACAGAGAAGAGGAACTATGAACTTTATTCAGGCAATCTGATATAGGAGTAACTATGATGAAAATAACATGAATATTAAATGAAAAAAAGAAAGAACAATGAGCAATTCAGACTTCTTACTTTACAAGGCTGCTAGTCTTTGGCATCTTAAGCAGTTGCTGAAGAGAAGGTGCCATGATGTCTATTAGACCTGCCCACTGTAGACAGTCTATTTAATTAGCCATTGCAGCGTTTGCGTACCTCCTGCTTCCATTCTGTTCCATGTTCCAGATTTCGTAGAGAGATATTTCCCTTTGTTTAGCACAGTTAGGGATATCTATGGTCCTTTTCAGTGATTCAACAAGAGGTTATCATGGAAGGTCAGGCCACAAAGGCAATTGAGCAGAAAGGGGGTATTAAGCCTTTAACTGCAACTTGCACAAGTCACCATGGAAAACAAAATCCTCTGTTCCCAGTAGAAGGCTTTGGATTTTGGTATTTTTCCACATAGTTGCAAATTCTTATACAAAAAAAGTCTGGATTTAGAAACTGTCCTACTGAGACTTGGAAAGGGGGAGAGAGGGGAAAAAAAGTGAGGTACTTCTAGGGTTTTTGCAGAGAGGGAGTTCAGGCTGGAAAGGAAGCAGTCACAATTTTCCTCATCTCCAGAAGTCTCAATGCTACATTAAAAGAGAAAAAAAATGTTGCATACTACCAGAAAAAAAAAAGAAAAAAATGAACCATTTGTTTAAAAATAACTGCAATATACCATCATCTTCCAACAACTTTTTCTCACGTGGCACATTTCATAAACATTGGGGTTTTTTGACATTTCACTAGCAGAATTGGATTTCCTTCTTCCTTACCTGTCTCACATGCACACACATACATACATACACCCATACACACAAATCTGTAGTGAAATGTAATAAACTAGCATTGTTTCAACAAAAATTAGATGAAGTGAGATAATAAAAAAATAGTAGTTGCTAAAGTAGACTTTATCTGTGGTCAGTAACAGGGCATTTAAAAACCAAATACTTACTGAGTATTTCTGCAATAATTACAATTCATCCCTACTCAGAAAAAAACCCAGCATCTCTTTATTCATATGCCGCAGTGCTTTACTGAAATAGTCATGTGCCTGGCTTTTAATATTTTCATAGACCTGCGTAGGAAAGCCTCATGTCCCACTTCATATTCCACATTGAGTGGTCATAGTTCTTTACGGCCTCTTATGTTGCTGACTGAAATCATACATGTTTGCACATCTGAAAGCCTTTGACGGGCAAATCAGTTCACAGGCCAGTTATTTCATGTCATTAGTGTAATCAGTGTTGCATAATAAAACATAGTATAAATGCTAGGTAAAAGGTTGCCCCAATATACAGAGCTTTAATCCACTAAGATGTTAACGTGATGGAAAGCATCAAAAGAAAGCATCCACTACAGAGAAGGATAAGTGGCATTCCACATTGAGGTGATCAATAAAAAAAGAGCATTAAGTGTAGAGCTGCAAAAAGTCTAAATGACTAAATGACCAAGGCGCTTGCAGAGATTCCCAGAAGTTGTCTTTCAGGCCCACACTGGCTGGTTCATCTAATACAAAATGACGAATTTACACATATACTGTAAGCATCTGTGCTGTCCACACTGAAGGCCCCATGATTTTCAGGTGAATTATAATGTTTACAACTTCTTGCTGAGGGTTTGCACATTCTGTACTCAGTTTCATTTATTCTGACCTGGGAAATTCTGTGAACTGAGAGGAGGAAAACAATTAAAGCATTAATTGCCAAATCTCTTTAAGCTATCACTTAAAGTTGTTCCAGAGGTCAGGCTTACCAGCGAGCCCTGGCAGCGGCGAAGGCTAATGGCATACTGGGCTGTATCAACAGAAGTGTAGCCAACAGATGAAAAAATGATTATCCCACTTTACTTGGCACTTGTTAGACCACATCTGGATTCTTGCACCCACTTTTAGGCTCCCGAGACAGCAAGGATGCTGATAAACTGGAGCAAGTTCAGAATAGGGCCACTGCGATGGCTGGGGCTGGAGCACTTGGGCTGTGAAGGGAGGCTGAGGGAGCTGGGCTTATCCAGGCTGCGGCAGGGTTGGCTTCAGTGGGACTGACCGGCACCTCCCAGTGCCCACGGGCATCAAGGAGATGAAGCCAGATCCTGCACAGGGGGGCACAGATGACAGACTATGGGCACAGACCAAAGCAAGAGAGGTTCCGGTTGGATATAAGGAAAGAATTTCCACTGTGAGCATAACTAAGCATTGAAACAGGTTGTGCAGGAAGGCCAAGGAATCTCCACCTTTGGTGGAGCCAGTAGAGTACTGAACAGCCTGATCTACATTCAGTGTTAACCCTGTGTCGTGGTTTAACCCCAGCCAGCAATCAAGCACCACGCAGCCGCTCACTCACTTCCCCCCCACCCAGTGGGATGGGGGAGAGAATTGAGGAAAAACCGCTAAAACTCATGGGTTGAGATAAGAACAGTTTAATAGGACAGAAAGGAAGAAAATAATAATAATAATAATCATAATACAACAATAATAATAAAAGAATTGGAATATACAAAACAAGTGATGCACAATGCAATTGCTCACCACTTGCCGACTGATGCTCAGTTAGTTCCCAAGCAGCGCTCTGCCCCGGCCAACTACCCCCAGTTTATATACTGGGCACGACATCCCACGGTATGGAATACCCCTCTGGCCAGTTTGGGTCAGCTGTCCTGGCTGTCTCCCCTCCCACCTTCCCTGTGCCCCTCCA
>JAVKLA010000005.1:21195068-21237582 GCA_034782735.1 Sagittarius serpentarius | reverse complement strand
GCAAAGGCCTTGGCGCTGTGCAAGCCCTGCGGAGCAGCAAGGAAAACATCCCTGTGTTATCAGCACTGTTTCCAGCACAAATCCAAACACAGCCCCATACTAGGTACTGTGAAGAAAATTAACTCTGTCCCAGCCAAAACCAGCACAAACACCTTGACCGTTATTGTAAGTACTTACCTCAGTGAACATGAAACTTAAAGCCTGGATTCACTATGAACAAAAAAATAGGCCTCTTTGTGAGGAACAACCACAATTATTGACAGAAAGAGGAGCCTCAACTTCTGCTTTATTTACTTAATTTTTTCTGCAACAGTTTTCTGTGCTGTTTGATAGACACAAACGTTAACCCTAATGTGACCATAATTACTCAGGCAACTGTTGTGTCTGAGATATAACACAGTTCCTGCTCCACCCCACCAGAAGCGCTCCAATTCGGAAAACTTTCATATCAAGGTCTGAAAAATTTAAAGTAACTAAGTGAAAGCTGAGGCTTATCTGTATAATAAAGCATACAAAGCCATCAAGGTTATTCTGACAAGGTACAGAATCAGTAAAGAAGCATGAATAGCAGGACATCCTTACTCACCTCAATGCCTGTAAGGAATGAGGGAAGATAAGGCTGATATTTGCCAACAGATTTCGTAACTGAAAAGTCAGTGAAAAGCTTCACTGGGTGGCTGGAGCAAGGCTGCTATAAGACCAGTTGTACCTCTCATTTGGAAAAGAATTCCAGAATGAGGAAATAGTTTCCAAGGTATGTAATCCACATTCACTTCAATTTTCATGTTTGTGGAAAATACAGGGAGGACACAGAAAGGAGCATGACGTCTTCGAGCTGTTATGAACCAAGCTGCTAATAATTACTGAAATATGGCCCCAATCATCATATTCAAGAGAAATGCACTGAAAATCATTACACTCCCAGCTACAAAGTGTATGCTTATGGATATTTTTATATTTCATTTGAAATGAAAGCACTTTTTCCAAATTTTATTGATTTGTATCATTTACAGCTATAATCTTTCTTCATAGAATCACCACGTATCACAAATGAGGAACTACCTTCCTTATCTGTTCTTACTTTCTTCATCACAAAATTTCCTAAGTATGCTCTTGTAATCAAATTTATTAAAAAAAAAAAAAAAGAAAGAAGGGAAAGAGCATAAGAGAGTACTCACAGTTCTTCCTCTTCCTTTTCTTTCTTTTCTTTGGGAGGAGGGGAAATAATTTCACAGAAAGAAATCACTTTATGTTAATAAGGCTATACAAGCGTACAACTAGTATGAGCAAAAAGACAATCTGGACCTATAAATCAAGCTAAGAAGATTATTTATTAACCCTATTTGGCTGGAACATTTCTCTTTCAGAGTTCAAAGCTTCTTTAGCACTCAAGGCACTCAAGAAAAATGGGCTTGTCTGTGAGAAGTAAACTGAAAATTAGTCTAAAAGTGATGTTTGGGTAGCAACAAAATGTCCAAATGGGAAGTCTGAACTTACAGTGTGTTTACCCAGATTTTATTTGACGATTTTTATGCTAATGAGTAGTAGCAAAATACCAAAGATAGAAAACTGATGTGGCAGTATTTCCTGGGAGGCTCAGAGGGGAGACGAGCACTAACCGCAAGTATTGTCACTGGTACCAATGACGGATCTCTAGCTAACATAACTCACTAAACTAAATCAGAGCCGAAAATTGAGCCATACTACTTCTTGTGCACAAAGTATTGTTCCTTTTTTTAGTTTCCATTTTTTTGTGGAAACATTGTAAACATCACAATAAACCAAACAGAGACATGGGCTGGAAGATTATTTCTCTCAACACCCAATCTCAGCATAAGAGGGAGTATAACTGGTCAGTGACGTTTCTCTGATTATTGATATGCCACCATACATACAGAACGGTTTATACTTCCCATATGCTTTACTAAGTCCACATGTAACAGTACTGTGATGGTCTTTTTCTAGAGAGAAAAAGAGAGAAGTCTGGGAAAATAAATCTTGTGCAGGAATAGTGAAAGCAAGAGATAGAAACCCCAGCAGGGTCTACAACTTACTTCATGGATGTCCCCTCTGAGCACATAACCTTCTTACAGAAACAGGAAAAATGGAACACAGCAGAAAATTCTCTGTACTCGCAGAACTGAACTTCCTGATTTCAGCTATCAGTTTATCGTTAGGATCTGCAAACTAAATAATGTCACCCAAGATCAGGCCCATGGCATGATATTCATATATGGCCCATGGAAATATACTTGACACTGTTTGTGATGGGTATGAAATGCAATAGTTTATGAATTCTTTCCCCTTCTTCTACCCCACACTCTATTTATCGCTGCCCTACTGTATCATCTGTATTATACAATAGATAGAAGAAATAATTAGAAAATAAACAAACAGTAACAAAGAGTGTGTCTACACATGCTATGTTGGCTGACATTATGAAGCATTCTCCAGTGCAACAGAAACAGTGTAATCTTATTAACTTCTTTGGCTTCTAGAAGTTTGAACATGACAAGTCTGTAAGAGCTCCATAATCACTTTCATGCGTGTAAATTACAGCTGTTCCTTGAATATTTTTACCTGTATCAAATATCACAAACTTTCAAAGCCAAACTGTTAGTATCTTCCTCCACTACTAATTATTCCAGGAAACCACAAATAGAGTTTTACAACTTTCATTTGTTGGTATGAAAATTAAACATGATAAACAAATTTGTGAGCTTTTGCTGCACTAACTCATGTCAACTCTGCCCATATTTGTATTTTTTATTAACTGACGGAACTGTTCATTTCAGCCAAAGTCTCTTGAAGGCCCCAAGCCAGAGTTTAAAATGTCAATGAGAACACTTCCCCTGACTATAGGTAAGAATCTAGTTCTCCATACTGCTTTTGCTGCTATTTCAGAAAGCTGACAGTGGTTCTTCTCCTTTTAACCTTTTAATATGTCTCTACTTTTTAATTATCATAGAAGAAAAAGTAAAGCCCAAAATAAATTAAACAATTAAGCCATAGAGAGGAACTTTCATTTAAGCTTAAGTGGTAGCAATGGTGTTCCTCAATACTTTAAAAACAATCATTGCCCAAACATCAACATATGAACCACCTAACTTATGAAATCTCTCATTTTTCTTCTTTTTAAAAACTATTACAGAGACTCTCTTTACTCAGAATGTAATTGCCTAAAATTTTTTTTTGACAGATTGTGTTTAATATACAGGTATTTTTTTTCATATATAGCAGAAGAAAACTTGGAGATAATTACAATGTTCAACAAACTATGATATATAGATTATATTTTTATTATGGAAGAACACTATAATATATATACAGGCATATAACGTTAGGTATATACATGGATGCATATATTGGCCTGAGTCTTTAAAACCAGAGTTGAGCTGGATGCAAGTTGACACCTCCTGTCAGGAAAATTACCATGGCAAAGCAAGTCTTCTAGGACAGGACAAAGGACAGAAGTTAAGTGGAGCAGAGGGAATACTTATTTGGAAATCATGATGTGGAAATGGACTTGAAGCATTGTTAGACAAATACATCTTCTGAAGAACTGCAGCATTCTGGCTTTATTTAAATGCGAACTTTTTTGCAGGTTAGCGAGGGGATAGATGGAGACGCGCTCTGCCAACGGCTGTGTTAAGCGCCTGCCCCTTCACCAGGGGCTGATTTGTCACCAGTCCCCTGCTCACCTCCAGTCTGCTTGGTGGAGCAGTTACATGAGACCTTCCTGGGCTACTGCCGTCCAAACAGGCTGGGCTTGCAAACCTCTCGTTTAGCGTAAGAGCGACAATAACTTGCCTTGACCGAAGACCAGTGTAGCCAACTCTCTGTAGCATGGACTACTGGTACATAGGAAACTGAGCATGCCTGGAGGGATTGTTTCTGGGGCAGCTTCGTGTTTTCTGGCCGCCTGCACTTCTCAGCCTTCCCGCGCTGGCCATGCCACGTTGTTTAATATTAACCTGTCCACCATAATAACCACTTTTCAAAACTGTTTATACCTCTGGTTTTTACAACATTCTGCAACAGTGAATATCAGCCTTTAATCAGGCACTGTCTGGGAAAAAAAAGTTTCCTTTTTTGTTTTGTTGGTGAGACTTCTTGCTCACTGAATCCTGGTTATAAGAGGCTATAATCCAGCTCGTGAAACTGTTGGTGAATGGGAGGCCAGTAACCTCTCTGAGAAAGGGAGGATTGAGGGTGGTTGCCATCACAAGCACAGCAAGATTTCGGAAGGTCTGTTCATGCTCTTACATTTGTTTGAATCCATCTTTAGGCATTTAATCATAGCAGAAAGAATATGATAGCCTATACATACTGAAAACCTGTACCAGCAAACTTTCAGAGCTTTCCATTTATACAAATTTCCATTTTGGAAATTACTTTCCATTTATACCAACTTCACAATTCGTCAGAGTTTGTACCTGAATGAAATAAACTATACAGTAAAGGACATTTTTGTTGGTATATCTATGCTACCGTTATTCAAGCAGGATAGCAATGTTGTTTAGTGCTGTGATTTTTAATGCGCTTAATTTACTTAGCTATGCTGGCAGAAATTTAGCATATAGACTAAGCTTTGCTTTCATTTCTTTCTTCTTTTGTTTTGCTTCATTTAGCTCAAATTTCCTCTTAATTTACCTAAACCATACTAAAATAAGCCTTACGTACTCTGAAAAAAAATGTATTTCTACTGGTTTAATTAACCTGCTTCAAAAACAAATGCTAAATTAAACAAGGATATTTCTTTGTAAAGTGCACAGCAGAACAGCCAAAAAAATAATTACAATAGGGATAACTTTGTAAAACGTGCCATGAACATGACATAGAACCGCTGTAACACTGGGCTTTGAAGACACATGGAGACTCAATTTTATAGGAGGCTGTTTGTTCTCATTATAAGCTAAGCATATGAAAGAAATGTAAAAATTGTAGCAGTGCAGTGAGTCAGGTCTGGAGAGATGCTGACATTAGACATCAGGACTGCAGGTCATATAGCCTGCGTACTGCTCACAGAAAAGATCAGGGGAACAGGACATGCCAGGGGGAAGGGCTGATGCTTGACAAAGAATATTGCTCGTCTTGCACATATGTTGGCAGTACCTTTTTGACCTAGTTTTTGCTGAGTTTACAAGGATATACCCTGTCGGCCCTTAGCACACATTCCATTATCTATTTTAAAGACCCACCTCCACTCCCACTGTTTCTTTCTTCAATGCTGGACGTGCCGCTGTAATTACTGTAACAACTGTCTATGTCACAAGTTGTTTCTGTAAGTTTGCATAGCATTTAGCCAAAATGGGGCTTTGATAATTCTTGGTGTCATTAATATAATACTAGCAAAGGACTTAATTAAATATTTATGTGACTCTTCCTTGCCATGTTTGATACATTTTATTTTATTTTTTAATGAGATCTTTGATCCTCAGTTGATAGCTTTAGTAAGATCACTCCAACACCTTCCTGGAGGGTAACAGACTTTTGACCTCTTGTGAAAGGCAGCTGGGGAGAAAACAGTATTTCACCCAGTGAGCTCTGACTATGACAGTAGACCAGAGGAGTGTGTGAAGAACTGGTGGACTGTAAGTATTGATAGAATAATAGAAAAATTATACTTAAGTATCTTAAGATTTTTTTCCGTAGTACACATTATTACACCATGGGAAGACAAAGCTCTGCAGTATTGTAGAGCTTTCTAATAATAAGGAGCTTATTCTTGTTCCTTGTTCTTCGAGAACGCTTGTTCAGACCTCTGTCACAGACCCCTTCTTTCACTTCTGTTCAGTGAAAACACAGGGATTTTCAGGAGCATCAGAGATTTGGGAAGTTTCTATGAATGTTAGGGATTATATTTCTATAGTGAAATTGCCTACCTCTTTAATTAACAAAACCCATTAAACCCAAATATATCCACTTTTGCCTTGCAAAATAAAGTACTTCTATGGTTATTTCTTTACTAGTCAAGTTAGCTGAGATCTTTCCCTGAGTTAATGACTTACTTTTGCTATTACAGCAACTGAATTGCTTGCCCTTCAACTACCTTGAAGTATACAAATAGCTGTTAGCTTGTGTTAGTCATTAGCAACTCACTGGTTTAGGCCTTTTGTGCTGCACTGAAATAGATATATTGGGAAATTATTATGAGCTTTGAATTCTTCTAATTTATGTCATTCTACAGAAACTGGAGATGACTTGTCATACTTCAGTCACCATGTATATTTGGTAACTCTTGGCTTTCGTGACTTAATGAAAAAAAGAGAAAAAAAAACAGTTTGTATTTCCAAACATAAGAAATCTGTTTTGTGTGCCCACAATATTAGGCATATATGTAGCATGCAAAATACCTGTACCGTAATTTATTTATGACCTTCAGAAATGCTGATATAACAGCATATATTCAGTGTCGAATACAAAACCACCCAAATTCTGTTGGACTCCTTTCACCTGAAAAGTATAAACATAATGACTGTGTACACACTTGAGAAGGACACAATTATACCATCTATAATGGTATATATGATTATATCAGTATAAAAGTGCTTTAAACATATACAGAGCACGAGCCATTTCTGTGAAAATCTTGCCAACAGGACTTCTGTCAGTGCACAGCTGCCAACACTGAAGGGTTTGTAGGGTACATGTGCTTTGCTGTTCTGTCCTTCCCTGCCCCCTGTCCTTGATTCAAGAGGTACTGAGGCACACGGTGTGTCATAGGTCAGTACCTGAATGTTAAACACCTATTTTTAAGTACACTGTGGGTTCCCAGACTGGTTCTCAGACTTCATAGGAAACATAGGGAAGGGGATTTCATTTCTCACAGTTCCCTTTCTTCTACCTCTGAAGTCTTGAAGTACTTTTTCAATAGCCATAGCTTGTTTTGCCAGGCTGCAAGGTCTCTGCTGTGCTTTTATTGTCAGAAACATGGAACTGTGTGATTAATACAGTTTTTTTGTCCCTTCTAGAGTTGGAGTGTATGGTTCTTCAATATTTGCAGACTATTAATGCCCATCCTATTGACCTGCAGTACTACAATAAAGACAAATAAACTAAAGAGAAAAGCAATGAAAATCAGTGTATGCTATAGGCATTCACAAACCAATTCCACATATTGGTCCTGTTATCCCTGGTCCAGAAGATGAGGAAATGGGTTTATACCATGGTGCACATCTGAATGAAATACCTGCTACTGGTTTTTTTTTGTTCTTGAAAACCAGTTTTCTTGTTTACTTGGCTTATATACAGCTTTCAAATTTTTTTTAATTTTAGTTTAGGGATGTAGAATTGAAAGAAATCTCTCCACTCACTGAATCCAATCCTCTGCTCTTGCGAACCATTTCATATGATTCTTGTCATAAATTAATTAAATTTTATCATTTCTTTCTTTTCCAACCTCAGTTACATTATACCCACTGTATGCTTTTTTCTTTTACTTTTCTCTTTTTTTATATAATTATGATGAAATATTGACCATATTGTTCTTAAGTGTAAGGGGGGTTGGGTTTTTGTTTTCGTTTGGTTTGTTTGGTTTTTTACTCCCTAAAGTTTATTTCACTTGTATTTTGAGAGATCAGTAGTTTTCCTATCTCAAAGTTAGTTTAGTCAAGCTAAGCAACTGACAATCTGCATTTCCTACTTTAGGGTAGACACAAAACCCCTTAATAATTCTGATAGCTAGCTCTAATATGAATATTTCATTCTTGAATATGTATAACAAAAGAACCGTACAACTCACAGGTGGCTTATATAATTCCTGTCTCAAATTTAAATAATTATTTGCCTGCAGTTTTCAAAGGCAAATGCAGTTGCTTTTTCAGTCTCAGTTCTAAATAGACTGAGGGATAGTTTCTTCTTTCATTGTGCTACTGACTTGTAGTTCTGTACAGACTATCACCTCATTAAGATTCCTGTAACCCTTGCACTCACCTTCCTTTTTTTTTTTTTTTAAATTGTGGACCTTCCAGTGACTGCTATTTCACCATATACTAGCTTTATAATATACTTTCACTGACTAACATTCTGTTCAAGACTTGTATTGCCTTTCTCAGCTGTAAATATTTGTTACTAATTTTGTAGTGCGTGCATGCCAATTTGCTCCATTATAATCTATTTTATTTGCTAGATCTAGTAAATGTATCACAACTTCATAACATTCTTTTATTGGGTAGCAAAACAATGAGCAACTGTATTAAAACTAATGCATTTTGACATGTAACAGCACTTAGAAAAACACTGTTATTGAACCTCAATTATGTTCATTAAAAAGGCATAGCAACAACTTCTATCACTGATTATATGCCATTATATTTATAGTCATAGCACTTGTGCTTCTCTGCAGCCGTGCTTAACATGGTAGAGCTAAGAACGGAGCTGATCCTGGCGTCTCATCAGAGGAAGCAAGGTGCTATATAGTTGCATGCACTTATGTATACTGATGTGCTCATAGGATGAAAAGCATCTCAGGTTTTTACACAGTGCTATTCTGAAATAACTATTTGCATAATGTCATGATGCCTTTCTGGGTGTAGTCTTTAAGTTCCTTTGTCTTCAGTTAACCAATCCCTCTTATCCCCTTTCTCACTGCCAGCAGCCTCTTCAGACTGGAAAATCTACGAAAACTTGTTCTCCTTTGGATGTTCCTAATGACCACCTTCAGCAATGATGTGTTTGTGGAGAACACTTAATGCCATTTATTTATTTATTTATTTTTATTTATATGCTTTCAGTGATTATAAGAACACAAAAAATGGTTTGGAACTGTCTAAATCCTTTCTAATAGACCGTGCAGCCTGTTAAGGTTGCTTCAAATCTTGAGTTAGCTTAAGTAAACCAAAAGTTAGCTTTGGAGTGTCTGGTCTAGAGAATAGCACTGGACTACTGTGAAAGCCTTCAGACATAAACAGGGAGAACTGGCCTGTTGGGCCTCCTGTAGGATAAAAGTAATAAACATTGTTAAACTGATCAAAAGCAATGGTAGTTATGGACGATACACCTGCTCAGCTCGGTGACTAAACTCAGAAGGGCAGCAGACAGAGGTGTTTATCCTTAAGCTTTTATGCTACTCTTCACCATAGGTTGCCATGAGAAAATATACTTCCCAAGGGGAAGAAAAATGGTCAGCCTTTCCTAAAAAGGTATCAGAAAACTATGAGGAACATTTTCTATAAGTTTTTATCAATAATGTTGCCAAGAACAGAGAAGATGCTTGCTCTACTAGAAACGAAAGGAAAAAAAAGCTTAGCAAGAAGTATTTTTTACCAAATTCTGATTCTGAAAGCTGAAGAAATGTGCAATAGTCTGAGCAAGTATCTATTTTTAGTTCTGTCTAAGCTTAGCAAGGCATGCTTTATTTTAGACTGTGTTGATCAACCATGATAACTAGAGTAGCATTTTTTATAATTTTATAGCACGTGGAAAGAAAAGTTTGCAGAGGGAGGAAGTATTTTTACTAATATCATTCCAGTTAATACAGCTAAAGAAATTAGAGAAGCTTTTGGACTCTAGGGTCCTGTTATGATTTCTGAAGGCTTTCTGAGCCAAAAGCTTGTGTGTTTTTGAAGCAATATCTGTTGATCTAATAAAAGACATCTTTTCATAAAAGATATGCTCGGTGGTAACTTCAAAACAACATAGTGACAATCATTCTGTTGTAACTTGTCTGTGAAAGTACTCTTGAAAATCTAGTAGTTTCAGCAGCCTCAGTGATTCACTGTAAGGTAATATTTTAAATGTCCTATTTTTATGCTTAAACACTGGATTTAATATTTCTCCATTAATGCTTACCATGAATTGAATTTTTTACTATGGTGCTGTTTTACGTTAGAAAAAATCTATCTTTATGCCAAGAAAAGATGGAAAATAAACTATTCTAATATTCCTTTATTTTGCTATCAGAAGAGTTTTTAAAAATATATCACCTTAATTAGAAATGAATGTTTGGACAGATTCTTGAGGTTGGAAAAGCAAGAAAAAGGGATGTTTTGTATCCCCCTGAGGAAAAAAAAACGAAAATAAACCCATAAACCCCTCCAAACACGAAACAAACCACAGTGCTGGGTTAATACAATTTCCTTTTTTGGACTCCATTGCATGCTTTTTCCAGGTTTTTAGTCGGGCCTGCTTTTGTAGCAGATGTTTCCTGCTTGTCTGTGCAATCTACATTCACATTTGCATCTACCTCCTCATCTAGCTTTGTTCATATTTCTCACTCTGGATCTAACCACATACCCATTTTGAAAAAAAAGAGCAGGAAACATGGCTTAGATACAAAAGGTATTTGGTAGTCTGGTATGTTTTTATTTTCACTTGACTTCTGCAAGGAATTTTCAGCATCTCTGCAAACAATTTATAACGTGGTTCCTTCCTCCCTGCAGTGTCCTGGTAAGTGACCGCAGTCCTACCATCAGTACTGTCTAAGCAGATCTAGGACTTCTTTCCTTCCCTTGCATGACAGCTCTGTGCATTGGGAATGAAATCTTTTTACTCATCAAGGAATGAAATCTTTTTACTCATCAAGGTCATGGGCTTGCAACTGTGAACAATCAGAAATTATACCCTTATCCAAATGTTACTGTCCATGGCTTAAAGAAATGTACAAAACAACGATTGCTGCTGTACTTTTTTGTTTGGTTTTTTTTGCTAGAAAGGATGCATCTGTGTACAGCTTCTGACAGCCAGCAGTCATGAAAGACATACTCAAACCAGAATAGCTGCAGGGCTGGCTTACTACTTGATCATGGGAAAGGAAAACGTTTGGAGGGTTTCAATAGACTAAAACAGCTTGGGTTGTTCAGTTTGGGATAACTGTGGGTGCTACTGTGGGGTAAATTTTATGAGTGGAAAGAACTTTTTGAACTACAAGATAATAGTACTACAAAAAGAAATGGATACATGCAAAAAGAAATTCAAGATCCTGAGGGACTTGAAACAAAGTTCCTACCTTTCCATCAGAGGTTCTTGAACAACTTCTCAGTAGAGGGTTTTTTTGGTGCAGATCTCCTAGAACCGTTAAAATGGAGCATGATTTTCTTCTTGCAGAATTTATAATGCTTAGCTGTCTGAGGCATCAGCAAATTATATTCAATGACTCCGAAATGTATCTTCCAGCCAGTGCATGGAATTAATCTCATTTTTCTGCAGTATAACAAAACGTAGTCATCTAGATTAACTTGGATTATCTACACTTTACCTAAAGTTAATATAAAAAGATCTGAGATTTTAGAGGGTGATTCATCCCGTCCTAAACTGTATATCTATTACAGGAAAGGTTTTTCTCTAGGGGTGCTTACAATATCCCATTGACTGTAGGGAGCACCTAGAGATTAGTTTAAATCAGCCAGCTTAAAATGGCTAAAGTTACAAGGTGAATGCTGTCATCTTTTCCATCACATTCAGATATCAGTAAAGGTTTCACCAAGTCAGAATTTTGTAGTCAGTTCTTACGTTTGAATCTCACTTATTGTTGATACTATCTTTAAATATATCTTTCAAACTCTCCTCGTAATATGCTGACAACTGAGTGAGAAAAGAAAAAAAAGGAAATCTTTGTTTTTATAAACCAGTTTGTTCTCTGTATTAGAAGGCACTGATTTAAATACAGTAAGTAATTTTAGACAATATTACTCTGGGAAAAGGAAACAAAGTAGATGAAAAAGTAAACATTAAGTACAGACAGTCCTGTAAATTGGCACAACTCCACAGAAATCAGTATAGGTCAATGTCCTTGCACTAGCCATTAATGTAGTACCTTCAGTCGAAGTTATAACTCAAGGCTGGGCCTTCAGTAGCCATTTAGGATAGAGAAAGTATGATAAGCACACTTCTGTTCACTGCAATGAGAGAGGAGAAGTAAATTCCGTGAAAGCACTGCCTCCCGCCCACAGACAGAAGAGGGGGAGAGAGGCAGGAGGAATACTTTGAGCATGTCAGCTGGTTCAGAATGCGCACTGAAATGCGTGCAGATCCTGAAGGTTTTATGCTACCTTACAAGAAATAATGGGAGGGTAAGTTGCTTTTAGCCTCCTTCTATGCCTGTGACAAAGTCATACAACCATACAATAATCTCAGTTGGAGGAGTCCTCCAAAGGTCACTTAGTCCAACCTCTTGCTACAAGCAGGTCTAGTTGGAGTGGGTTGCTCAGAGCCTTGTTCAATCAAATTTTAAATATCTCCAAGGGTGGAGCAACCTTTTCCAGTGTTTGACCATCCTCATGTCTCTCTAGAGAGAGTCAACCCAGCCAAATTCAGTCCAAAGGAATCATCTCTGGCAAAGAAAGTGTATTTTCCTATCATATTCAGAATTATTAATTCTGGGACTGAATTTTTTTATCTCTGTGAACATCTGGATACAGCCATTCGAAAGAACTTTTTTCAGTCCATCAGAACTAAAAGTTCTGAAAAAGCTGGAATAAGAAAATATTTGGAGTCTTTTTTTTTTACATTTCAGTGAATTAAAATGGATAAATAAATGAATAAATGCTTTTTCCAATTGCTTTGGGTTTAAGAACATTTTTAAGTGCATTTGAAAACAAATGATTGTTTCATATTACTGAAATCAAGTATATTGAATTGCCTTTGGGGTTTTTGCCTCCCAGAAATTTACCTCAAAATCACATGCTGGTTTCGGTCACCCAGCATATGCCCATTTGGGTGAAGGAAAAAAAAAGAAACCACAAAAAATTACTAGACTACATGCTTGGCAGGAAAACTACCAGAATCTCTGAGCTTCCAAGAAAGTGAGAAACTTTCTCCAGGTATCTATCTGTTAAATAAAGATGTTAGGCATCAGGAGTGAGGACTGACTGGATCAAAATACATTCTTCCTCTTCCCTTGATCAGTTCCCAATAGGAAAGAAGTGTCTTGCACTATTTGTTCGTAAAATGTAGAAAGAATGCAAGGTAATACAAGACTTTTGCTGGTGTAGATTAAAGATCATGTTTATCTGGGACTATGAAATTATAGTAATATTAGCTTTGATAAATGTGAATTGTGATAGGACGAGGATGTGGATGTCTTTCTTCCTTGTCATCTATAGGTACCTAAATACCTCTGTAGTTTTGGAAGCAATGATGCACTGCATCACTCTCTTCACTGGATGCACAGGAGAAATCTTCACCATGTGGAAAACGTTCCCATAGCTTCTGAAAGGAAATTCTACAGAAAATTCCACTCAGTTCCACGTTTCCTTGTAAGAAAGAATGATTGGTCTCAGTGTTTACAAAATCATTTCCCATGTATTTGTAAAATCAATGTGTGAGTAATATTTCACTGCAGGTAGGACATATGTAGGGCAAAGTTCGTAAGCAGACCAGCGAGTGTTACACTTCATTAGATCAACAAGTACAGATGAAAAATTTTGACATTTCAGACACAATTCATACTTCAAACTCAGAAAAAGGACCTGAAGAAGGGCTTATGTAACGGAAGTTTTGCTTTTTTTTCTCTTCTATTACGTTAAGTAGGCTTATACAAGATGTTATTTCTATTTGCAGACCTTTCTGTGTTTTGTCTTTGAGTGAGACAACTTGTGTAAGTACTTCAGAGTGAAAATCTACTCTTAATCAGTTCATTCAGGGAGAAAGTAATAATAATTTATGTATTGCTGCTACAAAGTTAAATGCAGTTTAAAGAAATTAGTCTCAGTCATTTTGTCAGTAAAATTTTCTTTATGATCACCACTCTTCACTCTTCTTCTCGAAAACTAAGCAGAAAAAAGAAATCACATATTAGTGCCTTAGTAGATAAATGGAATATTTACTTATTTCACCTTCTTATTCCAGGGTCCTTTATGATAACTGCCTATAAAACAATCTGTCATTTAAGAAAAAGAAAATAAATAATTGTATAGAAAGCTATATTTCATTACCTTACAGTTTTCACTTCATATTTTTGTTCTTTATTTGTACATAGATACTGTTTTGGCATTTTATATATATAACAGAACTTTGTATATATATATTACACAACTTTATATATGTTACAGAACTTTGTACAAGTTGACTTGAAGTATGACGTGTCAAAGTTATGTACAGAAGTGTACAGAAATGTTCAGGGAGAGTTTTTTTGCAGTTTTGTTCCATTTTCTGAAAGCCAGTGTGTAACAGCATGTCAGCAGCTGCAGATACAACTATAACTATACTGAGGTTCTTGCTTATGTGATTACGTTAGCAGCAATGACAAAAAACCTGTCATTTTTAGTGATAAAACTTTTACATTTATTGGTGTACTAGCCCTTATTGGATTTCATAATGTAAATAAATATTTTTAAAATATTTTTAAAATATTTAAATCTGATTAAGAGCAGCCCTGCCCTTCTCCCCTGTGTATTTACATTGTTTGATGGAGTGGGGTGCATTGAATCCTAAAGCTCTGTGACAGTCGCATCTCTTTGAGATGAGTAAGGTTCTTTTCTAATCTGCAATATATATCACTAGTGAACAGAAGATTAAGGACAAAATAGCTATAATATTTTTGAGAAAGTGCGGAGAGATCCAACAGGCTGCAGCTTATTAGTATTCTCTTCAGGCAACCAAAGGTCAGCTGAACTCTGCGCATAACTAGGTACACATCATAACCTGGGCTGTGGGATTCAGATCTTCCCTAAAATGAAGAAAAACTTTAATAATTCTCTTGAAGAAGTTCTGCAAGTGGGGCCAAAATGCACTCACTAAATCCAGTTCCTAAATATCACGGTGGGAAGCAAAGCTGAAGGCAATGCTGTGTGTGTCCTACAGGATTTCTCTCAGAAAGCATCACGTCCCCCCTCAAGTGGGCATTTCCTCTACAGTGCCAGGGGACTCAGCTTTCCCTTCTAGCAAATGTCAGCATCCCTAGAAATGGTCCACAAGGAAAACGTTCTCCATCTTTCACAATTAGTATCACATCTAATAATTGGAAATACACTGAAAATAATTGGAAATAATTGGAACTACACTGATATGCAACAGTTAAAGGTTTTGTTACTCCTGTCACTGAGGAGTAGCAAGAGACAGGTTTCTTTCCACAGGAGAAAGCCCAGCAGCAACATTCCCACTGATTTCAAAACCATGTGAATGTAGAAGCTGTGGCGCTGCTCAACAGCTGTAAACGTTTAACACCAATCCAGTCAATGGACTTCTGCTAGCATGAAACTGACGTTGTACAAAGAGACAAACCTGTTGATGTGTAAATAATAACTGATCTATATGGTGAATACTAGAAAGATCAAAAATCAGACAAGGGTTTGTTGCCTTGTGCCTGCAACTGGAGCTGCAGAAGGGAGTTGCATTTGGTCATAGCTGCCTCAGGTACAAGGGTCCTGCATAAACAGACGCTTCATCAGTACTCACAGAGCTAAAAACTACCCATCTGACATACTAGTATTCACATGACTGAATGATTAAACGTGGGTGGGTCAATTGGGATAACAAATAATGAAACCATTGCAGAATTTCTGTCCTCTGCTTTGCAAATAAGTGTCTTGGTTTCACCTCTGTCTGTCCCAAGAAGCGAGTGGCTCGCTTTGCTCGCACATGTCTATTTCCATGCTGACTGGGTACTCATACAACTCTCTCAGTAACATTCAGAGAATTTAAGTTGCTGATAAACAGGTTCCTAAATGCCACATTTTTTACCACAGCTTCTGAGAAACCCCTTCATATGATGGAGATAAACAATTGACAGTGATTTTCTGAAATATCAGCATACTTCCATGTTTTTAGAAAGTTACACAAATAATTACCTTACATTTCTTCATTGAGTTCTTCATTTCCCTACGTAGGACTGTAGCATCTTAATCCTTTTTAATACTTAAAAAGCAGTGTTGGTTTTTGTTTGGTTTGGGTTTTTTGTTGTTCTTTCTTCTTTTCCTATGGATCGCCAGTTCTCTCTCTAGAGACTTTTATGTTTATTTTCTTTTCTACTCTTTACTATGGCATCATCTGAGTGCCTGTTCTATGTGGAAGGTGATCACTACATTAGGTAGCGATTTGCATTTTTAATTAAGGAGGAAAACAGGAGCCAACTGGGCTTTGATAAAACATAGCTAATTTAATTAGCTTATTTTTATGTTGTTCATTCTGTTATAGCAATCATTAAGAATATGGATAATGGGACAAAAACCAATCTATTTCTTTTGCTGTGAGGTCTAAGGTTAACATTTTTTACCTGACTTTTTAATACTTTTTTTTAATTCTTTGTGTTAAATCAGGTACATTTGGTAATATCATAAAATGATCTGAACAAAGACTGACATGAAATTGAACCCAGATCATGAAGGAGTCATGCAGGTTACAGAGTTCAGAGCACTATCATACAGCAGTACATTAACTAGCTGGATTTTAACTGTGGGTCCAAGAAGCAAGTCCCACATCCAGGCCAAAGTCAGCTTTCTCCTGACCTCACAGCAGGGCAACACTTTGAGAATTCACTTTTCTTCCTACTCTCAACAGTGTGTTGGTCTCTAAGGGAAGAGACCCGAGAACAGGAGCTGGAGGGAAACCTGGGCATGCGTTGTCTCTACTCTGGATCACGGGAGGTCCAGAACACTGGATTTCTTACGGAAAAACACATGCCCCGCAATTTAGACTTGATCAGTGTGTCTACCACAAGTTACAATGCATCTGCAAGTCTTATAACTAAAAGCCCACACTAGAATTCATCAAGAAAAGGCAAGGACTGCTAATAATTTATACTGTGATTTGAAAATAAAGTCAGTGAGTGGCATATGAAATTTTTTTGCTTCTTTTGACACTGCAGGTTGGTCTATGTAGGGAAGAGTGGAGAAAGGATTAAGCAAACTATTACCCTTCTATTAGCATCACTCAGTGTAGCATAAATACAGTTCTTTCACACGATCCAGCAAAAGTTCAGGCCTGTGCAGGATCTCTTCCTCCTCTCTCCCAGTATGACAGATGCCATAAACTAATTGTCATCCAAGTCTTATCAAACACCAGTTATTTGATCTTTCTTTGACTGCTTATCTTTAGATAGAACTTGGCTTTGGTTTTGTCTTTTTTTTGTGATAAAAGAGTGGAAAGTCCTTTAGACATATCTTCAAGCTGTGGAGTTCATTTTCTACTGTGAAATCTCACTGGTTTTGGAAAATACTTTTGGTATTTTAAAAGAACATATGTATTGGCAGCTTGTGACATTGTAACACTCAAACAAAATTGTTTAAATGGAATTATATAAGATAATTTTCATCATGCAGACACTAGTAATTTTCCTGAAGAGCTAGTATCTTGCCACTTTGTACAATAATACGGAAAAGCAGAGAAAGAACAGGATGATCTAGCCCTGTTCCAAGTTCCAAAGGCACACAGAAACAGAAAATGTAGAAGATCAACTTATTATCATTTTATATACATAGCCGTCATGTTATGTCACCACACTTCAAAGTAATAAATCACCAAAGCGTATTATGTCAGGACTCGAAAACTATAATACATTGCTGTTGATGCACTAGACCCTTAAGGCAATATTACAATCTGCACTTTCTAGCACAGACAGTTACTCTGCAATAAAGCAGGAACAGCGAAAGCTCACAAGGCCTCATGCTCTTTAGCTTCCTGGAGTTTGGCAGGCTGTTCATCCACCTGACACAATTAATCCCAACAATTACACAATATAACAACAGAAACATATGAACTTTTTCTGCGAACCACTTTATCATATGTTGCATAAAAATATTTGAGGGCTGAGGAATGGCTGGACTGAAAGTTTAGTTCATGATTATTTACAATACAGCATACATTAGTCTAAACGGAGTCTATGAACAGCTTTGCCATCTGTTGTTAAAAAAACAGAAAGAAGGAAGAGAAAAATGAGCTCCATTTGCTTCAGACAGCTACGGGGTGGTCAAGCTAGAATACTTGGCACGGAAGATGTTTAGAACTGAAAAAAAGTTTACATCTGGGCTCTGCTCACAGCTTATTTAACATATCTGTGGCTGCTTTCATTATCCCAAGCACTAAAATACATTTCTGCAGTCCTCCTATGGGCCCACTGTGGCTAACCCTGGCTACCAAGAGAGGGGCCGAGGCTGCTCTGGACCCTCCGCGGCTGTGACAGGCAGTCCAAGGGAGGCAGGAGTTTCCGTAAGCAAGGCTTCCCCTGCAGACACAGTCTGCCAGAGCTATCCGGGCTGCCACGAAGGCAGTCACTTCTCCCAGCAAAAACAACAGCAGGGAGCAGGGCTCCTGCATGCTAAGTAGTAACCAAGTTCTGGAGTCAAAGTCTCTTTTTTACCTCACAGGGCTACAATCTGGCAGGCGAGGATGGCATCTGGATTTGCCACAGAAGCAGGTTTTGGGACCCATGCACTAGGAGAAGGAGAGCTGTAGTCACCGCCGTCATCAACAGTGCTTATCTTGGTTGTGTCTGCAGATGGGGGACCCAGCTGACACCACAGCTGGGGAGGTTTCAGTGGTGGCAGAGCCCTCCACAGCAACATCACAAGGCAATTTGGCCCTATCAGTGCTGATAAGGCATCATTTGTGTTTCTACTGGAAGAAAATCCAGGACTGGAAGGCATAGTACAAACAAGATGGATATTTTAGACTCGTGAAAGAGCTTCCCGTGGGCTCCTGTCTGAAGTAAACAGCTTTGAAATCTCCATGTGAAAGGCCCTTTTATAACTACAGATTTTCATGGATTTTCAGAGATGTTTGTGTTGGTGAGGCATATCTTACACCTGAGGAAAGACGATGCTGCATGTCTTCCCCTGGACTTTATTATTATTATGCTATCAAGAGAATATGGTGAGGTTTCAGTATCTTATATAAATTCACTAGAATACGCAGTACACAAACCTTCTTGCAAAGTTAATAAAAAGCTCTCTGGCTTCCTTTAAATTTACCTGGCTTTCAACATATTTAGAAGTGTAAAAAAATTGAACAGTCAGTGAAATAACACTTCCTGGAGACTTTGCTAACTCTTCCTAACAGACATTTTTCCTCAGGTGACAGGTACAATAAAGGCAATAGTCTTCATTATTATCATTATTATCAAGTGTAATGTAATAAAAGTTACTACTACAAGTTTAAACTTTTCCTCATATTATTTTACAGAACTAAGAAATCAGGATACTGATAAAAAATAGCAAATTATTTGAACCTTTGACGAAATATTGAACTGACGCCATATAGAAGTATTTTCAGATGAAAATTAAGTTTGGTAACTTCTTGCCATGATCCGTTTCCCTCCCTCTCCCCCTCCTTTTTTTATTCACTTACTGACCTGCTTGGCTATGGTCTGGACTGAAAATAAAATCAAATGGTACATGGAGATACAGGCCAACATTTCTAGCTCAATTTCTGCAGAAGAATTTTTATGGTTTATTCAGATAAGATTTGGCGGTCTCTCTGTATCTAGGCTGAAAGGAACTGTCAAACTTTCCAAGGTTTGACCAGCACTAAGAATCCTGGGCAACAAATGTGGAAGAGCTTGAGGGAGCTTCAAATCCCTACCGTGATGTGTTTGTCCTACTATTCACCTGGGAAGTTAGCTCATGCTAGCGTAGCTCCTCCCCCCCCACATCTGTATTAGGGTACATCTATACCTGCTGTGTGGGTAGCAGAAGTACACATTTGTGTGAAAACCACGAAAATGTGGTGCAAACCATGCCTAGCTAAAAGAAAAACAGCTTGGTGTAATTCTCTTGTAATTGTTGAACACTGACTTGGATGGAGCTATACCTATTTACACCATGAAATGGTCTTAGTTTACAATGTTTTGTTTTTGAGACTAAGCCTTTCCACAGAAGAGCTAAACAGAAACTCTGCAAGAGATTGCCAGTGCAAATGGCAAAGTGCAACTGGCTTTTCAGGGACGTTCAGGCTCTGGAGTAAGGTTGTGAGGCAAGAAAGCAGAGGTATCTATCGCCTCATTTCCCTTTTGCCCCTGTAAGGCATGAACAGGGAGTTTAGTCTCAGGGCCTACAAGTGAAATCAACCCTCATATAAGACAAGGAATCTGAAGGCAATGAGTTAGACATTTTTTATATGCAGACTGAACCCATAAATCAAACCAGACTTTTATTTTCATATTGCACTACTATAACACATTATTATGCAATTATTGACTCACAACATTCTCATCCAACATTCAGCATTGCTTGAACCTGGAATAAAAAATGTCTCAAACCCAGCTGGGCTGGGGAGTTTCTCATTGCACCTGTGTGCTGGATAAGATCTATAATGACGTAAGCTATTCCACACATTTTTAAAGACTTCCCTATTTATTTTAAATATTCCATTCTTCTTTTCATAGATCATTTTTAGACTATTTCAGCCTTTTTTACCCCACTTTTACAGTTTAAGTAGGGCTCGAGGGATATCTTAGCCTCAAATGGGAAATCTTTGCTGAAAAACCTGTTGAATAATTAGGAAATACACAACACTTTATTCTTCAGCTGGTGTAAAAAGGCATTACTCCTTTACAGTTATTTCAGGTATCTGGTGTTAAGAGTAAACCGAAATATTTGCCCTAACTTCAAAAAAATTAATTTAGTGTGGCTTTGTTTTAAAACATGCTGATCTTTTGAAATTGTTATATCTGCCTCTACCAAAAAGAGAAAAATGTAAACATCTGGCATTTTCTTCCTATTTTCCTGTGTCTTGTCTAGGAAGATGAACTCCTCAAATCATTGTAACATCTATTAGACATAATCATTACCCTCTACAATGCTTTGGCTGCAACACATCTTACAGTTTGGATGACAGGCCAGCCAACTACACACATGATGTGAGTAGGTGTGCCAGCTCTGAACCTGACCTGAGGTCTCCAACATAGGTTTTATGTTTCCTAGTCAGACTGGAAATTGTGTTGTTGGATGCTTTATTTTTTGCTTTCCAACTGGAAAAGACAGACACAGGATAAGAGAAGCGATGCCTTAGAATATTGTTATTCTCTACCTGTCGCTATCTAGAAAGTGATTGTTTTTAAAACATATCTTTTTCAGCTTTCATCTAGTTTTAGAATTCATACATGTGGCAGGGTGTTCACATTCTTCTTCTGGAGATTTTTCTATTGCCTAGTATTTGTTTCAGCTTGAAAGTTATTTTTATATCCAAACTCTTTTTTTTTTCCCATATCTCTACCTAATTTCTAAATCTTTATTCTGTAATCACACATGCTCATACAGCTCAAACACCTCCACTTCTTTTAATGCTTAGTAAGAGAAAAGAAACATAGTGCTTTTCAGATGTCGGTTTGTCTCAGATTTTTCCTAGCTTTTTGTGGAATTTTCATTCAATGTATTTCTGGCTACAGCTCCATCATTGAATGATGAATTAATGAAATAATTCAGGTGCAGTGGTCCAAGTGAGGGAAGATGATGCCTTGCTACGATATGAAATCTGTGCTTCTACAATGCTCCTATGTTTTGCAGAATCATGAAATAAGGATAAGAAGGTACTTAGAAAGGTCATCTAGTCCATCTGCCTGCCCCAAGGCTTGATCTGCTTATACCTATGGAAATCCTGGCAGATGTTTGTCTAACCTTTTCGTAAAGGCATCCATTGACATCCACAATAAATGGTTCTTTATTTTTCCACTACAAGTGTATGTCCATTTTCATTCATGAGCACGCACAAAGGAGTGTTTGGTGAAACTTCAGACCTCTGTATCCCACTTACATTGAATAGCTAATTTTTACAAACTCTTCTATATGAAAGCAACAGCACTTTAAAAAGCACAGTTGTAACAGATGGCCTTTTTTCCAGTGTGAAGAAAGCAGTGGTTAATAGCTGTATGTTAGTGAAAGAATTAATAAAACAAAATGAAAAGAGAAAACAACTCTCCAAAAGCAAGTAAACGTGGAAAGCAACTAGGAGTTCAAAACTGGCATACAAGACTCTCTTTTCATTAAATTACTAACTAATTAGCGATGGCTGTGCTGACCAGACAGAATGGGCCAGGTTCTCATTTGGATTAAGTTGCATTGGTCAATACAGTTAAGACTATTCATAAAACTGGCTCAGCATTTAGCTCCACATATAAAGAGAAAAATGAGCTTGATATATTATGTCTGGCAGATCTCATTTTGAAATATTTTTCTTTGAAATTCAACATATTCATTTATAAAGATGAACAGTATACATAATAGCAGTAACTACTGCATTCTTTACATTATCTCTTTGGAAACAATTTCATGTCATGGATGACTGATAGGGAAATGTCAGGCAAACTCAGCAGAGGAAGAGCACCAGTAAAAGCAATTATTCCTGTCAGAGCAAGTGGGATTGTTTCCAGTTATTCATAGTTCAGATTCAATCAGTGCATGTCTAAATTAGAGTCAGACACTTCCAATCTGTGCTATGCTTCTAAACTCTCTGATTCTCTCTATCAGTTGTGATCATGACAGTGTAAAGAAACGGAAGATCATGCCTTACTTAAAACAGACATTTAGTTCTGATTTGTGTTTGCTTATCGCTCTGCAAAAGTGACCACTCACAGAAATCTCTCGAGGGAAATGCAATGCAGTTATAGCTCGGACACTTATCTCACACTGAGCCAAGAGACTTAAACAAAAAATCTTTAATGGAAGAGAAAGGAAATTCTTTGCCATTCAAAGCTACACACTGTTATTCTTGCTTTGACGCTCTGTTCCACGACTTTTCAACAAATGCTTTTCATTTCTGATGCCAATGGCATCTGATAGTAAAATACCATGTATGACAAGAGCCTAATGCCTTATAGAAAATACATCTATTAGGCCATCTAAAAAAAGTCACTTTTTATTCCTATATATCACAAATCCAGTCGATTGAAGCCTACAGCAAGTTCCTGTTAATTTGGAAGTATATTTATCCAGAATATAACTGTGGGTAATGCAAAGCTGGGTGGTTGTGGCTGGCCTAAAACTTGTTGTCAGCAGGAAGAAGATTAATTTCATTTACTCTCTTTGTCATGTCTCACTGGCTTCCTGTCTTTTTTGCTTGTTATCTCCAGTGGGCTGCTGCTGTCACTCTCAATTCACTTTCTACTCAGTTATTTGTTATCTGGCAGATCTGTCTACACATTTTCCCAATATGACACTTTTCCCCTCCTGAACAAGAGCTGTTAACACAAAGCCTACACTATGGGAGAAAGCCTACGCTGAACTTAAAAATGTAAGAAAAGAAAGAATTTGATTTATACTATTCCACAACAATGCTCCTGCCTAGGTACTCTGGCTGCCTGAGGAAAACAGTCTTTTTTCTTGTATTTTTTCCATGTAAATAAAAGAAGCAGTGACAAGGTATGGAAGCATGTATTTATAGGCTCCAGGCCTTAGGTCTCAGTCCTTGCACCTGTGAGAAAGCCCAATAATAACAGCAGTAGTCCACTATGTTCAGAATAATATGGTATATAGACAAGGAATTAAGGGCGTATTTAGAATATTTGTCTGTATAAGCCAGTTTGCAAAGTGTTCCTGAACCAGAGGACGTGGTGTGTCCTGCCTGCTGTGCTGGATTTTCACAGGATTACCCACTGTAAAGGGACACCCACTTTTTAAAATGTTTGTCATAGGTGTATACACACATGCATGTGGACGTGCTGTTTCAATTACATTATCTCCACCTGACCTGACCTAACAGATCGCTCTGTTATACTGCTCAGTAGATGTTTAAGGACAAAATGGGAGGACCAGGGTCAGACTGCCTTGTTCCTTCCCCAGGGGAGGAAAGGAAAAGCTATTGTACCATTTTATACCCTCCGGCTACACATAGGATATGTTTAAGTGCTTTGCTAAATTGCCTTTAACAGTCGGGCTAACTGAATGAGTATACAGTGCCAAGTGAGTGACAGAAGCTATCTTTGGTGACTATTCTTATAATATGCAAGGGTCTTAACTCTATAATTTCTCCCAAGGCTAACAAAATTTCAGAACTGAGGGTGACCTTTTAGTGTACTTAGAAACCATATATGTTTTGTTATAAAAGTAACTTCCCGGAAGTACACCAGAACAAAAAATGTGCTATCAGAGGAGTCCCTGCCTTCTCACACTTTGCTTTGGTGCAGGACAGAGGCTGCTCACCAAGGCCAGCTTTGGTGAAGGACCCTGTCGTGGTTTAACCCCAGCCAGCAACTCAGCACCACGCAGCCACTCACTCACTTCACCCCTGCACCCAGTGGGATGAGGGAGAGAATCAGAAAATAAAGTAAAACTCGTGGGTTGAGATAAGAAGGGTTCAATAGAGCAGAAAGGAAGAAACTAACAGTGACACTAATAACAACAATAAATTGACAATAGTAACAAAAGGACTGGAATACACAAAACAAGTGATGCACAATGCAACTGCTCACCACTCGCCAACCAATGCCCAGTTAGTTCCCGAGCAGCAATCCACCCCCCCAGGCCAACTCTCTCCAGTTCATATACTGGGCATGACGTCCCATGGT
Organism: Sagittarius serpentarius; assembly: GCA_034782735.1. Lineage (NCBI taxonomy): Eukaryota > Metazoa > Chordata > Aves > Accipitriformes > Sagittariidae > Sagittarius > Sagittarius serpentarius. The sequence goes on along the minus strand of JAVKLA010000005.1, from coordinate 21,213,209 downwards.
ATGGAACACCCCTCTGGCCAGTTCGGGTCAGCTGTCCTGGCTGTGTCCCCTCCCAACTTCCCTGTGCCCCTCCAGCCTTCTTGCTGGCTGGGCAGGAGAAGCCAAGTCCTTGACTTTGTCTAAATACAACTGAGCAGCAACTGAAAACATGAGGGTGTTATCAACATTCTTCTCATCCTAAACCCAAACACAGCGCTGTACCAGCCACTGGGAAGACAATTAACGCTATCCCAGCCGAAACCAGGACAGACCCCAACTCTGTAGGCTCCTTTTATTGCCTGGGGAGATGGACTTCCCAAACAGGCAATCCTGAGAACCCCAGCTTGGTTCCTACCTATCTGACATTGCCTCCAGGACAAGTCTTGCTCTCACGATGGATGCAAGCTCAGTGGATCATCTGCTTTGCACGAAGTGATAAAAAGGTATTCTCAAAGTGAAGAATTCAGATAATACTTTGGCTGTTATATGGGAATCTCAGCCTCCAAACTTAGTCATGACCTGCAGTAAGCAGTGTGCTACGTCAAGAGCTCCTCTAAAGGCAAAGTTACTTATCACTGCTAAAATGCAAAAGAAAGTTCTCTTTCCACTCCTGGAGTGAGTGGGATGGCAGTGAGGAAAGTCCTTACGCTGCTTCTGGAATGATAAGCTGACAATAAATTGCCGTTTACGGACAGCTGTGGCAAAGCCCCCCCTAGCACTAGCCTCATCAATTTTAGCTGTTGCCCAAGTCAGCTGGAAATCTTCTGCCTGAAAGTTGATTTTTATGATTGTTTAAAAACAAACAAATGAACAAAAAAAAATTTAGTATCCCTTCAAATAAAAGTCAGATGTTTTCTGTTACAGGAAAGTGGTAGCTTTACTACCTTAAAAGGATGCTAGCTTACTTTTTTTAAAACACTCCGTACATTTATCAGTGAGAAACAGACACCACAACCACTCTTTTTACAGTTTTCTCTGTTGGTGAGATACGGTCCATATAGTGTCTTTTTCAACATATGTCAAACACATAAGCACATTCTCAAAGTATTCTGGAAGGTGACTGTAGCTAACACCACCAAACAAATGCAAAAGGCGATCATTTTTCAAGCAGAAAGAATAAAGAAGTAGCTATAAAAACTAAAGCATTAGTTTTTAAACTAAAGCAGGGAAACTTGAAGTAGAGAAAGAGCATTGTTTGACATTACCTGACAAATAATGTATATAGCTAGAGACTGTAATAAATCGTGAAATCAGGGTGTGCCATTTTCTTTCCATTGCTTAATATAAAAGAGTTGATGCTGATAATATTACAGAATGTTACACTGTGACCAGAACTAACATTTCTGAGCTTTAATGTACTATTCGATTTCACTTTTGTAATCTCTGTAATGACTTTAGGTGCCATTCATGCTGTTAACCCACCCACAAACCAACCACAATATTTTTTCAAATTATGGTCGACAGACTGTCTTTGTTTTGCAATGTTTAAGCAAGCAAGCAAAACTCATAGCTTTCCAGGATTTTTCCACAACTGTCTATTCATTTGTTTGCCATTTTCACTTGCCATCAACAACATAACTGTTTAGTGGAGCAGACTGGGGATAGGGTGGTAGCTAATTTCTGAAACAGCATTTTGTCACACTTGATGCAATCACAGACACAAATCTCTGACCCCATACAGCTGAAGGTTTCATGTTCAACAATCATTTAATACTAGTTTAGTTCACTCAATAAAACATAATCCTTTTCCTTTTTCCCACTGTATTTACTACAGTCAAGAAGAGATGAGATAAAGCATCCTTCTAGAAGAGCTTTTGGCGAATTTGTACTGTTTGATGGATGAGAAAAATGTATCTTGAAGTAACAGAGAATTACTTTTAAAATAACTGTTACATGATAGGAAGGAGAAATCCACAATGTAAATAATGACATCAAAAGACAAAAGTGAATTTAATTTATTACACATACATTTCCCATACAAAAATCAGGCTTTTTCATGGTTCCTTAAGCCAGATTCTGAGAAGCAGTTATGAAAGGACTGATCTCAGTTAAATAGCTAGGATTATTTTTGTACAGGGTGTCACACATGCACATGATGTATTTATATATACATGTATATAAATCATTTTGGTCAGGCTTCGTTACCTTCCAACTGGAGACCTAGATTACTGCCAATAAAACATTACACTAGACCACTACTATATGGGTGGCAAATGCCACATTTATTACAAAAAGACACTTTAGAATACTTTAAAGCATTAGCATTTTTATTGTGACTGCTTGCTGTAGCTTTGCTTCTATAAAACAGTTTCCCTAGGTACCATCAGACCCATTTCTACAAGTGTCATTGGATAACATGAAAACCTATTAAAAAAATTATTTTTAGTTTCTTGAATAATAAAATATTGTGGTTTTAAAATCTGGTGTTGCTGGGACATTCCAAGGCTAGAGGTGAATATAAAATCCCACTGGGAACCTGGAAATCTCTTCTTTCCCGGAAAGGGAATATGTACTGGCAGAGTAAAGAGACAGGACACGTTTTTTCCTTGTGTTGCTCAAGGATAGCATATCACTAATATGTGGTTTGGGGCTGTTGCACTTTAAAGGCAGAAGGGAAGCATTTTTTTGCCAACACATTTAAAAATATACATGTCCAATTAGGAATTTGGGAAGTTATTTACAACCACATAAAAGATTAATAAAGGAAGAGTGCAGATGTAATAAGAGATGGGTATAACAACAAGTATATCTAGCACAATACCAAGATTTATGATATTTATATTGTCAACATAAAATTGTATAAAAGTTTTACTACAGGTGTTTCTGTTATTAGTTTGATTTTTATCAAATGAGAAACATCTAAATTTTGTATATAAATCCACATTCCAAGTTGTTTGGGTTTTTTTAATACTAGGAAGCACAGGCATTAATATGTTAATAAAAAAGTTGAAAAGTCCAGTGTAGGAGAAGCCAGAGATAGCAAAATATTATTTTCTGCATCTCTGTGTTTCCCATTTTGCACGTCATTAGCACAATGGATGGGACATGACTCTGGAAGCTAGGAATACATTTCTCATCTTGATGCTGACTCTAAGTTTGGCCTTGGGCAAGTCAGTCAACATCTCTGCACTTCAGTATACTCCACAGTAGAGCAGTGATAATAAAGCTGTATATACACTGCAAATCCCTGAGAGCTGGATTACAGCATCCTAAAGAAATACTTTTGGAAGAGATCAAAAAGCTCTGCAATGTTCTCCAAAGCTTTCTATCTTACCACTCCCCTATAGATACAGCCCCCACATTTCTCAAGTACTGCAAGCAGCCACAATTAATTGCAAGTGCTGTGCCTCAGAGTCGGCTGTAAGACCTCAGTCAGAAGTCTTTGCAGTGCTTAATAGTAAGGTTTTAACCAATTGCCTATGGTATCAAGAAAAAAGTCAAGACGTTCCCACCCAGCTATAAAAAGGGTAGCTATGCCTCCGAACTGAGTTCATGCATTTTAGCCTGGTTCCCCATGTTTCCACTTTCTGCATCTGTTCTCACACAAGAACCCTGGGATCAAGTGGATGTGCTGTAAACTCAGGATCCTTCCCCCAGCACCTCTCCCCCCGCCTTCCAGCTCTTCCTTCACCCTTACCTCTCACATGTCCATTTTCTTTGTGGACCTCAAGACCGGCAGACAGGGCAGCGCAGAGCCATCCTGCCAAGAATAAGGGTCATCTTCTTATATGAGCCTTGGAATATACTTATTTCCTTTATGAATTTTGCATGAAGAACTTAAATGGAAAATACGATTACCTTCTCTCACAAGAGTGCTGTGAGTATTAAATAGTTAATGAACATTAAGCTTTGTTAAGTATCATTTTGCAATTTTGATTTCTCAATTCTAAAGCATTATTCTAGTAGGTATTGCATCTAATAGTCAGTCACCCGTCTGGAGCAAAGATTTTAGCTGAAGTAGTATTGGAGGACCTCCTTTATCTCACAGCAAAGCTGTTACCTAATTTGGGATAAAACAATTAAGCACTGAATGTTCTTTTCAGGTCCATTTACAGTCTTCATTCTTTGAAACAAGTCTTTTTGCCATGGGACACCTTTACAAATATGTTGTTTGAATTGTAATGAACTTCCAGAAGTTATGTGACCAGTAACAGACTGATACTACTACCACCATGACATCAGTACAGTTTTCCTGTTAAGTGTTTAACTATGCAGGTGTACTTGTTAAAGAGGCTTACAGTATTGGGCAGGAGCAGAAAAGCAAATGCTTACATTATGTCAATAAGCCCAACATTCTTTGTAACTTTTATCTTCTTTTATTGGATTGAAAAATCCCCTTAAACAAAACCTTGCTCAGATATTTTTCACCGCTTACTTAAAGTTTTGTTATTGAACGCAAAGCTTGACGCTACTTGCACAACATAAATTAAGGCCAAGCTAAGTCTTGGGAATATCTTGAAAAGATAGAGTGTCCATGTTACAGAATTACAAAAATAGATAATTTATTTACAAAACTATAAACTTCAAAATGAAAGTCTGGATTCTCTGCATCTTAGCATATTACAGGTATTAGATGACTAAATTGCATAGTAGGGAATGTATTCTAAAAGTTACTGAGGCAAAAAACTAAGGGAAAAAACAATGAATATGAGAAGGCAGTGTATCCTAATAATTATCATGCTGTAATCTAATTGTAAAATAATCTGACTTAAAAGAATCGGAAGAAACTGTATAAAAGCTCTTTTTTGATGGATAATAAGTTAACTAAAAGTACTTCTTGCTTAGTCTATAGAATATTTTTTCTCTATGAATTTAAGAAGCAGTTTATTTTCAAAATGTGATTTCTGAATTTAAAATTTTGCTTGGTGATTGTATGTGTCATATTTACTCAATCACTATTTTCAGATTTTTCATGGACACTGTTTGCAAATAGCTTAGTGGAATTCCACTTTAAAACGTCTTCCATAAAAAATGTTTATATATATATCTGTAAAGATATTTATATTTGTAAATATAATGACAATTCAAAATACTTTTCAGGTAGAAGAATGATTGAGGAAAAACACCTAAGAGCACAGACAATGAAGTCACTGATTGGCAGAAACCAAGAAGGGCTTGGATTAATCCCCAGTGAGAATCCTGTCATTCTCCCATGAAGATGACCAGTTCTAGATCTGAATCCGGCTTTTAAAACCATCTCCCACTTTTATACTAAGCCAAATTTAAAAATAAAAAAAAATCAGATGGGTGCTATCCCTAAGCATTCGTGGCAAAACTACATTGAATAATGGAGCCTTTCGCAAAGATCTTTGACTTGGCTGCAATAGAGTTCACGCTCAAAATGGGAATAGTAGGGACATGTCGGCCAAAAAGAGGCTTATTTGCTAGGACATAACAGTGGGCTAACCCCACCTCACTGTTCCCAGTGAGGACCCTGGCTGGGAGTGCTGAGCTGCGTGGTTTGGAGGGATGAGTCCCTCTGGAGCTAGCAGAGGACTCTTGGCACCGTGTTGCCCGGAGTGGTACAGGCATGCTCTCACACATTTCACATGTAGCTTGGTTGGGGCCCTTTCCTTAAAAACCTCACTGCACCTGGATACTGGATTGTAATCCAATCTGCAATTAATAAAAAGTATAATCAGAAGATAGAAATGCTGCATCTCATTTCCATTTGTGCTCTAGATTCTTAGAAATCTTGGACAGATGTTTTAATTCACAATAAAAAGACATGCAAAAACTCAGAGTGTTTTCAAGAAGAATATAGAACGCCGTGTTGACCTTGTGTTTCGAGCTTGCTTTCATACACTGTGCAGTTGTCATTCCAGTGGTAATTTATTTTAAAAAGTCATCACATGGAACTCTTCAAATCAAGTCAACAACAGTATATAACGTTGACTAATGTGTGGTATTTATACAGTGTTTGTCCTCTTCAAAGCATTTTACAAATATTAGCTCATGATCAGCTGAAGAATAAGAAAATTTGGGATGGAATATTTTAATACATAATCCTTTGATTAATTAATATTTATAGTGTCAGTTTCATCCCTGGCAGAATGCTGTGGATTTATTTGGAATTTCCCTGGAATTATTTTGGCCCGCTTTATTTGCTTGCCTTTCTTGGAGGTATTAGCAGTAATCTGAAACATTAATATCTGGAATAGCATCACTTTTTATGCACCGTTTTTCATTTTTATCTCTTGGATACAGTGCTTTGCAGATTTTGGACAGACAACTGAAAGCAGTAACATACAAACACATCTTGGGCCATTTAAAAATTGTCCTTCACATAGCTGATCAGCAACACCGAGGGAGATGGGGCCTTACCCCGTGCAGCTCTCCAGAGGCCACAACAACTGCAAACTGTGAACGTGAGTAAGGGGTGAGGGCAGATGGGAAGAAGCATGTGTGCACAAGGACAATTTCTAGCTTGCAAATACTTCAGAAGAGCCAGGGAAATTACGGAGCCATAGAATGGGTTGTGCTCCTCAATGATCACGTGGCAACACAATGGGGAAAAGATTACAGGAAAGATTTTATCGCCTGCTATAGCCATTTTGTGCTATTTTTGAGACAGAAAGTCACTGTAGAGAGTTCTCGGGAAAACCTCTTTGGTGTGGATAACAGCCAAGCAGGCTGTAACTTTAGGAGCTCCCAGGAATTCCAAGGAGCGTAAACCAAGTAGGCCGAGTTTTAGGTTTTGGGGTGGGTTTTTTCTGTGTCTGATCTTTATATGTCCTAACCCAAAGCAAATGTCAAAAGCTCCTGCTCTGAGGCAGGCTGAATACTGCTAGGGCTGACTTAAATTTCCTTTCTTATATTAGATTTTGTGAAGATAGATTGACGGGACGAGCAAGTGCTTTGATATATTTTCTGTCTGCTCACAGATCCTCTCTTTTCGTTCGCATTCCCTTCTGTCATTGAACATACCCCCTTTAAGGGTAGACAGTGATCTGGGGAAACATCAGTTCACTGTAATCTCCACCTGCTTGTACCAAGATAGCCAATGTATATTTCTACCTCTTTGCGTTCCCTATGTATACAGAGCCCTTATCTCCTTTTTTTTTTCATTTTATGACCCTGATGATTGCTTCAGAGACCATATGAGTCAGTCAATTGATAACTTCAGAGTAACAACCATTAATGACCTGAGAAAGAGGTACTTTTTCTTTTTAGTAAAGCTGCACTTCATCTCAAATGTTTTGTAGTGATTTGTGGAATTCTGGGTAAATGATTCTTCTAAATAGAAGCTGTTACCCTGGCTTAGTCATTCTGCCAAAATCCAGTATTTTAATGCAGAATTTTCACTGAAGCACTGCGCCTTTGGTTTTCCATAAGGTGATTTGGTATTGCACAGCATCATCTAAAATATTTTGATATTCTCAGTGATGAAAACAGCCACCTGGCAATTGAAAGAAGGACAGAGTTAAAAAGTAAGATACCAGGTAGGAGGCATTAGTAGCTTTATGAACATATATAAAGAGTTCACATTTCCTTAGGAATTAACACAGATCCTCTCTTTTCTTTGGCATTGCCTTTTGCCATAGAGAGTGTCCTTATAAGCATGCATAGTGATATAGGGAAATGTCTGTTCTGTCTAATTTCTGCCTAACCATTTCAGGATTCTCATTAGTGCAGGTTTGTTCAAAAACCAATGTGGAACATATTAGCTCAACAGTAGAGAAGCACCAAAACAATACAAATAAAGATTTTGTGAGTATTGCTCTACATTTTTAAGAGTGTATTAAACAATTTTCCCCTCTACATTTTGCAAGGGTTTGCTTATTTAACAGAATATAAGATAGGCAGTTTGTAAGTAAATAACTGCGTTTCATTTTCTCACTAAATCTTCCTTCAGATGGAGCACTGCCTGCTTAATACTTCTGCACAATCTGGTATACATTGGGTTTTCCAGCTTCTGTTCTCAGATCACAAAATCATGAGGGGACCTCCTTCAGCGAGTTAAAAACCCCAGACAGTCTTTTTGCGAAATCTTTCGACCACAGCTGAACATCAAACAAGGGACAGGCGGTCATTAGAGCAGCTCCCTTTTCCTGGCTCTTCTAGTGAACTAGCTGGAAATTTCACAATGCCTTCGGTTGCCAAATTAGAGCATGGAGATTCTTTTCCTTTGTGGTTGTTACACGGCTTAGTAACCATTGCAAAAGATTTATACCTACACTTCTCCTGAAAGCATCTGTTGCTCCATTCCAAAAATGCAATACTTACGTTGTTTCTCATACTAATCTTTGTTTAGCCCTCCCTGTTAACTGCTCAATCTAACTAAATTGATTGAAGAATTTTTTCTTGCATCAGTTGAGTTTCTTTCTCCCTGTTCTTTCACATAACTGAGACAACAGGTAACCATGAGCAACCTTCAAACATCTCTTAACTAACAAAATTTTTGTATACCTGCCAGCTACTGTTAGTTCCAACAAAGGCAATTATTCTTTTATGGCACAGAAAATATGTCGTACAAATCTTAGCTGTATTGCAGATAATAAATTTATAAAGAATTCTTTGCAGTTCAGAAAAGCAAATTAATTTGTAAAGTTTCATGGTTGAACATTTAATTGAAGTTTAGCTGACATCTTGGTGGTCTTGTCTGAATATTTGTTCTAATCTTGAGTATTCGTCACACATATGTATTTAGGAGATACCGGGTGAATAAGTATGTAAGGGCTTTGTGCTCTTTCTTCATTGGTACTTTCTGGCAATAGTCCTGTTCCTGCAGCAAGATACTACACCTGATCCTCTTGTCAATAAATCTCCACTACTTCAGACACAGGATCATTTCTTTTGCATCACATATTTGATGGTACAAAAATGTCAGAGGTCCATCTGTGGAATAAGAAAAGCCAACTTAGCCAATGAAGAAGAAAGTAGAGAGAAGGAAGAGAGCTTGTACCCAGTTTTGACTGAAATTTAGATAAAGAAGTACCTACAGAGAGTAAGTTTTCCCTGTGGGAAGTTAATAACTCTGAAGTGCTTGTGTCTCTCAGTACTGTCTATAGCAAGAGCTGACGACAATGAGAGTTCTAATTTGAACACCTCATTCAGGTGGCTAAAATCAAGTAGGATGAATCAGGGCTTTGCAACTGACAATTTTCTGTTGCTCATGTTACAAAGCAAGTTTTGGAAACACAGTTGGATTTTCCTCCTTTGACAAGCCACACAGGGTCAGACCTTCAAAAGAGCTTAGGCCTCAGCTTCTAACTGCTCCAAACCAGTATTTTTCAAGCTTTTCAAAGGTTTTCCAAGAGAGGATTTTCAACGCATCAAACAGCTCATTTGCTGAACTTTCCTCAAAAAAATGAATCACTCCAGCTTACGAACATGATCTGAGATCCTCTGGAAATACGGTCCTGATTCTAAGTGCTAAAAATGTGACCCTTAAGATCTACGTCCGTAAATTGATTTGTTTGCAATATGACAAATGCTTATAAGGCAACCGGATACAAGTCAGAAGTCCATATATGCATATAAAGTTTTATTTTAGGTAACAAAGCTCTGTGTTCTTATTAGAATTTTCCCATTTGCACTAGTCTTTAAAATAAAAATCATCTGGAACGTTTATCTTCAAAAACAAAACCCAGAGACTTCCCCCCTTCCTCACCTCAGTGGTCTGTCTACAGATACTGTTATAACTCAACATAACCTTTTAGGTCATTAAAATGCCAGAGCTGCCTTAAGAAAGATCACGGTGTGCCTCGCCTCAAACCGCTTGGCGACGTCGATAGCACAGCTCGACGCTCTGTTCTGCATCCGGGAAGAGAGCGTAACAGAGGAGCTGCCATCATTCACCGGTGTGCACGCCGAGTGTACCCGCTACAGTCACCCGCGTGGACACAAACAATAGCTCGGTAACCCTGCTGACTGTTTTCTTCATGTATACACACACTCTAAAAAAACAGAGACGCTAGCTTTAGTGCCAGCCCAGACGTGTATTTCTGAAGGTCAGTTTAATTCATCAGAAGTAGTTGAAAACATGCCAGTTGAAAAGATGCCTTTCCACTGGGTCTTTTTGCTCTTGTGAACAAATGTTTCTTAATGTTGAATACCCACATAAAGGGCAAGTTCTCCCTGCAGAACTGCACTGTGCCTTTATTACTGATACTGGGCTCTCTCCAGATACAGACTTTTCCGTTGCACAGAAGTAACAGTTTAAACACTAAACTCAATACACTTCGCGAGGGACTGGGGAGATGCGTCTCTTTTTTCCCCAGTATAAATGTGGAAGTAAATGGTGGTGTTATCTCCTTTATCATGATTTAATCCTAGCATTTTAGCAACATCCATAGTATCAGCAGTCTGTCATGCTGTCCGGTACAAACACGTCATGGAGGTACAAGGGGAGTTTGGAGACCCAAGATGAGCACCGGCTGGTGAGGTGCTATGTAAAGGAGGACACAGGCTGGAGCACCTCATTTTGATTCAAGCTTCAGGTTGACACACTAAATCTATGCCTCTGTATGAGAGAAAGGTAATACACCAAAAGCATGGGGAGACAACGAGCACAAACTATCATCATCAGCAAAGTTGGTAATCTTGTCTGCTTAGTACCTATGAGAAATGAGCAAGCTGCAGGCTGCCCAAGACTCTGGCTAACTCGGGAAGAGGAAGAAACCAGAGTGACTTTGAGTCTGTTTCTGGGCAAAACATGACAACGGTGGTATCAACATTAATATGAACAGGAACTACATGTCTATTTGCACATTCTTGTATGCATTGGAAGCCAGTGCAGTATAAACACATTAACTCATAAAGACAAAGGATTTTATATAAGTTTTATGAATACACTTAATGGAATGGTTTTGAAGAATCAACATTTTCTGCATGATTTTGCTATAGACATTTTTTCAAAAAGGTAGAGCAGTCAATTAAAAAAAAAAAGTCAGGAAAATGATTTTTAATCAAAAATAGCTATTCTTTGTTTTCATTGGATTGTTACATTTTTTGGCAATTACCAGAGCTTTATAAGAAGTAGATATGCGTGAGAGATGTCAGGGCAAGCAACAGAACACATAAAATAACTGTGGCATAAGAGTATCTCTAAATCTAACAGTTATGTATGAAAGGGTTAAGAAGAAAACTTCACACTGAACCACTGTCATTCTTCCAATGGGTAATAAGTAAATATGCCAACAGAATATCAACTACAGAAAACAGGTGCCATTGGATTTAACTACACAGTTCTTCATATCAAAGGCTAAAATGGGCTACACATTGCATAAGATTCTATTTTTGACGTGAAACTCCCAGAAGAAGCAGTATATCTCTAATTAAACTTACATAACAGTGAAAGCAAGGGCTAATGAATTACATGGAAAATAATATTCATATTAAGTTATTTACAAATGTAATCGTACGGATTCTCAGGTATCGTGGCTGATGGGCAGGGGATTGGTTAGAGACACACTAAAATGTTGGTATGCTGACTGAGTTTAATACCAAGCATGACTGAGAATAATAACAAACGGGCATTATTCCATAGTTTCAAAGTTTTGGAGGAAAGGGCTAGAAAGAACACTGTTTTGTATGAAGTGGTGTAACAGCCACTAAGAAGAATCTCTTCTGAAGTTTTAGGTATCTTCTTTGCACGTTGTATGAATACATCAAGTTTTTCAGATCATTGCAAGCTGTAAAGGTTGGAACCTAAGTTTTCTTAGGCAGGACTGGAGACTACTGAAAGGAGAAGGTTGAATTCATCACTCTGCTCAGGTCTCTTTCTCACTGCAACACATTATGAAGCAGATATTCAAGCCAGGCCAAGGCATTTAAGTGTACAAGGACAATGAAAATCAGTAGCACTTATACCTCTATATCACTGAACTATGTTTGAAACTTTTAACATACATGTTAAATATACACACACACATTCACTGTGCACAGGTAACCACTACCTAAATGACTGCAAATAGCATGGCATCAAACCAAGCATGCGTCATGCACTGTGACAAGTTGAGTGAGGAACCCAAGACCCAAAAAGCTTCAGGGTGGTATCCTTCCATTCCCCTTTTGATAACTACAGCTGATGACACTGGCTTGTACAGTATTTCTTTGAGTAAAGCAGCTTTTGTCAGATGCACAGAAGTGCGCAAGACATTTAGCCTAAAGGTTATGCGACCTTCTAACCATTTGCAATTGAGAAGCTATCAGCAGAACTGTTGTGGAAACAAGCAGCTCAAGAACAAAAGGAAAAATAAAAACATGAAGGCAAAAAAATCGTACGTTGTTTTCCAGATTGAACAGATGTGGAGGGATATATTTGACACCTGCACAAAATAATTACAGAGCATTTATTTCTCTGACTCCAAGCCAAAAGATTTTATCTGTTGGTAAATTTAAATGATGCTAACCTAAACCAAATATTCATTTCCCTTCTAATTTCTTGTCCTTGCTCATTTTCAGTTTCTTATGAATTTATAGAGTACACAGCTCAGAAACTTTGAAACAAAGCAGCAATTATCATTTGTCTGAAGACATTTCAACCTCCCCCCCCCCCCCCATTTTTCACTTCATTATTGTTTTCCTATTTTATATATATTTCTGAACCCATGGACACACTTTTGTGCTACAGTTGTGTGACACACAAGGAAGCATGCAAGAGGTGGAAGCTGGGACAGGTGACCCAGGGAGAACAAAGAGACACTATTCAAACAGGCAGGGATGGGGTTGGTAAAGGCAAAGCCCACCTGGAGTTGAAACCTATCTGGCGAGGGACATGATGGGCAACAAGAAGGGCTTCTACAGGTACATCATCAGTCAAAGGCTGACATGAAGTCAAAGGAAAATATGGGCGTGCTTCTGAATGGGGCAGGGGAGGTGATGACAAAGGACGCAGAAAAGGCCAAGGTACTCAGTGCCTTCTTCACCTCATTTTTTTAGCAGTAAAATTGGTTTTCAGGATTCCCAGGCCTCTGCGACCAGTGAGAAAGTCTGGAGCAAGCAAAACTCACCTCCAGTGCAGGAGGATCAGTTTAGGGAACATTTAAACAAACTGAACAGACACAAGTCCATGGGACCCAACAGGATGCACCCATGAAAGCAAAGGATGCTGGCAAATGTCATTGCAAGGCCAATCCTGATTACCTTTGAAATTTCAGTTATGGTGACTGGAGGAGGTTCCTGAGAACTGGAAATGTCACTTTCAAGAAAGAAAGCAGAGGTCAGCCTTACCTCAGTCCCTGGGAAAGAGATGGAGCCCTTGCAGCAAATGTGGCCAGGGGTACCCTGGGCTGCATTAGGAGGAGTGTCTCCAGCAGGCTGAGGGAGGTGATCCTTCCCTTCTACTCAGCTCTGGCAAGGCCACATCTGGAGTACTGTTCTGGGCTGCCCAGTACAAGAGAGACACGGACATGCTGGAGAGAGTCCAGTGAAGGGCCACAAAGACGGTTATGGGACTGGGACATCTTTCACACAAGGGAAGGCTGAGAGAGGTGGGACTGTTCAGCCTGGAGAAGAGCAAGATCAGAAGGATCCATGTGTCTAAAGACAGACCCAGGCTCTTCTCAGTGGTGCCCAGTGACAGGACAAAAGGCATGGTTTATGTTCAAAAATTCTGTTTGAACATAAAAAACCCCCACAGTTTACTGTGAGGGTGGTCTCTGGGACAGGCTGCCCAGAGACATTGTGGAATCACCACCCTTAGCGATGTTCAAAAGCCGTCTGGACGTGGTCCTGGGCAACTGGCTCGAGGTGGCCCTGCCTCAGCAGGGAGGTTTGACTAGGTGATCTCCAGAGGCCTCCGGCAGCATTAGTGATGTTGTGATTCCATGACAGTTGCTTCAATGCTCGAGTTACAGTCTAATGTTTTTCCTTATTTTCTTAGTTTTTTCTCAATCTCTTTGATGGTATAGAGATGAATTTCCTAATTCTTAGTTGTCTTTTTCATTCTCTATTTCTCTCCATTAAGAGGCCAGTGACCTTAGACCTCCATGGCATGTTAAGTAATCTTCTTGTACCAAGAATTAACTTATTTCAGCTTTGAATTAACAGACACCTTCATAAATTTTTCTGCCTCCTATGTGTGCATCTTTTATAAAAAATACCCCAACTTCCCTATACTCCTTTGCAAACAGGGCAGTTAATAAAATTTTCTTCCTGAGCAATAGAAACACCTGAAGATAGCGAGTAGCAAGCGATCACAGGTTCCACTCTTGAAAACCCCTTTTTGTATCACCTTTAGGAAAGGAGGCACAGAATGGTTCACACCAGCCCTGAGGTGAGGAATAAGCCGTCCAATGATGCAGCCAAGCATCAGCGCTCTTCCCAGCTCTTCCCAGCTCCTCACCCTTGTGCCCACGCCTCCGGGCCCTGCTCCACAGAACGGGCACGTCTCGCAGACGCCGCTTTTCCTGAGCTTGTGTTTAGCACTATTGCACTCAGCACCGGTACTGCGGCCAGCAGCAAAAGAGTAAACACACGACACAGTGACACTGTGTATATTAAGAGCGCTCAGCGGAATTTTGACATAAATGTTAGCTTTCATAAGAATAATGTAGTGCAGTGGTTCTCTTCCCTGCGCTGCGTGATTTCTTGTATCACTGTAACTTTTCGAGGTATTTAGATCATTGGGAATTCACAAAGACCGCTTCATGAACAGAAATAGATGATGGCCATTCTCTGGCTGGCATATCAACGTCCTTTACTGATGAGTTACCCTGTAAGAATCCTAACAAGGCAATTCAAAACCTAGATTGAAAATTATTATGCGTAGGTTTTGGTTTCATTGCCTTCTCTGATTCTTTAGCATAATTTTATTCATATGTCTATTTATACTTGTGAACATGTCCTGGAATAACTTTGCCACTATACTACAACATCCCCATTGTAAATACTTTCCAGCAGGAACAAGAGAAGCCAGTTTCCCAGCCAAGAAACCAGACTTCAGGAGGAAGTGATCTCAGCAGGCATATCCTTCGTTTCTGGAGTTACTTGCTTGAGCCAAAAGTCAGATGAGGACACATCTAAGCATACAAACTACAGTAAATAAAATGTGCTACAAATTAAAGGGAAATCAGTCAAAAGAGGACATATAAAGTACATTAGGTTCTCTTTCTTTTGTCAACAATACACACTTCTGCTATTAAAATAGTAAACTTTTCTAATTTACATTCTGAAGTGATAAAGCAGAATTTAACTTTAAAAGTGATCCAGGTATTCTACTGTAATCTAAACACATATGTGTTAAAAAAAAAGTGTCTGCCTTCAGATGAAAAAGGGTTGTAAAACCTTATACAATGGCATGAGGCATTGTAACACACGCACCGAATTTCTGCCAGGAAGCAAAGGCGACCTTTTCTTTGCCTGCTCCTTATGCTTAACACAGTATGTGAAAGGTAAGTCACAGAGGCATGTGACAGGGATAAATGGAAGCCTCAGAACATATTCTTATCTTATTAATTTGTGAATGCTCATTTCACATTTTTGCTAAGATTTGAGGACAGTTTATGAATCGGGGCTTTGTAAGTATCTGACAAATTTTAAGGATTTTTTTTAATACCATAATTACAATTATTTTTCCATAGGGCACCTACTTATTTAGTAGCTATGATGGAAAGATACTGTGAATATTGTAGTTGATACTTTGTGGTTTCCATCACTCAATATGGAGTCCTGTATTTACTGTACATCATTCACCTCTGAATACATCATTGTCTATTTCCTTGTGATCTTTTTTTTGCTGCTATCAGTATAATACCTGAATATACTGGAGATGATCATGAAAAACTCTTGACAGCATCTGTGAGACTTACTGGCATTATTACTTTCATGTCTCAGGGACAGGAGGACTATTGTTAGAGTCCAAGTCATTCCTAAGTGAAATGTTAATCTTCATCTAGCCTTCACCTAACTCTTCACCCTAATCTCCTTGTAATCTCTACCCCTCCCTTAGCTCTTTGCCACTGTTCATTCTACACAGTGGTGCATCCTCCCTTTCTAAGCAGCAATACAGGAAACAAAAGACAAGCTCATCGCCGTTTTTCAGTACCTAATACCACAATAGTCCCTTACAGCTGAGAGCAGCAACTCTAAGGAAAATTCTGCTTGAACCTTTCAGCCTTGCACTTAAGCATGCCCAGTTCAAGTGAAATCTTCACGTAGTTTCTCCACATCAAGAATTTCTGTCATGAATGTGGCTCTAATGAGGCTCAGATTTAAGAAGGCTAGCAGTTTGGCCAAGTATTCACAGGTGTGGCAAGTGCATTTCTGACGTCAGAATTACCTCACTGTATTTGTTGCTAGACAGAAAATATAACTCGGTGTAATACCTACATTGGCAATGAAATGCAGTTTTCCTGTCTTCAAAAAAAACCCAGACAAATCACATTGGATAGAAACTTCTTCCCCTTTCCGTCACCAGTGAAATTACCCAGGAGGGAATATTTCAGCTCAAACAGTTAAAGATTGGCAAATGAAAACTAGAATGCTACAGTGAAAATTATTGGGCAACTTTACAGGGCTTCTGTGTGTGTTCTCCATAATACATAATGAAGTAACTAAACCAAAAAAGCTAGAAAAACATATAAAGTGTCAGAAAAAAATAAACCTTCCGGATAACTGTAGAGAAACTAAGTCAGAAGAGAGTGAAGAAATTAATAAATACATTTTACTGAAGTCTTTAAAAAGAATAAAATTCCCAGCTGGAACATTTTGATTTTAAATTCAATTTTCTCTTTAATTTTTGCCCTATTATTAGTCTATAACACTTCACTCTTAGGGACTCTTATGAAACATGTATGACCTTTTTGAATACATCTCATGCCTAATAGATAAGACATAATTGTATTAACACATTTAATCATTAAAACTTTTTAATGAACAATGATTCATTCAAAATATTAACCTATTTATAGTTAACTTTCCAAACCTGTTAAGGAACAGGACAGGAAAAGAGCAAAAATATATTGTACTAATTTTCAATATAACGTGCTTTTTTTATAGTAAAGGAGCAGAGAACTACTTATAAAAAAATCAGCAAAAAAGGCTGGCAATATTACAGAGCTTGTCAAAATACTGAATTGTGCTATAAGCACTTGTCTCTGCTGAGGAGTAGTCATTTCTTGAGAATTAAGATTTATGCAAATGCAGTTTCTTTTGACTTCCGTGAATTTGATCCAGATTCTCAATGATGATAAAACAATACACTAAATCATTTGTTCCACCAGAACTTTCCAAACTGAAACATTTTAAGGGTTACTCAAATCTCACACAGATCTGTTGAGAGCAGAAAACAAAGGGGTATTTTAATCCCTCGTACAAGATTTCTAATAGCTTTTTTTACACATAGGCTGGAAATAGCCACTGAACATCTGTACACAGCACTAATGAGAAATCCATTAATTTATCGTATGAATCCAAGAACAATATTTCCTCTGGACTTTTAGTTCCAGTGAGAAGAATGAAGTACAAAGAAAGGGGCAGGGGGAAGTGGAGGTAATACTTTCCAGTAATTCTTTATTTTGAGATTTGTACATATTCTGGAAGATTAATTTTTTTTTTTAAGATAAACAACAGAAAACAAAACTAAATACAAGTACAATTCTTCATGTTATTAAAATGTTTCTTCATGAAAATTTAGCTATCTCATTTTTTGCCCCTTCAAAGGCTTAGATCTTGACTACACTGCAAATTAAGATATTTTTGCAATATCAGGAGCCATAGCTGTACTAGTTTTAATCTGGTTAGTACAGTTAGCAATAGCAATAGCAATAAAGATGAGACCACATGTCATGCTTTAACCGCAGCCAGCAACCAAGCACCACGCAGCCGCTCACTCACTTTGCCCCCGGCACACAGTGGGATGGGGGAGAGAATGAGAAAAAGGTAAAACTCATGGTCTGAGATAAGAACAGTTCAATAGAACAGAAAGAAAGAAACTAACAACACTAATAACAAAAATAAAGTGACAACAATAATAAAAGGATTGGAATACACAAAGCAAGTGGTGTACACTGCAGTAGCTCACCACTCGCCAACTGATGCCCAGCTAGTGCCCAGTTATTACCCGAGCAGCAATCCGCCCCTGGCTAACTCCCCCAGTTTTGATACCGGGCATGACGTCCCATGGTACGGAATAACCCTCTGGCCAGTTTGGGTCTGCTGTTCCGGCTGTCTCCCCTCCCACCTTCCCTGTGCCCCTCCAGCCTTCTTGCTGGCTGG
>JAVKLA010000005.1:21181977-21194968 GCA_034782735.1 Sagittarius serpentarius | reverse complement strand
GTGTTATCAACATTCTTCTCATACTAAACCCCAAACACAGCGCTGTACCAGCTACTGGGAAGACAATTAACTCTATCCCAGCTGAAACCAGGACACCACATTAGTTTCAGAAAAGTCTATCTAGAACTGGCAAGGGTCATAAGAAACCATATATTTGCCTCCTGCTGAAGTTTGTGGGTTTTATTATTACTAACTAAATTAAAACCAGCATGGATATACTCTTCTGTTTACTACAAAGACATATAAAAGCAGGAGCACACAACCTGTCTCTGAGTATGACAATTCATTTCAGCTGTAGTGCTTCCAACTATATACTCTCTTTCCTGAAGGCTCATCAGATACCAGCCTGCAGCAAGCTACAGATGTAGTGTTTTGGCTCTGGCACTTTGCTTTCTAATATAATTTTTCTTGGGAAAGTATGGTGTCTCTATTCCATCACACAACCAATTTTCACATGTTGTTCTCGCATGGCGTTTAGGGGTTGCAATGGACCCAAAAGACTGAATGGACCGATAGACCAAGGAAGGACGGTGACTGAATACAAGCTACCATCTCCAGAATAACAAATCTGGCATATTGCCACCTTCTTTTCAGTGATTAAAGTGCTGTCGGGAAAGAAAGTGATCAGGAACAAACTCCAAATACTGTTCTAGTAACAACATGCTACCTCTGGTTACTCTTTTTTCCGGAAGCTGTACTAAACAGGGAGAAGACGAGAACTGCCTTTACATAAATATATGTACATGTATGGGGCAGTACATCAAAGTAAGTCCACTGTTTCCATATGTGGCACATCCAGTCATGAGGAACAAGAGTATCGTCATGGTCTTCAGAAGCCTCCACTGGAGTTTAGGAGGCCAACTGTGGCAAGAAAGTTGGCCTACTGTGCTCTAAGCCTACACAGAGAGATTGTTCCTTTGAAGAGTTTGAAGTCTCTGTGCATAAGGCACAACATGTGAAATCAAGGCTTCATTCTCTATTTAGTGGAAGCAATTACTATATATAATAATATTTTATCACTTCACAATGCATACACTCATTATTTTTATTAACTGTCATATTCAGAAAACTGCTTCTTTGCACAATTTAAAATTTTCATATCAACTTAAGATGGAACGAAAGTCTATCTTCACTAAATTATTACATACTAAAGGCTGCCTTTTCTACAGACTGTAACTTGCTAAGCAATTGAGAAATTATTTAGTACAGGAATGAAACTTACACACAGGCAGAAAAGGTAATATTAGGTTAGAATCCTGGAAGAAATCACTTATCTTAACTAATTAAAATCTAAATGCACAAGAGTAAGAAAATACCAGGAAAAAAAATCAAACAGCCCAAATAGTGGAGCTAAAGAAAAAAGCTTCTCATGAATTAAATTTCTGGTAACTAAACTAAAATTAAGGAAAAAAAAAAAAAAGACAAATTTACTTCCCATGGAAATGCACACAAGATCCCTAAAAGTTTAAGTATACGTATGGGTTAAATTTGTTGAATACGTTCTTGAAACCAAAGAAACAAATGTATGGGGCATGGATGAGACCCTGGTAGAAGGATGCCTGACTTTTAACTATTCCCCAAAGAATTTTGGCAAGTTGGTACTAACACTTAGGTCTCAGAATGAGATCATATGTTTCTATCCAAGTAACTAGTCTTTCTGCAGATTTAACTGGGATGTCAGAGCACTGTCTATACAAAGGTTTACATTTGGTCTAAATTAGACATGGCACCACTAAGAATCATGACACATTTGTGTAGCCAGCAATAAATTTATAGCAGTCATAGAGTCTCTCTTCCCCCAGCTGCACTTGTAAATATTTCCTTTGGCAGTAGACTGTGAAAGAAGCCATACTCAGGACTCTTAACCTGATGATGAAGTCATACCTTACAGAAAAATATCACAGGAGAAAAAGTGAATAAATCATCTTTCCTATAAAAATAAATAAATAAATAAATAAATAAATAAATAAATAAATAAATAAATACATTCACAAAAAATATGCAAAGCAGGGTATCCCAATTATATGCAGGTTGCAGCTGAAAAAAAAAGAAATGTATTTACATCAATCTTGCAGAGGAAGATTGAAATTTAAACCTGGTCTACCAAAACTGTCACCAAGAGTTATAGCTTTCCCAGATAGAGAAAGCTAAGTTTTAGCAAAAACGAGTCATTCATAGTTTGGGTGGAAAACAGTTGTTACTCATTATTATTCTGGTTATGACTCAAAGGGGAAAAAAGTTCCCCAGACAAAATTCAATGATATGGGTGGAGCTTTCCTTTGAATTTTTGGTTTCTTTGAACTCAGTACTCAAAGCAAAACTTGGGGGATATGAATCCACAAGAAATGAAAAAGTTAATGTGGACCTCTTTTGAAACAATTTGCTGAGATTACACTGCTTTTGCTATAAAGCTCCAAAACAGAAAACTATTTCAAAAATGCCCAAAATTTGGAATAGAGAGGAGACATTTATAACAAACTTTCTGGAATGCTCAAAGGTAATTCCACGAGTCCCAGAATACAATAATTCAATAAGAGTTATTAATTTTGCCACACTGTAAGACACAGCATGTCTCCAGATTCTCACAATCCACTTACAGAATACAGAAGAAATGCTTCACTGAGTTTGGCATCAAACTAAGTCTTAGCTTTAGGAAGATATTTTGGAAGTTGAAGCCATTAAATGAAAGTCCAGGTGAAACTGATAGCTATGTCCAAGCAATCCTACACCATGTTTTCTTCAGGACTATAATCTTCACATCTCTCACATGAACCTGGGTGCATATTAGAAAAGCACTCTCACCATGTTTTATAACAATAATATAATTTTATACCTCCCTGAAATGCACCAAAGGTGGCATTTTAGTTAAGATCAGTTATTCATTTTGGAAATTAATTTCCTGATTGTCTCTCACTGAACTTTGATTCACCACATGAAGCATTCTTAGAGTGTGAGAACTGGCTTCCCTGTGGAGGAGAATGAACAAGACGGTTCAGGAATGCCCATCTGGCCCTTGGAGCTCTCATGGGCATTCTAAACACAGAGACACCAGGTGAGCACGAGGGGTTCCTGACCCACACGTGGTGTGGAAGTTACCCCACCAGCACCAACTGGCTTGGTCCACATGGTTGGCTCTGCTCGGTCACACAACTTGCTAATGTTGCTTTAATGTACTTGGTTTGGTACATTCAGCCCAGCCAATTTTTCTACCTTTAAGCAGGAAAAAAAAGTCCTTAACTCCAACAGTATAATACCTTTTCCTAATCACTTCAAACAATAAGTTCTGAGGACTTTTTGACTAAGTCTGCATAAAATGAACCTTTCTGTTCCTTACTAAATGCCTTGAATTATCCTATACAGCTTGTAAATGCCTTGAACTATTCTATGCAGCATGCTTAAATATTGCCAGTGGTGCACAGCTATCTGGGCACATGCTGTGCCTGGACCACGCATCTCAAGAAGTTTCAGAGGGCAACTGCTCTATACCTTGCCCTGATAACATCAAGCATATCCATTTGTCAGAGAAGTGAAAATGTACAGCAAACCATTACCAGTTTGTGAAGGCAGTTTGGAAGCAAGCAACCTTCATAATTTTAGGTTTTAATTTGAACAGAGATGAGAAGAAAGTAGATGTCAATAAATATGAATTTTTCACATAGGTCAAAAGAAATCTCAGATTGAGGAAGACTCCTAAAAAGCAGTGAGTCTGGGAGATTCATAAGACTGATCAGCACAGCTGTGTGGGAAACAGTAGATTATTTTCATTAGATAAGTTTGGCTTCTAAGACTGATCTTCACATGAAAAGAATGTGATTAGGAGAGACCATTGATCCATAATCTTTTTTTGTCTTTCTTTCTCCATATATGAAATATATATGAGTATGTGTTTATTTCCCCAGCTCATCCAGTTATTTATTTGTATATTTGTGTGTATATGAATATATAGAGTTTCTTTTGCTGACTATTTCATTTAATTTTATTTTCCTCCTTCACATTGTACCTGTCTCTTCCTTTTTGCCATTCCTCTTCAGCATGTCTGACCAGTTTCTCATCTCTTCTGCCTACCCATTTCATGGCTTCGTTCAGCCATTATCAGTCTTTCCTCCACATACAGATACATCTGGGTGTCTCCTGTTTCAGCATCTGTATCCACTAAACCTCTCACTGCACATTTTTCTTTTCTCCATGTGAGATCAGAGGCAGCCTCTGATGTTGGTGGAGAAAAAAAAGCCAGGAAGAATGCTCCAGGCTACTAGCCAGCATTTTTAGTTGTCTTTCTTCAGAGAGTATCTATTCATCTGAGTTTGATTAAGAAAGATAGATTCTCCTAAGCAGTAATGACAGATCCTTGTTTGGGTTTTTGCATTCTCAGAGGCAACTAAATGTATTGATATATGTAGACGTGCAGGTCTTCTGAGTGAACGATGATGAATAGTTCCATATTTTACTGCATTTAAGTAGCAGGTTGTTTACAAGTTGACATTAGTCTGCTGAAGTTAATTTCACCAGCTTCCTTCAGTGGAGAGATACTTTCCTCTGTAAGGAAGCTGGAACGTCTAAGCGGAGCAACATTTTCACAGCACGGTTTATCTGATCTTACTGTGAGCTACAACCTGCAATCAAAGGGAAAAGATATTTGCCCCCCCCCTCCAGTACACTACACATACCCTTATGCTGTATCTAGCAACTGTTCAATTTTGTGGTACTGAACTCACTAAAACCACCCTTTTTTTTTTTGGCAGGGGGAGTGCTGCCTACAGTTAGGTCACCTGTGAAGGCATTGGCTCTGAGGAGACAGGGCTGGTTTTCTTCACTGACCACAGAGGGATCCTCGAAAGTCAAGCATGCTGGTCCAAAGTTAGGTTTTTGTCATTACTTCTCTTTTTCCCTCAGTATTTATAGCTTCTTCCTGCAGTACATAGAGGAAGTCTCAGAAACAGAAAGAGATGAGATCAGTGTTCAGTAAATTAACATATTCATTTAAAAAAATATTTCAGATGGGAA
Source organism: Sagittarius serpentarius (assembly GCA_034782735.1). NCBI lineage: Eukaryota > Metazoa > Chordata > Aves > Accipitriformes > Sagittariidae > Sagittarius > Sagittarius serpentarius. Next base: position 21,189,964 of record JAVKLA010000005.1, on the reverse strand, counting down.
AGTAAAATATTTTAATATGTAGTTCATTGCAGTAGCATAATTAAAATGGCTAAGTAAAGTAAATAACGGCAAAAATATTTTCCAGTAAAGTATTCATTAAATATCACAAATTTCACCAACTTAAACCTCTAGCAAATCTAACACTGAAAATGTATTACGTACATCTACAGAGAAGGAAGGTGTAGGATATTTCATCAAACAATAGGTGAAAAAATAGCATATTTGTCTAAAGGCACACAAAGCAACCAGTCTTACTATATTAAACTGTAAAATAACTAGTATGTTCCATTTTATCTTGCTTTACCTCCAAGTTTAGAATATTAGCAAAATCTAGAAACTGAAATAAAAGTTGGGCTTATATCTTCTTTTAATTTGTTAGACTGTGTAAAGTCAGCTTCTACCCTGCACACACTACTTTTGTTCATGTTCACTTCTCAAGCTAGAAATTACACACACAGAAAAAATTCAATAGAGTATTCACTTAGTATTTTCATTTGATTTTAACTACAAAGCAATTAAAACCAGATAGGAAAGGAAAACAATTTTTTTATTCAGACAGTTTGAACCTGTCCTCCTTTGTTATTTTTAACATTTATTTAATGCAAAAACCTAACACTATTAAAGTAAGGGTCATCATTATAGATTAAACTCCTTTACCATTTGGCTAAGACCTTAGATCCCAAACTGCAAACATGTAATAGTCTTACTGTTAAGTAGAATGTGCAATCAAGGGACATTCAAGTTTTGTAAAGTGAGCATGTTTATAACCTTTATTGAAAACTGGGTCTAAAAGAGATCATGAACATCACTAGGTCCTCCAAGGAACCATTAAAAAAAGCCAGGAAATTAAAATACAACATTCTTGATATTTTCCAGCTATAAGAACAAGTGCAAGAAAAACAAATTCTAACAGACAATACAAACCTTTTGCATCAAATATTTTAGGTTAATAAGAGAAAAGGGGAGAAAACAGAAGACCACAAAATTCCTCACTGTTTTTCCTCATCTATCATTTTTTAGCAGGTCAACCTAAAGGCTGTTTACCTAGTGAATATAACTGCTGTAGAGAAACAGTGATCTCTCAAAGCTTTTTGTTTGTTTGTTTTCTTTTTATCCAGGTGAATTAGATTAACTATATTCAACTTTCACCTTTTTGCTTTAAGGAAGAAGTTACAGTTTATTTCCTTGTTCTGTAGCCAAAGTAGGAAGGAATAACACAGAAGTTCTTTTTCATGAATATTTTCTATTTGTTTTATTTATTTGTATAGGTTCCCTCTCTTCTGAAAAAGCACATACCCTTCAATTAAACCAACATGCAAGTTAGCAAAGGTACAATCACTTCAGCTGAAATAATGTTGAAATCAGGAAACTGTGGCTTTCTTGTTGTCAAAAGCAATAAAAAAATCATCTTTAATATTTGTCTACAGGACACAATGACTGCAGAAAAGCCAAGAGTGTACTAACATTGCTCAACAGTGAAGTTTCCAAGTATTAATAAAAGTCTTGTACAGGTTTGGCTCTCAAAATACAATAAATGCTAGAGGTCTTCTTCTCAGGTAACATAGTCATTACAAATGACAAACGACATCAATGAAACAGAACGTTCTTCCTCACTTGGACAAATTCCCTGTCATATTTACATTTTGTGTTACCAAACTTGTTTTCTGAGTTGCAACCTGAATGCTTTCACTTTTAGAAGTGGAGAACACTGGTACTTAGGTACTACAAAAGAGAAAGAAGAATCTGTTTGATAACTATTTGACTCTCCACAGGCCTGATCCGTATATGCTCACAGCCTGTGAAAGCGCTTCTACTGTCAAGAAGTTTTTGACTGCGATACCTTTCTTAACCTAGACTTTGCAAGTACTAGTACTGTTCCTTTATTAACATTTTTCTTACTGATTTCAATAAAGTTTCAGATGGCTTCTGTTTCCATAACCATATATTTTTCCACAATTCTTTAGCCGTTATCAGCCAATTACCATAAATTAAAGGAGCTAATATCAGATCAGGTATTCTAAATTACTCAGTACCAAAACAGTTCATAGTACTGAACCTTAGTTAGTTTCATCATTTGTCAAGGTATTTTGTGCTCCTTAGTAAGGTCACCTACTTTTTGTAGAAAAGTACATATATTCTAGCAGAAATTCTAGACAACTGTAAGCATACTCCAGAGGTGGTGGGACGGGGGGAAGACAGTTTTATTAAATTACTTGTAAAATTAAGAGTATAGTCATACTTTAAAGGTTTTAAAACATTTTCAGTTTTTAACAAGCAGTGAAATTTTCTGTTTACTATCTTAAGTATCAGTGTGCAGGAGAAGCTGGGAGTTGGGTAAGAGACAAGTGGGGTACTCCAGAAGTTCAACATTAACCCTGCATTATTCAGGGATAAAGGCTGCAGTCAATATGTTACTCAGCCTTTTGTCTTTATTATTCATCTCAAGGTGATGAATGTTCCATAGCACTGTAGTTCAGAGAATATGTGTAATCCTCCCCCTCCCAAAACACCACAGCAGTCCTATCTTGGCACTTGATGAAGATTTTCCTTTAATTTCAAAATTAACCGCACTTTGCTTGGGGACGTAGCTGAAAATTTTCACTCTTGCAAGTAATAACATAGTACAAAAGGGCTGATGAATGAAAAAGAAGAAAAAAAAAAAAAAGAAGGAAAGCTGCCTAAAGTTAGTAATCTACACATATTTTCCTAACAGATAATCACAAGAATAAGTGATGCATGTGTTAAAAATTACCCCAGGCAACTATAAATTATGCACTTGTCCTAGATGCAGTAAGAAATTCTTTAACTTCATTTTGCCATAGATCAGTCTCTGCTAACCACATATAGTAGTCATATGCTGTCTCATAATACATTACACAGTTCAGACTGTGATAGTACAGTTGGTCTGAATAAGTATTCATGCATCAAAACACAGGAGAAACAAGAATCTACATTCACTTAATGAATCCATCAATGGGTGCTGCATATTATAACTTACCTCTTCACTCATCAGTATAACTGTAGCTTATTTGAAATAATTAGGCAGAGAAGCATTGAAAATCACACGCATGGCAAAAGTTAGGAAAAATAATACATTCACTTTTGATAACTGCTGGATAAAGGGGATGCTGCTGGAGCACTGTAAGAGCAGCAGCAAGGAACACCTGCGGTGGGATGTAGGTAGACCCACCTTGTCACACCGAATGACTGGTATTTAACGACTGATTATGTCTATTAAAATCTAGAAAGAAATTGCAAAAATATAAATCTAATATATTTTCTAATTATATTTCCTGAAAATATAATACAAATGAGGGAACAAGACTTACTTTGATAACAGCAATTTCCTAAAAATTCCTGAAATCTGAAACTCCTGCTCTTTGGTTCCTTGAGAAGACAACCACTGTCTACTGCTTGTCTATTTATACTTCCCTAGAGTGGGATGGAAAACATGACGGCTTTGGTCTACAGTGCAACAGAAGTCTAGATAGTCTGGCTTGCAACCAGCCCTCAAGCTGCAGAACACGTGGTTCCCTTTTGTATTAATTTGGATGCACACCCTTACCTAGAGTAACTTTTAAAAATTTTTGCTCTTCTCATAATAATTATAAATGGGTGTAAAGGAAAGTAGTTGTTCTTCAATGTATTCTGTCACTGCTTTATGCTTTTTGCCTTATTACTACACTTCCTACCATTTTTTACACATTGAATGAATCCTGAAAGGGAATGAAACATGTTGAAAGGCCCATACAGCCAGCTTTAGCCTTGTGTCGCTATCCCTGAGCACAGAGAATGTGTTTATAGGACAAAATATAGGCACTGTGAACAGGCACCTTCTGCTTATTTCTGTCCTAAAAAGGTTTACTTTTAAATTATTATACCTATTTTGAGGTCATTACCTCTGTATTAAATACAAGTGGAGACAGAGCAAAGTAGGTTATTCAGGAAGATCTCAGGTACAAAATAGATTGTTTACTTTGCCCTTGAGTTAAGGATCTCCTCTGTGTTTTCTCATCCAGAATTTTACACAGAGATACATAACTCATATCTCAGTACACTTTCATGGGGTGTTAGTAGTTGATATCTCAATAGCCCTGGTATCTCAGTACCTCTTTATTACCCCTTTAATCCATACCTTTGTGGCTAAAGAGTTCTGTGAATATTGTACACACTACTGTATTAACTCTGGAAAGGAAAAACAGCAACTGGTGAGTTTTGAAGTCCCGTTAATGAAGACACTCCAATAATAATCATTAAAAAATCATTAGCATTCCCACAAATCACAAGACACTAGACATTAGCTGCAGAAATCTGATCTATTGGAATGAGAAGACATCTGAATTAAGGCACATGTAACTATGGCTAGCCAAATCATTAGCATTCTCAGACTTCTCCTTTCACCTTCCCCAAACAGTTCCCAATGTGTCACTTTTACTCAGCTGTTTTCTCCAGTTACAGGTTGACTACTACCCTACTGGTTAAATCTGCTTATATCTGGAATTAATAAACACTCATCTTTTCTGAAGGCAAATTCTTGGTCTGTCCAGCTGATGCCTTCTTCAATATCCTGCCTTTCATTTACAGCTGTTCTTCCTGCTAAATCTGTTGATGACTGCTCACCCAACAGAGAGAAAGCCTGTGGTGTTATAATCATATGTAATATATGGGTGGTAATCCATTTCACAGGTTAAGATACAATAAGCAGCTCCCTAGCAGTGTAGCATCTCCTATTAGAGCTCACCATCACTTGAAATGAGAAAAAAATCTAGAAAGAACAAAGCTGTATCTTAAATCTCCTTTTCAATGAATCAAGAATTATCAAAATTTGAGAATTTATGTTTAAATATATATATTAAGAAGAAAATTAGTAGCTGCAAAAGATTAGTCCCAGTGATACTGTGAACCTTTAAGATCCCGAAAATACACTCTCCACTGGTATAAACGTAGGTCTACAAAGGCTTTCAGGTTTTCTTTGAGAAGATTTTTTGCTTGGGTTTTGCTATTCTGCTCTGAAAAAAAAAATGCCTGAATCCTGTCTATTTTAGCGCCTTCTCACCTGTGAAGCTGCAACGCGGTTGGTTGGTAGTGTACCGCAGGTACTAACGTTTCTGATATTGAAAAGATCCTAGTTAAGTCATTCCACTGTGCGACACCAGTTTATGTTGCTCCTGGGCCTGTTCTGTCATGTCTGGGGGTATGTAGAACTGGCAACAATAAGATGATTTAAGCAATGATAATATAAATCATGCTGTGTTACAGTAACTGGTTATTTTCTATGCTTATTACTGTATCTTGTCCCAATATAACCTTTATCCTGAAAAATCTTAAATATCTCATCCATAACCACAGAAGACAAGATGAACTTTCCCACTGAGAGAGATTTTTCAGGACAGCCTGCAAAGAACATACCACATATTCCAAGAATGCATTCCCTTGCCTCTGCTATTTTAAGTGCACCTTAGGAAGCTATGATAATTACTGTGCTCATCAGCTGTAGTAATTGTAGGGAAGAATGTTCATATCAAACAGAGTTTGCATTGCTATGGTAACACAGCCAGTAATAACAGTGTGGACCACTTTAGAACAGGGATCCCCAGTTAGAGAAGTGAAGCACCTGCAGGTGCAAAGGATTTTTCCATGTGCTAGAACCAAAGTCCTCTTCTAACACCAAAAAAGTCAACAATTTGAGGGAAGAAAAAAGAATCCAAAACAAAACCAATGAAATCCCCAACCATACAGACTGTAAGAGTCTATTCTAACACTACACTGCTTGCTGTCAGAGCACCGCTGCTATAATCAGAATAATTTACAAATAAAATAGCCTGGGACTGATATGAATGCCTCTTTTCACCTTCCTGGCAGCATAATGCAGCCTGAAAGTGGGTGTAAATTATAATAGAATGTGGGTGCTAAATTTAATCACATTCACATGCACTTTAAGGATCCTTCATGTTAACAGCTATGAAAGAAACTAAGCCTCATCTACTTTTAGAAGTTATTTCAAAATAAAGCAGAGTGCCACTTTTAAAGTGCAGTGGCTATTCTGAAGGAGCTCCCTATGCAGGAACTCTTATTCTGCAGAGTGCTTCCTCTGTCCCTCTTTCAAATTTAACTTAATCCACTTGAGATATCCAGAAAAGGGCTCTCATTGCAAGCTATTCCAGTCAATTTCCCAGTGTAGCTTTTTGCTGTAAGTGCAATCAAACTTAGCGACTTAAAGTACTGGGTTTAATGGTCTCTTCTAATGCTAGGACTTCCAGGAATAATGGAAATTGGCATTATGAGCAATAGCACAGAAATGGAAAAAGTTAATTTTCAGAAACAGGCAGCCATTTTTTGCTCATTTGAGAATGCAGCCCACAGGGTGGTTTCATTTTGAAAGAGTTCTCCCTTGATGTAAATTGTCTATGGTGGATATTTTTAGGGAGCGCCAAAAGTGTGGCTATATATTGGAAATCCTTTCTCGGCAACCCATTAACAAGGTTGAGCCTTGCCCACACCTGGACTTTTATTTCCTCTCTCATCCTACGGCTACTGTTTCCTCAGTCGTACCGATCTGGCAATTTGTGTGGCCACGCTTTGCAACAGAACTGTAATGACAGCAATTTAAATATACACATAGTTAAGTTAGACTCTTTCTTCTTTAGTGGATTATTTCATAGGTCTGGTTTAGATCACAACCCACAAACAGGCTGAGTTTGTAAAACTGGGTAGCTGGTAACCTTGGCCAAGATGGATGTGTGAGGACCACGGGAACTAACTACTGTTGACAGGAACCTCCTAAGTTTTCCCCACAGAAAACTGTACTGTTAGTGAGAAGCCAACCACAAAGTATAAGCAGAGAAACTTATCCAACAGATTGAGACTAAAAAGCTTTGCCTTCTGTCTTTGCACCTAAATGCCATTCTGTCACCCCGATTTAAACAAGGAAAGCGATCACAGTACCCTTAGGAAATGGGCACAAAACCAAAGTATTGCAAAGATAGCTAGATTTCTCTTTCTTTAGTTTCAAGTTTTAGTTCATCCAAATTTTATGAACACAAAGTTAGGGCCAAGAGCACTCAGGGCATTTTGGATATGAGCTCCACTGCTGGCTGTTCGTGCCGGCAGAGCTCTGGGAAAGCCCCAGCCCCAGCTGAGCTTCCGAACGGTATTTTACAGCTGTAAGGCTTCGCTCAGATGCCTGTAACAAGGCAATACTTTCTCTTCATGTTGTGCAACTTACGAAAAAGTGGGATTTTTACTCACTACTTTTCTGTATTCATCTGTTATTGTACATGCCCTGGACCACAGGAAGTTAGCCATGTTTCCATGTTGCTTGTATTCTGACAGTATTATGGATCAACACAAGAAGAGGATTAACCCCACACTGACTTCCCACTATGTGAATTCAGTATCAAATTTGTGTCTGGTTCTTGGTGAATTACCATAGGATGAGAACTGGGTGTTAAATACTTGATTTCACTGAAGACAGAAAATACCAAATTTTGCTACTAACAATCCTGGGTTGGATTCTCAGCTCTGTACCTCTGTATTCTGATGATGCAAACAATGTGGCTTTCTTTCCAATGCACATTTCCCAGTGTAAAAAAAACCCAAGTGGGAGAGTAGAACTGACTGTACCTATACTACATATACATATACATATACTACTACATTATAAATATACTACCTGAGCATTCCAGCATACTGGGTATTTTAGGGAAGGCATGCAGCTAGACCTGTTGTAAATCTTTGGTCCTTGAGAGCTTAATGCAACAAAAAGTTCAAAGCAGTCTGTAAACGGCTTTGATCTGCATTACAGAAATGGTCATGATCACCATCAAGGGTGAAAAATCTGCAAACTGATCTCTTTTGGTCACCAACCAGGAGAAGACAGAGAGCACAACTTAAGGCCCATCTTGTCCAGGGTAATCAAAAGTCCTTTAAAAGCCTTTAGGATTTTAATGGGGGGGGGGGGGGGGGAATAATGTTATTGAATATACTA
>JAVKLA010000005.1:21143889-21176390 GCA_034782735.1 Sagittarius serpentarius | reverse complement strand
ATCCCACTGGGTGGGGGGGAAGTGAGTGAGCGGCTGCGTGGTGCTGAGTTGCTGGCTGGGGTTAAACCACGACACTGATTAGTAATTATGAATTTTTTAAAAAATTGTTTTTGGGGGTTATAGATCAAGATGTGAGATTATCATTAATTTGTATGGTTTTGGAAGAATAGTTTCTGTTAAGTCACACATCTACTGTGCTGTCAGATGAAAGGGAACAGACCCCAGTTTTGAGAAGAATTCATTTTGTCTTTCAGCTGGAACACTTACAAACGTTACTGTTCCGGTTTCTCACTGGAGCTCACCAGTTAGAGGCTGTCAACGCCGCAACTAATGCACATGAACAGTAAATCACCTACACCAGTCCAAATGATCTTCCGAAACTATTTTAAATTTAGATATCTGATATAACACTGTATGGAATAAAAATCTTCATACCTTTGGTTACCTGTGGGGATTTTAATGGCAGTGGAGTGGAACAGACAGCTTGACTGTGACTGATTAAAGCACTGCAAAGGGCTGGTAATTGATTGCATTTCAAAGCGCTACATCTACAAGCAATTTCAGACTGCAAAGAACATGCAAAGAAGGAGAAAAAACTGACTTCTGCAAAAACTGTAGTTTGTGAGAAATTCTCCATTAAGAGTGATGAAGAAAGGATGGTTCCAAAAGAGAGCCAGAAAATATCCCGGTCAGCCTGCGGCTTTGATTCACGCGGGTTTCGCGGACTGCCTCCTTTGAATTGCCTGACTGAGAACCGTGACATCCCCAAGATGAAGAGGCAGTTCTGGACCAAGTTGCTTCTGACATGGGAAGCAGAGGAAGAACGAGGGAGGAAGGACGGATCTAGCCAAAGAACCAGCAAAGGAAACTCGTTCTTGCTGCTCTTCCTACTGCTGTTGCGGCATGGGAATCGTGGTTGGTTTGCTGCTGCAGATCTTGTATACCACCAGGTTTGGCCTTTGAATCACCCGCATACTGCAAAATATTGGCAACTATCCATCAAACCTGCTGTCCCCAAATTTTGAAAACCTGGGAAGAAATAAAAACATTCAGCTAAAATGAATCACCTGGAACTAATTAATGTTTGCGGGTGATGAAAAATTTATAAATGGCTCTTGAGCCTAGACAAATTGTCAATGTTCTGAAATTATTACACGCTGAAAATGCATATACTGTCTCTCTATTGAGTAGATAGATTAACAGAGTTTGTATAAATTAAGCAGGCAATTGAACATATTACTGTATCTATTCCCGTACATATATCTTGTTCTACAAAGTGATGTAAGAGTAGTTATTTGTTATTAATGACAGACACAGGTCTGAAAAATAGTATTTCAGTGGGTACATATCAGGCAGTCATTTTTTGGTCTAGGGAAATGTTTTTATTTTGACAGTGAAGATTCCACCAGCACATTCGAAATATCTTCTGGAAACAGACTTCAGAAAAAAATATAATAGAGATCAAGACTGAGTGTATGACCCTGCCAGGCTCCTTGTGGGACAAGCCAGGTGCTGCATGTGACCCCAAGGAGAACATGCCCTCACCAAGGGACAGTGTCCCACAGCCCCCGGGGGCGGTGGGTGCAGGGTGGGGGCTGGAGGAAGGCTGGTCGAGGTGGTTACAGCCTGTGGGTGCCCACAGGGCCTGGACAGACCCCAGGGTTTTCTTACTTCACAAGCATTAAAAGCAGCATATTTTGTGTTTTACAGAGGCGGCTTCTACAGGCTTCCTGTCTCTGTTGGTAAGTGCCCCTGTAAGTTTATTTAGGACTTTTATTTTGTTGCAGTCTGTTGAAATAAGACTGTATGAGCTGGAATCAAGCTTTGTAGCGTTTTTGTCAATATTCCTTCCATGCAGGCAATGGCACCCTGACTAAATCCATGTTCGCCCTATCAGCCCTGCGTTCAGGGGCAGACAGCTCCACTGCTGGCCTGGACCTTCGCAGAGCTAAGCTGGTCTCTGTTGTTTTCTGGAGCTCAGTCAGTCTCCACTGGCTGTGCTTCTAACACTGGCGTCTCAGGTAAATGCTCACAGTTAGGCAAGAAGAATGGAAATGTCTCTGCAATCAGACCTGAAGGGACTTTGCAAGAAGTTTATAGCACAATACGAGCAGCTCAGCAGGGAAAAATAGCTGGTGCTGAGGTCAACACGTTCCCACCGCATATGTTGGGAAGATTTATACTTGAAATTGATTCTGATCTGGCCCTTCCTATTGAATGTCCATTAGTTGCCAAAGTTCAGTATGTTCATTCCTGGAGCACTTCTCTGAGGTTAGTTTCATTCTTCGTTAGGCTACCAAAGCACAGTAAGCAGGAGCGTGTGGAAGGCTCACCTCAAAAATGCAGTCCAGATCTGAAGCAAAACACTAACACAAACACACCCATATGACTGTTAATTCTCCTTCCCTAATACAGGGCCACACTTCTTCAAGAAGTGGAAGCTTATCCCTCCCAATGCTTCTTTAATTTTGTCCCCTCATTGTTATTTTCATCTCCTCTTTTCTTCAGAGCTGTTTGACTATGACCATTCTGGACCTTTTACATACAACTTTTCATCAATTGTATATATTTTGTAAGATTCCTATCCCCTTTTTTCTCAAAAGGTACTTTTGACTGCACCTTTATCATTCAACTGCATAACACTTTGGCAGAACAACTGCTGTGTCCAAGCTGCCTGTATTAAATCATCAGTTATGAGAGTGAGGGCTGGAGGCTGGGAAGAAGGAGGTGGTGTTTAACAGAAGGCCGCACCTATTTAAAATAATATTTATTTTTTTCTTTTACTAAAGAGAGGCAAACAGAATTAAACTTGTTTTTGTTAAGTCTGAGAACACAGCATGGTCTTAATTTTAAATCTGTAATGGGAGCTAAACCATATTTCATAAAGCTCTGCTAAGGAGACTCCATGAAAAATATAGGCTCCTTGATAGAAGCATGGCAAGTGGCCTCTAACAACAAGCTGAACACCAGCATTGTTTCACTTGCTCCCTCCCCTGCTTCAGAAGTATTACTAGATTTACTTTGCTGCACAGAAGTCATGTTCTTGAAGCAGCATACCAAGAAAAAAAAAAAAAAGCCTTTTAAAAATACTTGAACAATCATTTCTTTCCTTTTACTTAATTGCTCTACAGTCAATCATTAAATTTTACAATCCTTAGTCACAAAGGACTTTAAAGTCATGCTGCAGATGAGACTCATTCCAAAACGATAGAGGTGGCAAAATATATAAGACTTTTTCTGTGCATACTCTATGCATTATTTGAATTTCTTCCTGGAAGCCTTGCTCAAGTCTCAGCCAGTCTGTACCTGGCCATTTGTAGCAAAGGCAGCTGAATGCTGTGCCAGCAGCATCCTGCTCTTGTACGCCCGTCCTGCTGCACACCCAAACTCATAGGCTACAGAAGCTGCTATGCCCTAGCCATCTTTCTCCGGTACTCATGAGGCCTTGATCTAGCCTCCGGCGGTATGCAGTATTTTAAGTTTTATTTTGGAGATGGAGCTTTTACCTTCTAGGGGCTGTTCATTACAAACTGTTTACAGGAACTACAGTCTCTGTTCTGATAAGGAAATCACTCATGACTTTTCTCAACAATGCACACAGTTTTGATGGGCCACACTCATTTACATGGCTATAATTACAGAGGATTTATAAAGGGAAATAGAGTCTCTCTAGATTTGCTCCAAAACAGATTTTGTTAAAATAACTGTTCTTCCACTATTGGTCTGAGTGCTTATCTATGTGTATGTGTTTCTGCTCCTTGACTGAATGCTTGTAAATTTTCAAACTGAAAACCAGTCACTTCTAAACTTTCTAAATAAGCTTTCAGCTGATGATCTCTGAGGCTGAAATTCATGAACTTTCTCTATTACTTTTGGATTAAAAACATATTAAAGGACACTCAGTGCCTTTCTAACTGCTTGTAAGAAATCTGAAGACTGTGTCGTCAGCAAAGCATTTAAACTATATAACCCATCAAGCAGCTTTTTTCCCATAAAATTCAGCATATCTAAGGCTGTTGAGATGAACGGTAGGGTTTGTGTGTGGGTGTGTGGATATACAGTAGAACTGCAGATTGAAAATATGCAACTTTCCTTTCCTTGTATGACAAAATCTAAAAATTTACTGTGTGCTTTAAAATATTGTCAGTTGGATGCATCAGAGTAATGTTATTCCCAGAATCAAAACACAGATAAGGTCTTCACTGGGTAGTCATGACCATGCAGGGTGTCTGGCAACACTTGATGCAAGATGGAAGAAGAAGTCGTTTCCCCGTCACAAGATGACAGAAGTAGTATAAATTCCCTGTATTTCCTTTTCCTTTTCCCCAGTGTGTTAGTCCCTGACAGTATCACATATAAGTTTAGGATTGAAAATATTTATTCTTTATTGTATGGCCAGCACTTTACTTTTTTTTTAACCACATGACGTTCTTACACCATCACCACATGCTCTTTTAAGCCTTTCCTCACCATGATCACAGGAGGGAAATTGCGACATGTTCAGACTATCGCAGCAAGTTTGTCTCAAAAATCACTTCACCTTTAGTAGGGACCAAATTGCAGGAGGCCAGTAATTATTAAAACTCTTGGCTTCATCCAGTGTATAGCTTTTCTGAGTATTCACCTTCATGGCAGTAACACTAAGTCTGGCAGGATGCTCACTAAGGGTTTTCTGCCAGTTTTTCAACAGAACACTCAGTTCATAGCAACATGTTACCAGCAAGAAGACTGTGAGATGAATGGAGATATGGCCATTTCAGTCCCCAAGACTTGGCCTAACAATGCCCCAAGGACCTGCAAGGATATAACAGAAGCCCTTAAAGAGCCACATTGACTTGTCCGAGTCTTGTCTGAAAGATTTCCATTCTCTCAAGTCATACCACTGTCACAGACATCAGCCAAATTTCCAGAACGCTTATTTTGCTTTGTTTCCTTCAAGTGGTAGATGTTTATAGGGTACGATCAGCAAAGGGAGAAAGAAAGAGGGAAATGGAGAATTCTGGACGTGACTTTGGAGCCCACTCTCCCGTTCGAGACCTTCTCCTGACAAGCCCCAGGCTTGATGAACATCGCAATATGCTGTAAGTGTTTGTTCAAGTTCCCAAGGAGAGAAAGACATATGCAGGAAAGGCTAATTTTGGGAGGGAGGGAGAAGCAGAGGTCTGGAGACAGAGTACTTTTCCATCTGCACCTTGATGGCAGGTAATAACACTTTTTTGGCTAGAAAACCGAGTACTTGTATATACAAGTAATTAGATGTGTTTAATAGGAGCAGGGGAAGGCTACAACTGCCTATTAATGCAGCTTAGCACAATAGACAGTCTTGTTCTTGTGCTTCTCAGGCAGGCACTGTGTAGCTGTGTGCCCTATCATTATTGGCCTAAACTAAAAGAACAGTTTTCTGTCATATCAGAATGGGGTTCCAAGTGGCAAAGAGAGTATAAAACAAGACCCAAAATTCTTAGTTCTTCACCTTTTTAGTGCTAATTTGTCTACATACAGGAAGTTTTTCCAAAGACACCAGTTACGGTGAGACTTGGCTTTTCACAGGGGAAAAATATTAGCAAGGCAGTAACTAGTGAATAATCCTGTGACTGCTTTTTAGTGTATCCCATGGACATATCAAATTAGTAAAGATAATAGTCTTTAAAAAGAATGGTCCGGTTTTAGTGTCTAGTCCGGCAAGGGCATCTGCCCACACTGAGCTAGCTCGTAGCAAGGGTATGGCTATAGAGAAGAGGGACTCGGTTTGCGTTCAACAGGAATGGACCCCATCAGCACAAGTAAAAGGAAGTTGTGTGCCTCACCCTCCTAAGCCCCTTTGAAAATGCCAGCCACAATTTTATTCCGCCAGATGGGTTGATGACAAGTAGCAATCAGAAACACTCTGGTCCAGTGCTATTAAAATCATTACTGCAGAAATTTGGAAAAAAGGCATCAGCATTCTTTCATTGTATTAAAATATTCTGTCTTTTATGAGCTGAGTCATAACAAGCTGAGACATATTTACTACTTAGACAATTTTTAAACATTATAAACAGAGCACTTGCTCAGAATATTGCTACCACAAGCAAGACAATTGACATTTTCAACCTTAATATGAATAAACTCCAACATTAGTATTTCAACAATGCAAATGACTGCAGTACCTCTTCCATTAATACTGCTCAGCCAGGAAATTACTTTAAATTATGGTAGCTGGCAGTTACATATCTGGTATTTATGACTTCCCAGCAAACGCAGCTCAGAGTGCAAAGGCACATTTTACTACTATAAGAGTGGAACTTCCTTAGTCTTAGGGTTTATTTGTTTGTTTTAAAATAGATGAGACACTACATCCCTCCTACTGAATTACACCACAAGAGCTGTCAGTAGGCCATCTGAATTCTGTTTTCCCGTCCTACATCAGGATCCCTCTGGATTAGATTTAATATTGCCTTCCCTCAATTGCTCCAACCCACAGCAGCCTCCTCTCTGATGATGAGGGATAAAAATAGTTCCCTCCAGAGCCCAGCTCAGTAACTGTAATATCCAAACACACAGAGAAGGCAGATGTGCTGGTTGGTAGCTAAATGTTCTCTTTCACCACTTCCAGCCAAGAAATAAGGCCCCGGTGCTGGGCTCAGAATAAGGACTCAAGTCTGGAAAACTAGTACTGGATTTGAATGGTAAGTTGCTTTTGAATAGCGCGAACAAACTCAGTTACAAACTAACAGGCGACTCTAACACAATGAAATTCACTTCTGTGCAGGGACAAGTAAACCCTTCAAAATAAATGCATTAGAGGCTATGTGAGCTCATTGAATAATCAGGCCAAGTAATAACATTAGCCATACAGAATTGTTTAAAATTTGCAGGTATCTTTTTCATAAAGATACATTTCTTAATACATTTCTTTATTTCTTTCTTCAATATTGCCAGCCTTACTGAGAGAAAAGAGACAGTAGTCTGCTACTCTGTGAGTGATCCTGTTGAAAACTGTGGAACTGGGCTACTCAGTATCAGTAAGAGGGTTAGAAGATGTAAGTGAAGCTGACTGTATATGGGTTTTCTCTCTTTCTTCTACAAATCAATAAAAGCTCTTTAAAGTGAAAAAGTTCTTCCCAATAATGCAAAGTAAATTATATTATTTCTGTGTTTTACACTCTCAAATGCTTTTCAGTTAGGCTCCATGCCAGGATTCTACTTCACTGGATCATTAGTTGTATAACGCAATTAGGTAAGGACAGAGCATTCCTAATGAAAGCACAGTCAAGCATCCTCCCACACAGAGACACACGGGAGTTCTTTGGACAAAATATGCAGAGGTTAATGCAACCCCAGTGACTCTACTTTGGACTTTTTCCTCAGATTTTGCTGTCATCAATGTTTTTTTGCCTAAGACCCAGCCTCAGCATCCAGCAAATCCAACAGCAGTGCTGCATTACTGCCTGGCCAGTATCACAGACAAGCTCTAAGACAGTCACATTTGAAACCATGTGTATGGATGGCAATGGTGTTTATGTGGAACCATCTACTGTCTTTCAAAATGGTCCCAGGCAGAAGGATGGGACACTGTCCAACAGGTCCAATATGCAGAATGACTCGACATGGCAATATGCAGAATAACTCAATTTATTGTATCATTCTTATATAAATGCTTTAGTATGGACACCAAAGGAAGTTAGACCAACACAGAATCAAGAACAAGGCTCTACATGGAGGTACAATGGAGAGAAGGAAGATACTGAACTCCCTAGATGTGTCTGTGCTAATAAATTAAAGTGTTCTTGTGAATTTGGCCTCCTGTGGTAGAAAACTGTTAGAATATTCCCCAGTACAGATTTGGCACATTCCAGCTACCACAATCCCACCAAATTCTCCGACATCATTTAGCAGCTGTAACTAGCTAGTGACAATTCCCAATAGACGGTTTGTCTGCCTTCTTCTGGAGGTCAAGTCTGTTTACCAGCACTTGGCCCTGGTACCTAGAACATTCCCAGGCATGTTTACTCCCATAACCACAGAGTTTGTGATCACTACTTTATTTTACATGAAACATGTCTGTATCTCGAATTAGGATACCAAGATAGTTGAGAGAACAACAGGATTTGGGATTCCAGAGTAGTTTGCTGTCTGGGAGGAAGCATATGGCTCTGAAGCTGATCAAGCTATCGTGGGAGATAAGGTGAGATAAGGTCCCCGGGTAGCAAAGAACTGGTGGTAGCAGAACTGGTTTTGAATCCATATCCCCAGGATGAATCCCAGCATCACACCTCAGGCAAAGAAACTTGCTTCCAGGGCTGCTTGTTGTTTACTTTTCGGCTGTTGTTTTGGGGGTGGTTTCTTTCCAGGTTTTCTCTCTCCTGGGAACACAGACAGGGTCTGGGCATGCTGCCAAAAATATAGGCTAGCACTGCTAGCCATGCTCCAGACCCACCGCTGACCTGAAGACCCGGACCGTCGTGCTCTGCCTTGCTCCAGTGGTTTTGGCTAGGCTTTGCCACAAACTGTGCCTTGTACTCAGCAACCTTTCCTCTCACCTCCCTTCACCCCTCCAGCTTACCATTATCCTTGCAGAAATCACACGCACACACTCACAGAAGAACCAACCACTGTTTTTCCTAATCAGAATTGCTTGAATTAAAATGGGGAAAAATGAAAGTCCATAAAACGAAGTGAGTTGGAGTAGTTTGCAGCTTACATCTGTGTCTAATACTTAATCAAAAAGTCATTGATTGTGCACGGGATTTCTGCTAATACTTCAAAAGCTGAAAAACTGGAACTGATCTTTAGCCTGAAGTGGTGCAGTAACATCCTCCAGACGCTTGTTCTTGGTACAGAAGGATTATCTTTTGGCCCTCCATAGATTGCTGCTGTTATGCTGAAAGAGGGAGGGACAACTCAACAAGCCAACAAGCGGGAGGGCAAAGTATCCAAGTACAACTGAGTAGCAGTACCCGAGCATTTGGGGAAAGCACATGAAACAACGCCT
This sequence comes from Sagittarius serpentarius, assembly GCA_034782735.1. Lineage (NCBI taxonomy): Eukaryota > Metazoa > Chordata > Aves > Accipitriformes > Sagittariidae > Sagittarius > Sagittarius serpentarius. The sequence continues at coordinate 21,167,416 of JAVKLA010000005.1, read as the reverse complement.
ATGTGCTGCCCTTAGATGGACTCAGGGTTGTCCAGCTTCGGAATAACCACAGTATGCCTGCTCTCAGTGCTGGCTGTCACTCTGACTTTGACTGCCTCCCACACCACATCAAGATCAAAAGCACCATCATCAACGGCCACCTTTTCTACCAAGAATGAACTTCTTGCAAAGTGGCGAGTTCAGCCTTTTGCAACTCTCTCTCACACCTGCCCTCCTTTGCTGCGTGTGGTCCGTCATGGGATGGGGGAAACCTGCTCATACAGCAGCTGCTCAGCCACTGTCAAGCACAGATTCATGCAGCTGTTGCCACTTACCAAGGAGACAGAAATGGCGTACTGAGCTTGCAGCAGCGAGATGTAGATGGCAATGATATAGATGCTATACAAGAGACACTGACTGATTTCAGAGACAGAAAACTAGACCCCCTACAGAAATCCCATGCGAACAACCCCGCAACGCGGCAGGATGGGTTTCCCACAGCGAAGAAGCCAGCCTCGTTGCTTTGTCGCAACTGACAGTGGAATCTGCAACGGGAGGCTGCCTGCATGTGCAAACAGCTATCACGTGCTGACTCAGCAATGCCCGTCTGACACGTGGTTATGCACCTAGGCGTTAAGTGGCTCAAATCTGCACTGCCAGATGATCCAGGAATGGATGGATATGGTATTAATGACCACAGAGCCATGAGCCAAGGACTCTGTGGCTGTGGACAGACACCTCCCGTGCCACGGGAGCAGGTGTCTGCTCCCACCGGCTCTTCATCACCCCGACCCTAAACTTACTGCCTGTCCTGACAACAAGGCTGTGCCTATGAGTGTTGCCTAATCTGTTTCAGTCAAAATGAGGCAATGAGGCAGTTTATCTTAAACCATTTTAAAAGTATCGCTTAATCTTTGCTAACCCAGCTCATGTTAACTGCAACAAGTTATGACAGATCTACTTCAAAATGCCAGACAGAAAACTGAGTTACAGCTGATTGACAGACCTGTGCACCATCCTGCTGCCCCGGCTACTCCACTGGTAACCTCTGTCAGGGAGACAAGACAAAGCTTGCGAGATGCAAGGCACCTGAAACCTCTCCAAGGAGAATCAGCGGAGGTGTGTGCCAGGGCCCTTAGGATGCATATTGGTATAATTTCTTCCAAGCGTGACACTAATCTTTAGACTAGACCACGCCTACTGAGTTACTTTAAAAAAAAAAAAAGAAGAAGAAAAAAGAAATCCTCAGAAATTCCCAGAAATTCCAGACTCTATTTTCATTCTTCCTCAGATAAAAATCCGTCTAGTGACATTACTCCTCAAAAATGCAGCTCCTGTAAAACATCCTCAACTATTTCTGAGAAAATGTCAATTCCTTCTACATCTATGACTTCTAATATGCAGGCCATAAGGCTTTTTGTATCATACTAAGTTTATCTGAGCTATGCTGAACACAGGAAAAAATGCAAATAATTTTCTAGTTTTGTCGTTTTATAAAGTAAGTCAGGCCATAAGAAAAAAAATTGTAAACTGCCTCTTAGACAAAGAAAGGGTGGGGAAAAATATATCCTGCTTCCCCATTATATAACCGATCCCCATTCTTAAGTGCACAAATAAAATAAGAGTAAATTGAAATAAATCAAATGAATTACATTGCATAGTTTCAAGACCTACATTATGTCTTGGCTGTAATAATATACATTAGCATTAATGGCTTTCACTTTACAGTGCTGAAAGTCAGATTTGTTGTTGTCATCTTCATTCCTTGACCTTTACTATCTGCATTGCTCACATGAAAGTATTAGTCTGCTGACACACTTCAAGAAACCGTGTAATAAGGTCAACTGTGCATCACTCTAAGTCATCTAAGGCTATTTTAGCATATTTGTTTTATGACAAATGTGTAAGATCACTGCAATTATCTACAATGATAGTTAGACTTCATGCTATATACAATTCAGATTTCAATTATATTAGAAAATACTAGTGCCAGAGGACTAGTGTAACATTTTATCACCATGAATTCAATATCCATTTAACTGAGATGCAACAAAAGATAATTTCAAGTTCCAAAATTAATACCTATATTCTGGAGAAATGTATAAATGAAAAAAATATTATTATGTACCCTCCAATTAAAATAGCTTGTCTGCTTTTCACTCTTGATGTACATTAGGATTTGCAAGGTTTGGGGGAGTGATGAAGGTTAGATTTCATATAAGAGTTCAGAACTGAGTAAATAGTTTTACTGCTGAACATTTAAATCCCTACAGGGAGAGATTTGTGAGATACTGCAGTATATCAAAGAAATCTGCATTAAGAGTATGTTACTTCTTGTATTAAGGAAGCTGGCAGGAAAAAAATGCTTTGTTCAGCAGCCATCACCATAAAATGATATAAATGCAACTACATTACCAAGGGACCTCAATTTGCCAATTGAAGAGGGCAACTACATTTTCTGCTTACAATATATAAAAGGTCCTGAGCACTTACTTGAGTCTCCTCAGTTTTCTGAGCTGTCATCGTTAGTCCTTACACTGAGGATGAAGGATGCTTTCATTCTGTGGCTTTGCTGAGCTTTGCCATAGCCTCTCTGACAGCAGTGAAAAGGAAACAGAAGGCACACTTCTAACGACAGTGGACCAGTGGAAAAGCCTCCATAGGAGCCACCAAGCAACTGGCTGGCCATTTACATAATCAGAAGAGGTCCAGTGACATATAGCTAGTTGGTATCTCTGCTTTGCATGTCAGACGCACAGTAGCTTCAGCTCTTGCTACTACTCCTAAATAAAACGGTCAGCACCATGAACCAGCACTTCACCAAATTTGTTCTGAACCATGAGATTAATTACTCCGTCTTTTATTACCCAGTCGCTGACCCAGACAGCTCCTATTTCTACCTCTGCATTTCAAAATCATGAGCACATTGTGGATGCCATTGGATCACAAATTATCATCAGCAACATAGGCAAAGGTCAGAAACCATTTGGTTGAAAGAATAACTTGTGGGGAAAATGACTTCTTAAAACACATTGCATAGGGGTTTTTTTTCCCTTTCTCTTATCTTGAACATCTGAGAAGGTTAAACATTGCTCCACTGTGAAAGGATTGCCTAGTTATTTATGTTTTATAGCAGCTGGAGCTATATAAACCAGTAGGAATGGGCTTCTAAGGTTACCTATGCATGTACACATCACAGAAGCAGAGAAAGCGCAGAATTCCTCTCCTGTGCAGCTATAACGAAAAGAGAAACTCAAACAGCTTATTCAGTTCCCACATCCATGTTACCAGCAAGATTTTGTCAAAGCAGAGAATGTTCAGAAAAGAGCAACATGATTAAGTGCTAATTTATTAACAAAGATTTTCAAAGTCTAGTCTGGCTCAGAAACAGTGTAATACAGACGTAACAGCAGTCTGAGTATACTGGGTGGAATATATATTATTTAGGGTTTATAGAATAAAATTAACAAAGGGAATACATAGGATTAATATCAGGAAAGGAAACAGGGGAAGACCAGCCCACTGCTGTGTGGGCATTTTAGGAACTGAATCACTGGCACTTTTATGCCACTCCCAGTAACAGATCAGTGTATTGACCCCTTAGTAACGTTCTGCAGAAAGCCTGATACGCTCTGCTGTGGCGAGCAGCCAGTTCAATGGCAGGGAACAGCAACTGCTTTTCTACCTCTGATTTTTATGCCTGTTAACTTTCTTTCCAGTTCTGCTGTGGGAAGAACTCTTGGTAATAAAATGTATTCTGTATAAAACATAAATTCCTATAAAATAAATTATAGGCTTTGTAATAAAACAGAAAAGGCAATTATATTCTTCCCTGGAAATAATTAATCAAGCTTTCTGCAGTGAAAAGTTTTGAAAGCACATAAAGCACACACTTTTACAGAAAATTTAAGTTTTCTCTGAAGAAATGCAAACTACTACACATTTATGAATGTTTATGCCGTTGTCATTATTTATTTTTGGTTTCATAATGATGCCTTATTTTAGGACAGGAAACTACTTCTGTTTCTGTTTTGTGCATTATTTGTGCATAACAGCTGAGCTCCTTCTGCTAAACAAGAAAAAAGTGTTTTTACAACTGTACTAACTTTTCATTCTGCTTCCCATTGACTTACTGCTTTCATTTTTCAACCCAGTTCACTGAAGGTTTTCCTGCAGCCAGCTTGTTAATTTTGAACCTGTAATTTTCCCAGCAAATATGTCTCTCTCACCCATATGTGTATACTGCTTACTACCTAGTGAATTGGGAAACCAGCATATAATAGGACAGACCCTTCATGAGGATCCTGAGGAATTCTTGTGCATGTCCTATTCCTGCGTCACAGAGAATGACACAGAAATGATATGGGGCTGATACGGGGTTACTAAACAGCTGCAGCCACCTGTGCCAGGTCTCTACAAATCCCACTTGCATGCCCAGCCTGTGTTTCACAAAAATGCCGCAGGACTCCTGACGAGCTGTTATGATTCTTCAACCCCTGGAAAACAACGTAGACAGGCAACTATATAGTATTAGCATTATTTATTCATGTCTAGATTCCCCAGGTAAAAGCCAGACTGCATTTTGCCAACTGTTATGTACACACAGTGGTAAAATAGCATCTGTACTGAGGAGTCTACGAGCAAGGCATACCAAAATAGCAAGAGAAGAAGACGCACATGCAGGAGTAACTTCCCTCTATTTGCAGAGCAAAACCAGGAAGACCATAAGCCAGGTCAGTACTGTGGTTACTAGGTTATCATCTAAAATATAACTCTCTGCCTTTATACAGTTATTATTTTTTCTTAATATGCCGTATTTAAATAATCTACTTAATAAAAAGACTTAGAAATGTGTAAAGATTCATTTGCAATTATGTGCATAGCCAAGGCATTATACTTACTGAAAGACCATGACTACATAAGGCTTACATGTCAAAATTTAGATATTTAATTCTAAACATAAACATACATCTTCACATCTTCAAATTCTAGATTACAAGAAGTTTTTATCAGAGGGCATACCATTCTGTCTATACAAATCTGCTCCCATATATTCTGAATGGGTATTTTGCATAGCAAACACAATATGAATTTGATGCACATAGATTAATCCAACTTCATATGATTTTACCCTATAAGACATCAAAACACTTTCTTTATTTCCCTGGGAAATAACAATCAAAATTCTGCACATGGCGGCCCAGTTCATCTCTATCAGACATCAACTGATTCAGTCAAAAAGCAAGAGACAGTATTTAATGTGTTTCAGCTAGCACAACTCAACTGGAGTAAACACGATATACAACTTTGGTCTGATAACACTGCTCTCAGCCCAGCAGAAGACATGTGCACTCTTCCAGACTGTTTAACCACCAAAAGGCTGGATTTTCTCATCCCACAGAATGTCTGTGTCCTGAGGGAAATGTCTCTTACAGTCCAGTTCCATGATCTGTTTAAGATGGCAAGACACAGTGCTGTGACTGAAAAGGGCTGTGCCACCCTTTTCTTACCTCCAGCCTGCTCAGTTTCATGACACCGTGTATCCCTTGGGCTGTGGTAAGCGTTTGTGTAGCTGCACTCAAAACCAGCTGGGAACCGGTGTCAGTTCAAAAAACTTCAGCACAATGAAAATGGGTTGGATCCCATGGGTTGGCATGAGAAACTGCATGAGATGAGGAAAGAGTGGAACTATCCGTTTTGGTGGATGCTCTTTCTAACAAGACCTGAAATAGGTGGTCCATAGCTTAAACATATTTTCAGTCTTGGCTTATTTAGAGAACCGCCTTAAAATTTGTTTATTTTTTAGTTTTTCTATGGATCTACTATTTCAGGTTATTTGTTCCTCAAAGAACTCTTACAATCCCAGCTCATGAATCCGTTTCATAAGTCTGCTCAGAATTTATTGGCCAAAATTTAAGGCACATGCCTTACGATAAGGTGCTTGTCTACCCACCACATGGGAAGGGTAGTCCCAAACTGCAGGGCTTCCTAGACTTCAAAACTGCACTTTTTCAGACTGTCTTACATGAAAAGCCTCATGGTACGTATTGGTCAGAGCCTTCTCCATGAAGGAGGCAGCTCTTCTGGGTCTCCAGGACTTTGTATTCGGTTTATGTACCCCAAGCTGCAATTGGTCTGGGCATCCTACTCAAGGCATTTTTGTAATGCAGCATGAAGAGCTCTATCATTGATACTTTCAGGGATATTTTACTCTTGGTAATAGAGCAGTTTCTCAGTTTATCGCGAGAGCACATGGACCTTACCTGCACTTTCAGCCATCAAGCTCATTTGGGCGAGAAATGTGGAAACGTGAACAGTGTGTTTTCTATGTAATAAAAATTTGTGCAGAGTACACTGGAAGCAGCTCTAGCCTCCGGCACTACTAGGTGTGTCCTGTCCTGATGCTGCCGTTTCTCCTGGCTGCCAGCTCTGAGCTCTTCAGCCTTCCAGAGCTCCAAGTTCTGACTTCCATGACTGCCAGATCTCCTTTGCAGGCTCTCCCATCTCCTGGCTATTGGCTGTGACTCGTCTTAAACTTGAATTGGCTTCACTTCTCTCCAAGTTCTAATTACACTCCAGACCTTCTTTGTTTCAACAGGAGGCTGCAGAGGAAATCAGATCTTTAAGACTTGGAATATGGTAGGAAGTGTGTGAAGTCCCATGCCATTTATGATGACTGGAATAAAGCTTAGAATAGCAACTTATAATTCATTGTAAAAATGTGTTGTCCGCTTGTGGCGGATTGACCTCGGCTCTCTGTCTGGAGCCACCAAGCCGCTCTCTCAGTCCCTCTCCTCAGAGACACAGGGAGAGAAAATAAGATGAAAAACTCATGGGTTGAGATAAGTGCAGCTTAATAAAGAAAAGCAAAGGCCATGAGGAAGCAAAGAAAAGCAGGTGATGTCCACTCACCTCCTGGGAAGCAGGGCCTCAGTAGGCGATTTTGCTTCAGAAGACGAACGCCTTAATAACAAATGTCCCCCTCCCCAGCTCCTCCTTTCTTTTAGATTTTATTACTGAGCACGACGTCACATGGTATGGAACATCCCCTTGGTCCGTTTGGGTCAGCTGTCCTGGCCGTGTCCCCTCCCAACCTCCTGCCCACCCCCAGCCCGCCGGCCTTGGGTGTGGGGTTGGAGAGACAGCCCAGATGCTGTGCGAGCACTGCTCAGCAGCAGCCAAAACACTGCCTCTTCCAGCTACAATTACAGAGCCCAGCACTGTGAGCGTGGGCTGCTCTGGGGAGAGGTAAGGCCATCCCAGCCAGACCCCATGCACCTTTGCTGCTGTATACATTTGAAAGCCAATTCTGATTTTATCAAATGTCAGGCTGTTCAATCTGGTGAAATTGCTTAAGACAGGTTGCAAATACATACTTCAGCTATGGGCAAGGAAAGTTGTTGGGCTTTGTTTCCAGATTTGATAGGCAGGTAATCTGTTCTCTGATTGGCCTGACGTGCCGGTACTTCCAAAACGTAAACATAATGTCTCCGTAAACAGTGAGACAATTCTGTATTCTACTTTCCACTAACTTCCAGCAGTGATCAAATGGTCATTTGAAAGGATCTAAAAAAGTGAGTATAAGTGGGAACAAATATAGCCAAAATATTAATCTAAGAGTTTGGATGCTTACGGAAATTTTTGGTTTTGTTTTCTCAGTTCTAATGGTCAGTATCACAAGAACTGTTGATATAATTACTGAGTGGACATTTCTGTGTAAAGCACCACAAGCTTAAGACAAAGACTGCTTCAGTAGTAAGACTACAAGATCAAAGTTTAAAATGCTTCATTTAGCTGTGATGACAATTCTGTTAATTGAGCAATTTCAAAGGTACGCAACTTTAGCTATTGCAATTGCTTCCCTTGTAATTAGTGACTTTTCAAAGAGCTTGGGTTCTCTCTGCAGATCCTTTCAACTGACCACTGCGTTGGCACCACAACAAGATGAGTGGGAAGCTGGTCTCCTGAGAGCAGACTCACGCCACATTGGCTAATCCAGTCTACTGCTACTATAAACCGGTCAGTTATGCACAAAAGAAAGTCCTGAATTTTCTCAGTTGCTGTCTTTTATAGCAAATCAGCTGCAAGTAGATCAGCTTTTTGAGACAAATATGTATTTTCTGATACTCTTAGAAATTATAAATACTCTGGGAATATATATTTTTTTATAACAGATCTGCCTCCAGTGTTAAAGTTTTGACAGCTTTTGAATGGTCTTCCAGACTGCAATTACGAAAAACAGTGCTATCTTGCCACTGTCACTTCCATTGGGTATACTTAAAAAAAAAAATTAAAAAAAAAGCACAACAGCTTTTGTATTTAACTAGCCATCTACGCAACTTGGACATTTGATTCTCTCTGTCATGTAAATGTTGCCAAATTCCTAAAGTCCTCAATCAGGACAAAATTCCCATTATCTTCAATAAGGAATTCAAGATTGAGGTGCTAAGAGCAGACGACGGATGAACAGTGTCTTTTTTGTGTCAGCTGTATATCTTGTATTTACTAATTGATTATCCAATGACTGTTCATCATTTATGATAGGACAATTATTTTTTCATAAATTTATTGTATTTCCAGAGGAGCAATACACTTTGGAGGGGAAACATACTATTATTCTTCTGGTTTTAGAAAAAAACTAGTAGAGAAATTGTCTGAGTTGTGCAACACTGGCTAGAAAGAAGTTATTTTATCACTACTTAGAATAAATGGCCACTCAAAATGGCACAATCTGGAATGTTTTCTCGCAATTCCAGCTTGAGCTAGTAGGACAATGTTTGGCAGAGCTCAGCTGTCTTCATAACAAAATGTCTCTGCACAAATATTGCTCATTACAAATTAAAAACGGTAATGGAAAAAGCTATAAATATAAAGAAAGACAACAAAAAAATTATTTTTGTCTTTGAACAAAGTATTAGGAAAGAAAAATTATTTTTAAGCTTTTTTAAAAATGAATTCTAAATTAATGCTCTCATCACAAATTAATATGCAAAAATAAAATAAATTTATTAATCTAGCAGAAGAAAATGCAACGCAGTTACACACAGGAATAATAAAAATATTGATGCTATACTACAGTCTCAAAAATAATACAAATTATTATTATCTTATGAGCTCATATCAATATAAATAAGTAAAAATTATATCAGCAACAGTTGCCTATGGAAACATATTTCAATTTGGTTTCCAAAATAATTGTTAAATTCATCTTTACTAAGTACTTTTCTGTATTAAAAAAAAAAAAACACATGACAAACAGTTCAGTGTTTCATTGCTCGTTTTTATGCTTATATAATTAATAAAAAATGTATATTTGGGGGTCCTGTGGTGTTTTTTTCTTGTTGTAGACAAGATATTTTCCAAAACATACTGCTACTTAAAGTGAGTTAAAAAATTCCAAAAGATCCACTTTTGTTCTTGTATCTGATTTTGGGAAATTTGCCTCAGTATTTGTTGCTCACAAGGATTTAGAAAAATGATAGGGGTGGGAAGATTTCTTATAAATGCATCACGGATCTTAGCACAAATCATGAGTTATTTTACCCATTTTTCCTTATCTCTTAACCTCCCCCTTTAAAAGCATACAATGATCAATTAAGAAGCAAAGTAGTAAAAACTCCCTTCTTTTACCTCGCATCTCCCACGTCCCAGCCTGGAGACCGAAACCTCCTTCCCTTCAGCGCTATCTGTCGCAGCCAAGCCACAGCACACACTCCACGGTTCTGCCGCAAATACGCAGAATCTCTGCATCAGTATCCGTGACCTTTCTCTGCTGCCTCCAAGGCCGTAGACAGAGTCCACTGAAGCCTGTTGCAAGCTTCCCACTCATTTCGAAGGCCAACAGACCGAGATTTCGGTCTCCTTTCCTCATGTATCTCTCAAAGTATGCACTTCCCACACACCTCTGGAAATACCGCTCTTGACTCAGCTGCTAACTACTCTCCATCTGAAAGCTCTTTCCCTATCAATACAACCACCCTGCTGGTCGGAAGGATAAACCTACTTTGTTCTTGCTGCCCAAATTCATGGACAGCTTCAGAACAAGTCCCTTGGTTTGTCAGAGTTTCGGTGCTACGGATTCATTCTCCTGCTTCAGGTCTGGCAGCACAGCCTGTTTCTCCAGCCCCTGCTGCGACGTGCTTGCAACGGGAGCTGTTAATTTAATAACTGAAAACTTGCTGACAACGGTCCCCTTTTTCCAGCCCTACTCGGGATCAGACTCACTCACACAAGCACCATAAAGCGAAGTAAAACCAAGGCAGGGAGGTGGGAATCCAAGTCTCTACAGCAGGCAAGCCACCTTATCTCAGGAAGGTCTACTGCAATGCCATAGGCAATTACGGTAAAAAATGAGCGGCACACCTGCTAGCAAGGATTGCCTAGACATTTTCATGTGCGGGAAAGCTTCCATACCCTTTTTTGTGCCAGATGGGATCAAAATCACCAAACGACGGAGAAGTGCACTATCTTATGGCAGGCGTCGTCATAGTTCTGCAGGAGATGACAGATTTGAACAGGAAATCACGGAGAAATGTATTTCTGTGACATCTGCAGGCACCAGACGTAAGACACTGAATATGACCAGAAAATGTGCCTTATTTTCAGGAGTTTTACCAGTCTTTTTTTTTTTTTTTTTTTAGTTTTTGTTTTTTAGAAAAATTGGAAATATTAGCTTGGGGAAGTACCTTAACTGATTGACTAAATCGGTAACACGGTCTCAAAGCAAACAGGCCAGTGACATCTCCTGTGGCATACGTGAGCCATAAGGACCCCTGAGGCACAGAAGAGTTCCCACCGCAGGAGCACGGTGCTAGGTTTGCACGGGCACCTCCTTCTCTCCCGTGAGCTCTCCCCCGAGGCGGAGAGGGAGCCCGCTGGGGCTCCCGGCCTTCCCGGCCTTCCGCAGTGCCACGGGGCACTCCTGGCGTACAGCCTCATGTCTGAGTCTTGGCTCCGTGACGTCTCGGACGTTTCTCACCCCTAGCAGTAGCCCAAAACTGGAAGTAACATAATGACACCTTTCCCCCACACACACACACACACTTTCTGTGATGTGCTTCTTTGACTTGCACTAAGATATATAACCCACAGTATCTGGGTTTTACTCTTACGTCTTCTCAGCTTTCAGATATGCGTCTGTTACAGTAAACCACTTGCTTATCTAAAAACTCTACATTAGAAGCTCACAGTCAGGAAAGACTACGTTAGATGTAAGCCTGCACTGTAAAACAACAATTAACCTATGTTCAGAGGAAATTATTTTTAGAATTTATTCAGACATGTTTAGTCTGCTTGAAATATGCTTGCACTGTCTCTGTCTTCAAAAAACATGATGTAAATATTTATTGCAGATTCCTGATTGTAGTAGGGTTTTTGCTTGGATTGCAAGTGTGACATTTTAAATCGTATCTTTACATCTTCTTATATTTAGGGAGGGGAATTAGTACCATTTCTTGACATATCTATCTCTTTCAGACTGAACTAGTTAGAGGTGCATTTATAAATCGTAGAAATTTCCCATTAACATAATTTATTACAATAATCAAGTATGATATTACTTACATAAATCAAAAAGGAAACCAACATCGATCGTTTCCATTTCTAAGAATACTGTTTCTTTATTAATTAGTTTCATACAGTCATTGACGCTTTAATGAGGGTCAGCGTGTATTTTTGCAATGATTGGTAATGTACAGATCATGTTAATAACAAATAATCAGCAAAAAATATCTTCCTGGATCGGCCTACTGATGTGGAGTAGCATGCGGACCGATCGCGTTGTAGTCACCTTGTTCTTCAAGCCCTGTTGCTGCTATAGAAGCCTTACATTGTCTTTGTAAACATGACATTGAAATAGTGTACTTCTATCCTCCGTGCAATGTGTACACACACATACACATAGTGACTGGCCTCTAGGCTTGTAATGCTATAAAAATGGAATCCAAAGTTCTTGGCATTAGTATGGGGAATCATAACCAAACTGATCAGAAATGTTCCTGTGTGACAGTTTTCTCCCCCTAGAAGATGCCAGTCCAGTGAAATCAAAACATTCCTCTGATTTCTTGCCCAGTTTCTGCTCACGCACCTACCTTCTTACTAGTAATTTGAAAGGTTCTCAAAAGGCAAAATTCAGCTGGCAAACCAAAGCGACATGAAAAACTGCAAGTCCTCAACAATCTGGGCTCTGTTCCCAAGGTTTTTGTATGAGGTCCTCAGAAATTTATCTTTTATAAAGCGAGGAGTCCAGTTTTCATGAGTTCCCAAGGACCCCATACCTGGGGAACTAGGTGCTTTCCTGCCAAGGCAAGGCTGTTGGGAACTTCACAATTGTTCCACAAAAAAAAATACTATTTCATTCTCCACTAGGGAATGATAAGCCTTATTTCTTTTTATTAAAAAGATCCTATTTCCTTTCATCTGTTAAATGACATGCAGAGTTGCGGTGCCTGTTGCTTTTAGTTTATTATAAGCTCCATCTGAAGTTTTTTGGGATACACTCATATTGGTGGAATTTGGATCTAACCTGTAACCTGTTCATATTGTCGTTCTGTGTTCACTAACCATGACACATATGGAATATGTTAGGAAAGAATACGCAGAGCATTAACATGAAACCCCTGTGGGAAGTGCATGGAAATCCCATAATCTAGTGGATATGAGACTAAAGTAGTAGTCAGTAGAACCATGCTTTCTTCTCAGCTCTCCAATAAGTACTCTGGGTCATCTTCAGCAGGCCACTTCACTTCCTACTGCCTTATTTCCCCCCCCACACCCTTTGCCTGTCTTTCGTACCGGGGAAATACTGTCCCCTGCTCTGTCTGTGTGCTGTGACTGGCACAGGGGTTTCTGGGGCTCTGTCTTTAAGAGGTGTTAAATGGCATTTTCTTTGTTTCTTTCCAGAAGTTTGCTGTATTATCCACAAGCGAGAACGTTACAATACCTCCCAGCTGACTTTGCAGTAGTTAAACCTTTTAGTAAGAACGCCCCTAGCCTCCAGTATAGCACCAGCACTGTAATATCTGTGACCAGTGCACTGTTAAAAAATAAATAGGTTACTTCAGATTTCTTGAAAGGGACCAGAAAGATAACTTCAGTGGTAGAAGTCTTCTGTATGAAATCTTTATGTTAGCTAAAGCCCGGTCAGCTCCAGCAGACGGTACCCCACAAACATTTCCCAGGCCCAACCTCTGCGGAGCCAGGGTAATTATCTCCACGTCCGCTCCCTCCTCGCGCCCTGCTGCCGCTGCCAACAAGGGGGTCAGTTACTGCAAGATGTTATGGTGGTTTCTGCAGCACAGACACTTGTCTGCTAGAAACAAGCAGGACACTATTGACACAGAGGGAAATGCCAAATTGCCTCAAATTGCCATATACAGCCACACCCTTGTGTAAGCATGGATTCATATTCAGAGCCTCTTAGATACGGTGGTGCTTGCTGCATGAAATACATTCTGTATTTAGTTCTTTTACACTCAATAATGGCTTATTATGGATCAAATGTTTCTCATGCTTCGTAAGAATTAAACATTAAGACATCATTGCCACTGCTACTGAAAAAAAAGAGAGATTTAATGTAATGCAAAAGTAGTATTTTTCACAAGCATATATAATTGTTGGTTAGAGAGCAGCTTCTGATTAGTATTCCACTCCTGCTTTAGCTTTTCACCCAAGTTTTTGGGAGTGTCATTAACCTACTATATAATTTGCTTCTTTGTTCATTCAGCTCAATCATTCAGTTTACCGTCTTGTGGAATTTAGTCATTTTAGTATAACATTTTCCTGAGAAATGTCATATAAAAAAACCCCAAAACTGACAAGGCACATGAAAAATTTAGAAATGCACCAGGAGTAAATAAAAGACAAGCCTTATCCTATTGTCAACTAAACAATTCTACACAGTAATACACTATTCTTCCTACACTTCCAAATGGGGTAGGAATAGATGAGATAAATGAAACAATGAAACAGAGAGACGATGGCAGAAACAGAGTCTTCCAAAGACATGAATATAGATGGAGAACAATGTAACTGAGTTGATTCATTTATAATAAGTTTAGTTCTGCCTTTCTGATTCCGCTAGAAACTAATACTTAAATTTCGGAACTACCATTGTTAAATAATGCATCCTTATCTTTCATTTTTGTACGTGCATTTAAAGAAGATGACTGTGGAGGAGAAGACTATGAACCCACACTTCTCTATTTCCACAGTGAAACTGAAATATAAGTATGAGCGTAATCACTCCCATGTATTCAGAATCACAGAACGACACAACGATTGAGGTTGGAAGGGACCTCTGGAGGTCATCGTGCCCAGCCCCCCTGCTCAAGCAGGGCGACCTGGAGTCAGTTGACCAGGACCACGTCCAGACGGCTTTTGAACTTCTCCAAGGATGGAGAATCGGCAACCTCCCTGGGCAACCTGTGCCAGTGCTTGGCGACTCTCACAGTAAGAAAGTGTTTCCTGATGTTGAGACAGAGCCTCCTGTGTTTCAATTTGCACCCATTGCCTCTTGTTCTGTCACCAGGCACCACTGAAAGGAGCCTGGCTCCATCTTCTTTACATTCTCCCTTCAGGTATTTACATACATTGATAGGATTCCCCGCTTGAACCTTCTCCAGGCTAAACAGTCCCAGGTCTCACAGCTTTCCTCATAGAAGAGATGTTCCAGTCCCATAGTCATCTTTGTGGCCCTTCGCTGGACTATGTCCAGTACGTATTTAAAATTACTATTTATTAATAAATAAGTGTAGCAGTTATTACAAACCTTTAAATGTTTTTGCCAAAATCTGATTGATAATTCACAATTTGTCCAAGCACCGTTCCAAACCTTCTCCTGAGTTCAGAGTTGTGTAGTGCTCAGACGAGCTACATCTAAGCCCCTGCTTGCCGACTGATGCAGCTGGAGAACTCCAGGCCCTTGAGAGGGGGAGACAAGGCATTGATGATCTCCAGCACTTTAGCATAGACCCACTCTCCTGTTCATGAAGCCTAGAAAGGTGGGACGTGAGATAGGCTCAACTCACTACACCAGAAGGTGTCTCAAGTTTAGTTCTGGCTTTTAATAGCAGGCTCAAGACTAGACTCTAGATCATTTTCATCTTGTCTACCTCGTTTTTATCGGGTATATTCTCTGGACTGGGTTTAGAACGTGGGATATTAAAGGGGAAACTTCTTTCCTGCAGTTATATGCTGCTCATATTGCTTTCACGTGTTGTCAAACTAAGCAATGCCGTCCAACCATGCTGTGCGGACAAGACAGCCAACGTCAAGCCTGGAAGGGCTTACACATTTTCAGACATATGGCATTTGCAAACACTGATATGCAGAGCCAGATCTTGAGAGCATATCACACTTTAGGACACCTGTGAGACTAGCCAGCCCATGGGACTAGTTCAAGTACTGTGCAGACTTAGCCCTTGAGCCCAAGCTACAAAGTATAACCAATTATGTGCATCAAAAGTGTACTAGTCTTGAGAGTCCTGACCCTTCATTCCCCCCATGAAGCATATTTAAGGTCAATGCTTTTCGTGTAATACAAATTCACTAAGGGGCACGGAAATTCTCTGGGCATCATCCCCCCACAACAACATCTGATATGACGTGAACTTCCTTTTCACATAGCTGTTCTGATCTCTGCCTTCCCTCATCTCTCAGTTCTCTTTACATCATGACTGAATTTGCCCTTTTGTTTCCATTTGTTAGGCGCTGGCACTTGCATGAGCAGATTCTCTAATAACATTGTTACATATAGAAGAATATAAAATTGGGCCCGGTCATACAGCAGAGGGAATAAAACAGTCAGATTTGGCTTAATGATTTCAAGGAACTGTTTTCAAACCCACTGACAGAAAATAATATCTTTCCATTACATTCAGTAGGCGCTGGATTAGGCATTGGGTGTTTAAGATTACTCATGGCACATTACTGTGGTCTTTCTGTTATTTAAATAGATTGAGAAACTCTTAAGAACCTGCTAGTCTTTAGCTTTGTTTATTCCTAGCTAAATACTGTACACACTAAGAGATAGCTTGATCCCTCTCATGCTAGCTTAATCTGAATACTAGTCTTCTCTGAGTTGGACCAGGTGTTTCATGTAAAGTGAATCATTATCAGCACGCACTGTCAAACTTGCTTCCAATTTTCCTTTTAAACAGGGTGCAAGTCCACACAGTGAAAGACTACAAAACTGTATCAAATTTATCCATAAGGTCACATACATTTCATGTTACAGCCTACCCATAATAAACAAACTTGCACCTAAGAGTAAGCATTAATTTTTATAGTTGTCTGTATGCAATTTCAGACTGCTGATACGGTGCTGCCTGCCAGTATTCCTACACAGACACAGAGTCAGCACAAAGTCTAATAGCATCAGCAGTTGATGTCTATAGGTATGTGTAGAAAGGGGTGGGAGAGAAATATTGTGGTTGGGTTTCTGTTTTAGGGTTTTCTTAACCAAATAGTTGTTGTCAGGTCTTTTGCCATTTCTAAGCTATTTAAGGCACTTTCTTTACCTGTTTTTTCCATTAGATTTTAAATTGACAAAATATCAAATGTTTGTGTTAGTGCTGATCAGTCATGCTAAGTCAATAGACAAAGAGGCAATCCCTTTACATACAGAGATTTTCTTTCCTAATTTTTAAAGGCTTTAACTTATTTTCATTTGGGAAAGTTTTGTTTTGTTTTGGTTTTTTATATTGAACTTTGTTTGTTCATCTACAGAATCACACATACTTGAGAATTTTAGTACCTCTGTCTTCCATGTGTTCACTGTGCCTGATTCAACTCAGTTATGCAAGGGATGAGTTTAATTCCATGTAAAGGGCTCTGAGATTCCTCAGCATATATGTTCAGTTCTTAGAGACATACAGAAAAAAATTACAGTGTTAGTTTAATAGCCATTTTAAAAAAATTATCTAAAATTCTCATCAATTTCAATAAATATTTCATAGGTACAATATTTGATCTGCTCTAAATGATCACAGGAATGTTGAAAATAAATACTTCTAAAATTAGGTATTATACTAAAACAAAGATAAATTTATAACAAGTATTACAGAATTTTTCCTTTTAGCAATATTATTTATAATGATAATATATTAAAAAACACTATAAGAAGAGTTTCTGTTAATCAGCCTAGAGGAAAAAACATATTTTTTGGTGCAAACTTAAACAAAACGGCAATTGTATTCTTTACTGCAAAACCAAAGAGGACAAAAGATGTAATCCAACTTAGTTTATGGTTGGTAGCAAACATTGGTTCAATGGCTCTGTTCTCTTAATGGAGGGGAGCAAACTACCCTCTCTGAAATTACAAAATGCTGAGAATATCAGAACACTCCAACATAGGAAGAATATATCAAACATAAGCGATCCTCACACTCATCAAGTATGTGAACGATAACCATAAAGGAGAGGTAGGATTTTTCAAAACATTAAGAGAGAGAGGGTACCATCCTTCAAAATCCATGCCTGAGAGGAAGCAGGAGAAAGGGGAGGACAAAATTGTGGAACGTAGTAAACTACCACTAAATCAGGAAAAAGTCATAAACACCAAAATGGCACGGGGGTAAAACTCTAAATAATACCTATGTACAACAGCCGTATGATCGGTTGGTTTGTTGGGGTTTTTTGTACCAGTCTCTGGCGTTACGCTTGCTACTCCTTTGGCTTCTCTCACAGCAGCCTGTTAGGTTCTCCCCATCTCATTTGCTCATAAACAACCAGGTAGTAATTAGTTTAGTACTCACTACATGTCAATCACTGTTACTATATGTGCCACAAGTTGTCCAGAGAGGTTGTGGAGTCTCCACCCCTGCAGATATTCGGAAGATGTCTGGACGTGGACCTGGGCAACCACCCCTAAGCGACCCTACTTCAGCAGGGGCTTTGGACAAGGTGACCTCCAGAGGTGCCTGCCAACCTCAGCCATTCTGTGACATCATATTAGCACACAAGTTTGCACGGTAAAAACAAAACTCTATAATAGTACATTTAAAGGAAATGAAGCTTTTCTATATGCTATAAAATGTACAGTTTCATGTTCCAGACTTCAGAAGATTTTACTAATTGTTTTAAACTGTCATTGCCCTATCAATGACGGAATATATGAACAAGCTCCTGATATTTCTTGTCATCTTCTTTAAGTTAATATAATGCTCAAGAAGATGCAGCAGTGACAGTTTAAGGAAACCAAACCCTCTTTCCGTATAAGGGTACATTGGAAACAGCAATGCGAGCTGCCTAAACAAGACAGGATCATTAATTTTCAGAGCCAGTTTGACTCAGATTCTAAAAAGCAGAGCTTCTCCTGGGAGCACAGAAGAAATCATGGTAAGAATCTTACTTCTGCTGAGAACAAGATTTGTGGCTAAAAATGATGATATTTAGGAAAGATTCTTTCTCTGGGGAGAACGTTAGTTTTATTTTAAGACACCTGAAACATGTCTTACTTTTCAAGTGTAGTTATGATAAGATTCTCATCACATGTAAGCTCTTTTCTGAAAGAAACCACCTGAAATCACCAGCTCATATCAGATTTGAAGAACTCTTTACCAGCAGCACCTTGAATACTTCTCTCACAGTCTAGAAATAAAAGTCACTGTGGTCCTTTATTGACATAGTGAACCATCTGGTATCTCTGTCTTCTAGGCCACAGTTTGAATTGCACAGTCTGAATGTAAACAGACACAAAAGTTAATCCAATATTTTCTTTACCTTGTTGTATTTCACAGTAATAGCTGTGTTTCAAGACAGTGTTCTCCTGTTTGTTAGTCAACACGTTCTTCTGCCACTAAAATCAATATAAGCTGTAATTAATTTCAGTTGTGTAGCACATTTCCTGGTGACACTATTTGCCACGGTGGATTTTTAACGATCTATCAGCATATCTTACTCCTTTTACCCCAGGTCCATCTGATTTTTCTGGCTGGCTTGACAGAAACCTCAGTACAAACTGTATTTCTGGGAACCACAGTTAACTTCGAATGCTAAGATTTCCCCCTTCATATTTAGGAATTATGACAGAAAGCATAAAGACAAACATCATAAAAAATCACACAAGCTGCAAGCAAGGTAGGCAGCATTTGTTGTCTGCATGAGGGCTGTCCATTGAGAATCGATGCGCATCGGTCAGGAGCGATCTGAGCGGTTTGTTAGATACACCAGATAATACAGAACAGCTCAGATATGACAATAACAGAACAGAAAACATGAGTAATGTTTTGAAACTTTTTGTCTAGCATTTCTGCAATTCTTCTTCCAAAGAGTTTTCTGAGAAAGTATTGCTCAAAACGATGACTGTTGTGATGCAGGCAGTACTATAAATTTCCTCTTTCCACCTTGCAATAAACTTCTGCCCTTATGTGTGATAAATCTGCCTTTCAGTGAGCACACTCCTCTGAGAAAAGAGTGACCAAAGTAGCCGAAGTTCTTTGGCATTCCTGAAGTGTGGAAAGAAGTACTAAAGGCAAAGAAGAAATGAACAGATGCAGCTAATCAAAACCAGTAACTGTTCCACAGGTGAAGCATAATCACCGGCTGTGGGGTATGTGATATATATGCAAGTCAAGTATTAAAGAGCTCTGGTAAAGAGGCTTTCTGGATATACAACATGTCATGGGGGTGCATCATCCATACTTGATTTTGTTCCATCATCGTTTCTGAATAAAAAGCAAAGGAAGTCAAAGAAGGACTCTGTCATAAGCATTCTCTTGTCGACCTCATTTTTTTTGTTCCCACAGTATTTTTGGTGGGAATAGGGCTTATTGTTTTGTGGGAATAGACTATCTTTCCTCAAACTGCAGCTCTGGATCCATGCAAGCTTTTCACAATACCAACCTGTCAAGACTTCCCCAGTGCCAAACTGTCCAGACAGATGAAATGAACAAAAACCAGTCAGCTTTGCTGAGAAGTATATTAACATTCCTGCCCCAAACCTGGATGGTAGGATAAGAAATTATACATATCTCACATAAGAAATTATATATACCTCAATTATATGCCTGCATAACATGGATCATCGGCCTACAGAGAAGAGTCAGACTGCTCTCCAGGAGATATCTGCAGACACTAAGAATGGGAAGAAAGAGGTTTTCTAGAGGCTGTTGGGTTCAGTTTTGCACATGAAACGGGGGAAGATTCACATGCAGATCTGGGAGACTTACACCATCTGAGCGGCATTAAATTTCCTATGTTAAGAAAACCTTTTCAGAGTTAGTTTTTTAAAGCATTTCTCAAGCCAGTTTGAACCAAGCGAAACACCCAAGATGGTACAGAAAACACTCCCACCAACTCAGCACTACCAGCAGAGTGATCAAATAAAAACTTATGTGGCCTAAGTTTTGTCTTGTCTTGTTTTGCACTGTATTGTATTGCGTTGCATTGCATTGCATCATATTGTATTGTATGGTATTGTATTGCATTGTATGGTATTGTATTGTATGGTATTGTATTGTATTGCATTGTACTGTATTGCATTGCATTGCATTGCATTGCATCGTACCATATCATATTGCATTGCACTGCATTGTATTGCATTGCATTGCATTCAGTCGTATTCTATTGTATTGTATTTATTTTTGCTTATTAAGAACAACCAACCCTGAAAGCTGTGGGAACTTTTTTCAGAACTCTCCAAGAGCTTCTGTGGAATTCTGGACACACATAATCAGAACAGATCTCTCAATAATGACTAGCTGTCCCATTAAACCCACTGACTGCCTCATCTCTATTACCCCTTTTGTCTATAATTAATAAGCAATTGAAGAATGAAAAACATGGATTATTATTATTATTGTTTTTAACTTAAGGTCTGACCCTTCAAGCACTGAAATCCATGGCAAAACTCTTCCTGATTACAGTCGGTGGAGGATTTACACTAGCACTGCGTTAGCAGAAAAGGCTTTGATTCATTTCAGTAATTAATTCCACTTAGACAGAAGATTTATAATTTCTGCAATCATCTTTTTGCAAAGACAAGGTGCCTTCATATTGTTAAGGCAGAGCAAATATCACCGCAGGGTAACCAAAAAAATCCCATAACCCAAGAAAATATCCCAGCAGTCATTCCACAAAGCAGTAATTATGTAAAGTTCAGGGAGCTAGTGATGTACAGAGTCTAAATCATTGCCAGAGTACAGAAAATGATACTTACATTCAGGTTGTATTTGAAATACAGAAAGACCTGTTTATAATCACCTCATAGACAGTCTCGTATTTAAGCCAGTTCTTTAGTTCCAGCCATGCATATGGACAGCCAGCTTGGAAAAAATAATTGTTATCTACAGATTATTTCAGACGTGTATTTAAGTGAAGACTGTTTCTATCAAATACACAGGGTCTGAGTGCAAACTACAACCTGTGGTGAAGGCCCTAAGCCCACAAGTAGCTTCACCATGAACAGGAACAAGCTGATTATTGTGTGTGTTTGGAGGCAATGGAAAGTGGCAGGTTGCTGTGCTGCTCCTGAACGGGGCCTCTGATAGGAGCTCTCACAGATCACCGTCTATTATAAATGCCAAGAAATTACCCTCTTGTTTATCTACGGTTCAGTTTTTTGCTTTTTTTTGTCCTCTGCAGTTTGGTAGCTAAGGTTAACTAATCTAACTTAGCTATCTGTACAAGTTATACAGAAACCTTTCTCTGGCACTGAAGGCAGCCGGCAGACCATGGCCAAGAGACCAGCAACCTCTCCTAGCCCCCGCAAGAGGACGGCTGCACACAAACTTCCTGCTGCAGACAGTCTGACTGCCCCATGCAAATTTTGTGCCCTGTGCCCAGGAACTGCTTAGGAAAATGCTATTTAGCTCAAGCCAAAACCATGCTGGGGACTGTACTAGCAATTTAATGATGTAGAAAATTTGAGTTCCAGGACCTGGGAAAATTCCCTGGGACTGTTTAATTTACTAGTGCGGCTGTAGCCTCAGGCTTAGGGGCTTCCTTTCAGCCTTTTGTCCCAGCGGAACAGCCAGGTGAAATCCTTGATGTTGTGCCCTTTAAGAAAATATTGAGCAGTACGGCACTTAAATTTAAATATCTGCTACAGCATCTAATGTCAACAAATGAAGGAATGGAATTATCTCTAACGAACTGCGAAAACATAGCTGTTTATAAAGTTAAAGTGATTGGCATTTTTCTCAGGGCTTCTGGGTCACTTTTCAGAGGCACATACCTCCGTTACGTAAGGAGGAGGTAAGGGAGAAAGGGTTTGGCATCCCTGCACAGCATGTCGCCTGAACTGCTTGTTGCTCTCCTAAATAGGAACACCACAGCAGCAGGGCTCTTTGCCTAGGGACGGCGAACGCTGATCGGAGTCAGCGAAGCTACACAAACTGTGATTTCGAAGACTTGTAGTCCAGCACACCCCTCCCCAGCGCTTAGCAAAATGTGCTAGCCTGCCAGTACTGGGAACTCTGCCCTTCCAACAGGGATCCTTCCCAGGACTGCCTCGGGACCGGACTGTTCCGGGTCTTTTTCTGAGAGTCCATCACAGTACACATCCTTCCTGCAACCTGTTACTCAAAGGAATAGTTTAGCTTTCAATTACTTATGATGGTCTAAACACAATGAGTCACGCACAGAGCCAAAACAAATGTCACTCGTAGTCCTTGCTCAGAGTTACATTCCCTGCAAACTATCTCATGCTGTCAGATGACAAACCCATGTTAAATGTGTTGCACCTGATAATGCAAGCTTTTAAACAGTTTTCTAACTAATTTCGTCTGTAAATGACTACAGAAAATAAACTTTGAAATAATCACATTTTTTGCTGTCCAGAGTAGTGCCTAATTATATTCCAAGGAAGTAGTAAACTCTTCTATTACTGATGAATGGTTGGCAACATCGTTTATTTTAATGGATACATATTACCTTGAACTAAGTCTTTGCCATCTGTTCTGCTCCATAATTAGGAATGTAAAAAGAACATATTTCACAATTACATCACTAAAACGTATAATGTAAGTGACTTAAATGCATATGTATGTTCTATGAACAATGTAGCATGCATCTGTGATGTTTTTCTCATGTTTCAGAAATAAATCAGGATGGACAGAAGCTACTTAGTCACTACGCTGTAATTTTCTTGACTGTCAACTTTGTTCACAAAACTCAGGACATTACAGCAAGAGGATTTTGCTGTATAGGCACTTTAAGCAAAGTAAAAGTATATGTGTATAAAATGGGAATACACCCAATCAAATCATTTTAATTTCAGCATCTTTAAAAAATAAACATCAAAATATAACTACATTTCTGCAACCATATGTTTCCTGCTGTTTAATGGACAGCTGCAGGATTTTACTCTAATCTCTTGGGATTTATGTGAATGGAGAAACTGAACCAATGACTTATGTAGCATTAGTAATATATTATACCTTAATGCAAATAACAAGTCCTGGGAAAAATAACGTGTTTGACTCACTAGCACACTTACATTTCTTGTAGTATTTACATACTCTTCTGCCCAGAAGAAAAAGGGAAGGGAAGGGAAGGGAAGGGAAGGGAAGGGAAGGGAAGGGAAGGGAAGGGAAGGGACGGGAAGGGC
>JAVKLA010000005.1:21118375-21143789 GCA_034782735.1 Sagittarius serpentarius | reverse complement strand
GAAGGAAGGAAGGAAGGAAGGAAGGAAGGAAGGAAGGAAGGAAGGAAGGAAGGAAGGAAGGAAGGAAGGAAGGGAAAGAAAGAGAAAGAAAGAGAAAGAAAGAGAAAGAAAGAGAAAGACAAAGAAAGAAAGAAGTAGTTTTCATTTTTTAAAATGTTTATGTCTTTATGTATCATGACCTGGTTCTCTTTTTGGTCACATGGTATTTATGTTGTGATGTCAGAGGATAATCAAACATAGATTCTGCATTCAGCAAAAGCGTAATCAATTGAACAGTATCACAGAAGTCCTTACCCTCAGTTGGAGTTAATTTGGTAGGAGTTTGGAAACTGTTTAACAGTTAATTTGTTACAAGTTTTCAGTAACAAAACATAAAAAAAGAGACAACAGTAATTAGGTTGAAGCCCTGTGGAGATTGGGGGGGGGGTGTCTGTGAAACTTATGGAAATAATTTTTGAATTATATTCCAAACTCCTAGTGCCATCTTATCCTGAGTCCTTGTGAAGCCAAGCCGAAAGCCCTTCTTCCCCCCACAAATCCTAAATGAGGGAAATGCTGTCATATGTAAAGTACCTTCCCAGTCCTGCTATGCTCATGCTTCCCTAAGTACTTCCATAGGATATCATATGCTCCAATACTGAGTAACATATTTCAAGTATCACGTTTCTACCTAACTCAGACAGGACGGCACATGGGAAATGCAGCACGGTACATCACGCAAGGACTGCTGCACCATGCACTGCATGAACCTTTCACGCCAAGGGAGAACAGTGGGACGAGTCATGCTTTCCACTGCTGCATATTGTGTGCTGTCCGTATCCTGGAAGGTACCTCGTTCAGATTGTACCAGAGATTTTGGATAATTCCAAGAGGAATTCTGTCTTATTGTCTCAGCTTGCAAGCCATTAGTGGAAAGAGACGCCACGAGAGCATAACCCCAGCTGTGGGAATTACAAGGCTCAAGATTGTATCACAGACTGAAGAGGATAGTTTACTACATCTTCCCTCTGCTCTGCTTCTGGAACAACCATGATCCCTGTGTGTGGAATCACCAACCCTGTGATAAGGTATTGTAAAGAGTTGTTCTAAGGCAGTCAAATCAAATCAAATATGAAGCAATAAATATCTGAGGGAAAAAAAAATCTTAATCTCCACTACAGAATGGGAAAAAGGGGTAAAACAAAAAACAATCCACAGTCCAGGTTTTCTAGTCAGTAATTCCCTTACCATTTGAAAGCCAGAAACATCTGCTGCTGCTCTAAGTGGCATATTGGATATGTTGATCATTTCTGACTTCAGCAATCATTGACAGTGCACCCAAGAGTATTATCACCAAGCTCAGGGACATATGGATAGTTTGACTATTTAAAATGGTATTTAGGGGGCAGGAGAATTTTCACAAGTGGTGCATTACCACCCTGAAGGCCTCAGGTAAATCTCTGGTAGGTCATTTTTCATCTTTTTTAGATAGTGCATCTGCAATGCATACTATCTCCCCAGGTGTTGTGCTCTGACATTTTATAAACAGACCAGCTGCCTCAGTACTACACTGTTATGTTTTCCTCAGCCACTGATACAAAAGCAAATATCCATTAACAACCTGTTACATTGCAAAGCTGAAAGAGTGATCTTCGAAAACAAACGAAACAAAGGGATGATGTCAGGCAGCATCATGTATAGGATAGCAGTCAGGAGGTCAGGAGATTTGGGTTCCCAGTTTAGTCTTTGTCATTGGCTTCAAACAATTGATCTCAAGAAATTCACTTGCTCTTTACCTTCTGCCTCTGCTTTTTTCAGATGAGGGAGTGAAGTTCATCTCATCTGGCAAAAGTCACAGCTGAAAAGTGGAAGGGCCCTTTCTTCATGCCATGTGTTAAGACTCATTCTAGTATTAGAAATGAAGACCCATAAGGTGGCCCCACAGGGTAAAGGCTATTTATTAATGTGTACTAGCACAGCTACATTTTCAGGGTCGCTTGGTGTGTGATTTCCTACATCCCATAGTCTCCTAGAATTAAGTTCCTCCTTTCTCTGCTGTGAAGATCAAACCCTAAGTCCCTATGTTTACTGGCATTAAGATGCTGGATGATTTTCCCTTTGGGAGCTTGTGCAAGGATTTGCCAGCAATTTTAAAATACTAGCTATGTGTTCCCCCAAAGTTAAAAATGGCTATTTGCCCCTTTATGAAAGTCTCGGTGACAAACTAACAGTTTCTTCAGCAGAGGAAGCAGCTTGTCTTTCGCACAACACCTGTATATCAGGGATGGATTTGGGCAGGGGGGACTGCCAGCCTTTCAATGACACTCACTCAGTTGCCTCTCTGAAATCACCCAACCTCCACTTCCATTTTTCTAGAACTTTTGAGGCTTTAGGTCTGCTGAACAATTAGAGTTGGCCATAGGGAAGAGTAATCTAACTCTTCATAGAGCCAGGTGAGAGCACCTTTTGTTCCAGTCACTTTTCTTGACATCATCAAAGATGTAGATCAGAGGCTCTATTCTTTGCATCACTCTGGCCCATTTTTAATATCTTTTGATGTTCTAGCTACAGGATCTGCACACCAGCTAGGCCCTGCTGACTGCTGTAGGTGTGTTATACTCACACAGCAGTAACAGTAATTGAGTGTTGCAATGGTTAATGTGTGCTGCTCACAAAGGGTTTAACACCTACTACAGCTTACCTCTTCAGTGCTGAGACTGAAAAAAAATTGCTCTGCTTTGGTTTGAAACTATATTCCATTTTTCAAGACTGTGTTTCTGCTTCTTGCTGAGACATTTCCTACAGAGCACTGTCAAAGGACATAATTTTTAAGCAGAATAAATATGCAGTAATTTATCATTTCATAGAAAGGTTGTTGCTAAGATATTATTGTAAATCACATGCACCTCATGCACATCTCAGCAGGGGACCCTGACAAGGTTCCAGGGCTGTTGCTGAAATACAGCACTCTAATTAAGAAAATGCTCAAGCTCTGAATATACCAGAGGTGCTTTTGTTTGCTTTAAGCCATCTTCTTACATTACAAGAGAAATGTTGATTAAATGTGAAACATTTAACTTCAGGGTTAAGAAGAAAATTCTACCTCACTTGTTCGGAATGCTGGTCACAATGAGTCTGAAGAAAAGCCTCTTGGAGTTGAGGGTAACATCAGTGAGCTCCAGATCACCCTTTCTGTTGTCAGTCCATGTTTATCCTTGGAGACTGGTTACAGAATAAGGCAGTGAAAATTCCTACATGCAAGTGGCTAGACTTGTCAATGCGGCCCTTTAAAACCTCCTTCCCATTTCTCTTTAAAATTTAGTCTAATGGTACCCTTAATTTTTCTAACACCAAAAGCCATATTAAAACTCAGCTGGAAAACACAGGTATAGAGCATAAATTATCAAGCAGCATTCTTTGGTACATGTTTCAAAGAGGACACCTAAACAAACTATTACACGCATTCTTTCTGACCCATTAAGTCCACACATTTTTATTTTTACACCCCCTCTCGCCGTCCCATCTACATGTTGCAGAATCACACATTAGTGCTTTAAATCACATTACCCTGTTTTGAGTCCATCTCTAACACCACCTCCCCACCTGTTCTGCTCTCCATGAAACTGAATTGTCAGGGAGGAGAAGAGATGAACAGGAGCAGCTGTAATATAGCATAGTCATGAAAAAAGTAAGAAAAATGACAAGTGAGGCTGCAGTTAGATCTTCTGTGGTTCCAACTGAACACAACAGACAGGTCAAGAGCTAAAGTAAACTGCTTCCACACTTCTTTAGTGAATTCCATGGGTACATTCTGGTAAAGACGGCTCAGACTCCAGTGAAGGCTGTGGCAACCATAAATGCACAGGAATTGAAGTTCTGTCTCTACACGACTTCCTTCATGCCAGATACCCATGAAAGAAGAGTGTCACTCAACACCCAGTACCAGGGATTTCTGGCAGAAGAAGGAGCTGGTTTGTGAAACCTTGCAATATTGCTTTCTCTCTCACCCAGTGAGCTGTACATCCCACAGGTGCTACCATGGAACTACACTATAGGGGCTGGAAGAAGCAACTTACATTTTGTACATAATATCCACTGAAGGTGACAAGGCTTTGACTAAATGAGTGGTATTAACAGACAGCCTGGGACAGATTTAATTAATAATTCCATATTTCCACTTTCCAATCTGATGAACCATAATTTTGTGCAGACTTTAAGCTCAAATTGCTCATTAAACCACTGATTGTTTAACTGATTTACTGTATCTGTTATCAAAGCTGGTTATGATTTCCCCAGTCATTCATGAGAAAGTAACCAGGACATATATTGATGGATGTGCAATTAATTTGCTCTTTCTCTGTATCTTGACCTATGTGAAACCTCTGTAATTTTTAGAGATGTATGTGGAAGCATCATTTAGGTCAGCCTGCTTGATTGTATCTATGCTACTGCATGTCAATAGGCTATTTTCCTGTTATCTCCTCTCCTCTGAGTTCCTATCAAATGTGTCACACAAATTGATGAGTATACATGAGATCACAGTAAGATAAACTGATTTTCAGAGGGCTAGTGTTCAGTGGCTTCACAAATCTTCTTTCAGCATGACAGAAGCTGGCCTTTGCCAAGTTATGGTACTCAAAATCATTGGTACCCAGAATCACCTGAAAATTTAAGTCTCATAATTAAAAGCAGTGAATGCAACTTTGTTTGTATAGCTGCACATCAACTGCACAGGTGAGAACAAAAATCTCATACATCATCAATCCTGCACTTGTCTTGTGTCAACCTGCTTAACCTACTACTTAAATGGCCAATGCAGAGAAGTCCAAAACCAGATAAATGTTATGTATTTTAAGCTCATTCTAGGATCATAATACATGAATATTAATGAAATTCACACATCTCGTATAAAATTGCAGCTTCTTCTTGTATTAAGAAAAAAATGGAAACTCAAAGACAGTCAAATTGATAAGCACTTGGTAGATGATTATCATGCTATACCTAGTTCTGCTGTGCCCGGTCACTGTAGTCTGCTCAGGCTTCCAAGTGGGAGAATTAATCCTGGGCAAAATGAAGAAGGAGGAGGCACTAGAGTGCACTCTTGTCAAATTTGCAGATGACACCAAGTCGGGGGCAACAGTTGATATGCTTAAGGGGAAGGCTGCCGTCCAGAGGGACCTAGACCTGCTGAAGGTATGAACCAACAGAAACTTTATGAAATTTGACAAGAACAAAGGTAAATTCCAGCACATAGGAAGGAGGAACCCTTGGCAATGGTATAGACTGGGGACCGACTGGCTGGGGACCAGCTCTGTGGAAAGGGATCTTACTAGCAGACAGCAAGCTGAGCATGAGCAAGCAGTGTGACCTTGCAGGGGCGGGGTGGGGGGGAAACAGGAAAAAAAAAGGGAAAAAAAATAAAAAAGCATGCCAGCAGCATTCTGGGCTGTATTAACAGGAACATAGCCAGTAAATTGAAGAAAGGGATTATCCCCCTCTACTCGGTACTCCTTATACCACAGCAAGAGTACTGTGTTCTGTATTGGTCTCTCGAGTACAAGAACAGGCGTTGATAAACTGCACTGAGTTCAGTGTGGGGACAGGGAAATATTTGGGAGCTGAAGCACTTGCCCTGTGAGGAAAGGCTGAGAAAGCTGGGCTTGTCCAGTCTGGAGAAGAAATGGCTTTGGGGGGAGCTAATAGCAGCCTGCCAGTACCTGCAAGAAGGTTACTGAGAAGACAGAACCAGACTCCCCACAATAGCACATGGTGGGAGGACAAGACGCAATGAGCATCCGTTGAAACAAGAGAGGTTCCTACTGTATATAAGGAGGAACTGTTTCCCCATGAGGACAGTCAGGCTGCCCAGAGATGCTGTACAGGCTCTGTCTGTCCTTCGAGGTTTTCAGGACCCAAGTGGATTAAGCCCTGCTTTGAGCAGGAGGTTGGACTACAGAACTCCTGAGGCCCCTTCCAACATGAACTACCCCATGATTAAACTCAGTTATTGAAAATGCTAATTCTGTTCTTTAGTTGTAATGGATGCAGTAAATATCTTGGGATTGTTTTGCCTTTCCAATCAGATGAACATACCACAAATTTAAGATGCGGGTTTCCTCAGATACTGATACACATATCTCTGAAAGTCCTTCCTTGAGAGTACTTTTACCAGTAAATGTCAAACATTCACATATTGATAAATTTAACATAGATAACAGACTAATAAAATAATTAAAGAGTAGACATAAAATATTTTCTCTTTCTCATTCAAGGTCTTTAATGGACAATTTATGTTAAATCTTGCTTTAATGATTTTAGGCATTGCTCTCCAAACAGACTATCCTATCACTTTCTGAGGTCTTTGAAGAAGACTTGGAAGAAGTAAATAAAAGTCACTGAATAAATCCAGCTCCAACAGAAAGTCAGGCTTCTTATCTTGAATCTCTAACAACAATAGATTTTACCAATGCTGTAGAATAGTGTCTTGGAACAGGCAAACACTTTTTTCTGTTGATTTTTTGAACAGGACAATCTTTGGCAGAGAGGAGAGACAGACACCTGGGGAAAACAGTTTAAACCATTATAACTGGATTCAACAGAGTGCATCTGGTTGATTTAAGAATGGTATCAACATAGAGAGAACAGCGTGTACACAATTAAGACACTGTTTAAAGCAGAAGGACAACCATAGTAGCCATGGTTATCACATTTAAAGACAAACCTTCAGTATGCTCAGGAATAGTTAAATAACACTTCACTAGTCATCAGTTATCACATATACCTGATAATAACATGTAGCATGGGGGAAAAAAACGACAAAACTGGACTGACTTTCCTATACAGTCTAGTTAGCTAAGACATTGCTAGCCCAATCTCTGGCAAAAGGATTCTAGCTATCCTTCTCTAAGTGTGGCCATTGTATGGTGTCTGCTTTCAAAGCATATACATAACATCTTGTGGTATGAACATATCTACATACAGAAACATTTTCAAATATACAGGACTTCTGTCAAGACTTCTCTTCATTATTTTGACTTATCTGAAAGCCTGGGTGTATTTTAGATCAAGCCACTTATTCACAGCAGGGTGAATTAAGGACAGGCTATAGTATCAAAGTGCCCTTGCACCTGCAGATTGAAGTCTGACTCTTAATCTTAACTGATAATATTTTGATAGGTTAAGAGCATATCTCTGAGTGTGTGTGCATGCATGCGTGTGATTTTTAGAACAAGTACCCAAATCTTCCCGCGTAGTTAGAAGTTAAAGTGTCTCATGCTAGTCCAAATTCTGCTGTTATTTTAAACTACAGCTTCGTTTCCAGTTATACCTAAATCCTTTACTTGTGCAAAACCATTTCAAATACTTTCAACACCATCCTGTGTCTGTCCTTCACAACACAGATCCAAAATAATGTCACAGTTATGAGGAACCTGAATGTTTAAAACGCAATTTTAAAACCCAAAACATAAACAGGAATATTTTCTGAGTTAAAGGGTACGATAGTGGGAGTATTTCAGTTTTATGTGCACTATCCTTTGTGTAACCAATATTGCTCCTACAGCTGAACAACTGCCAAAAATAGGTAACAAGTTTTCCCACTACAGATAAGACCTTAATATCAATTTTTTTCTCCATGAAATCATAGAACATTTCCTCACTCGCAGAATTCCAAGGAGATTATCAGCAACTTCCAATATTTTCAGATGCTTTTTTATCATGAAGGAAAGCGTCCTAAGATATATATTGAAAATTACTAATGGCCTTGACTAGAAGCAGAGAATGCAGGAGTGTTCTGTGTTCTACAGCCTTCAAAATCTATTATCAAAAGACTATTTTGGGGTCACCAAGTGCAGTTTTCTTGTTATCTAACATTATAGAATCTTTTTCTTAAAATGATCACGCTCATTTTAACAGTAGTTTGGTTTTTTGCTCCCTCAGAAGACTGCCCCAGACCATAACTTCTTTCTTGAAAACTTTCACATTCACAGTCTAAACTGACTCATGACTTTTACCTTGGGCCATCACCACGCTTTTTCCTTTCCCACCTACCAGTAATTAGTCCCTTGATACATTCATAAGAAACATTCCAGCCCCTCTTAGACCTTCTTTGGCTAGGCTACATTTGACATGCTCTTCAGTTTTTCCTACGGTAGCTCTTAATTTCCTCACTTTCCCAATAGGCTTTGTTTGAACCCCACTGAAGGAACGACTGTAGTGTGAAGTCATTCCATGTTAGACACCAAAAGCAGCAGAAAGGCTTTATAAATATTTTCAGTCAGAGTTCCCACTTCCATGGAAAACAAAGCCAATCAATTGCAAACACCTGGAAAAAAAAACAGCTTCTTGATTTCTGGTACCCATAAAAGTAGTTTCCATGACGCAACTCAATTACTGCTCTTGATTGGGAAGAATCAGCA
Organism: Sagittarius serpentarius; assembly: GCA_034782735.1. Classification (NCBI taxonomy): domain Eukaryota; kingdom Metazoa; phylum Chordata; class Aves; order Accipitriformes; family Sagittariidae; genus Sagittarius; species Sagittarius serpentarius. The sequence continues at coordinate 21,135,393 of JAVKLA010000005.1, read as the reverse complement.
TAAAACAGAGGGCAGTGTTTGCACTAGATTTCATGTTCTTGCACCTTCGTCATCCTAAAAAACATCCTTAAAAAATTTGTATCGCAAGATGATATTACAATGACTTCTGAGGCTTAGCAAAGTTTTAACATTAATCTGGGCTATAAAAAACCAGCATGAACACCTTTACAAGCAAAAATATTGCTAATGTAAAGGACCGTTTTCTTTCAGAGGCATTGATGAAGAATATACAATCTTCTTTTCCAGTCAGTTTTCCTAGAGTGGGACTCTTTGCCTCTAGCTGTATAAAGGCTAAGATTTTGGTCTAAGGTAGTTACGTAACCAGACAGCACCTACAGCCAGTGCAGAGATACGCATCTTAACAGGGCAGCTCAGTAGGTGTATAAAATATGTGCCCTGGGCTTTCCCCAGACTTAATGCAAAAAAGACAGACACAGTCAAACGTCTGCCACAGAGGAGAAGAATTTCATTTTCTTTTGTCTACCACCTTCTACGAAGTATAGGAAACTGGGCCGGATCATGACCTGAACAGCAGTGTACGTTAGCAGCTGTTTGAAAATAGTAACCAGAGAAGCATGAGTGTAACTTCAGCACAATTCGGATCGTCATTTGGCCCCTGGTGTTGAGTAACTCCCATACTTTCAAAATGAAACAGTTTGCAAATCATCGAAACTGCAAGCCAAAACTTGCGCGGTTGGCTTGTCATCAGAAGAGCTGTTGTGGGAAAGTGCTTAGGGAATATAAATCTGCCAATCTATCCTCTTACTTGTAGTAAATCACACCTCTGTCGGTGGCCTTAATATTAATTTTGTTGCCTTAATGCAAATGAAAAGGATATTCTTGCATAAAGAACCAAATTCAACTAAAGAGCCTCAATTTTTCTCAGGCTATATACTGAAAGATGCCTGTTTCTATTATGAATCTACAATTCTTGTAAAAGTAGTTTTCTCCATTGAGAAATCCTTTTATGGCAGGATAGTAAACAGTGCAGATATTCTACACAGCACAGTTTGCATATTTAATTCATGATAATTGCACCAAGGGCTTTTGGACAATTCTTCTCCTATATCTTGGCACTATACAGACTGTGCTCTGTTGCTTTAACATTTGAGTTATGCAACACTCCATATCTGTTTGTTGTGTACCCTAGAGTCAGCTTAAAATGTGCGAAGCTTTCATCAAAGTTGGCTTCAATTTCTGTTTTAAGTTCTATTTCAGATAAGGCTTTACTTCCTTTTTTAAAAATTATACATATATTTGTGCCTTACGGGACTTTTCGTAAGAATTGATGCTAATGAATAATCTGTGTAATTAGAAAATATGTCTTCATTTTTGGCAAATTACTAAATCCCCCACTCCTCCCCCTTCATTAAAAGATTAAGTGTTTAGAAATGAAACATTAAAGTATTTACCAACACAATTAAACTGTGTATAGTGATCTCAATTAGTATACTTCACAAACAGAAAGTAGCTTTGACGCTTCTTTGATTGGTCAGCTAGAATTCATTAACATAATTGGCATCCACTAAAGGTAAAAACACAGAAATAATCGATTATTGTTGTGCACAGCAATAATCTACCAAAATTCTATCTCAAAAAGAAAAAAATAAAACTATTCCATTTATAAGATAAAGATATTCAAACCACAATTCACTAAATTTTCCGAATTATTGACTACTTCCTTTCAGGTCACCTTGCAGTCATCTGAATGCAATGTCTGAGGAAGTTTCTCTCCTTACAATTAATCAAATACAAAGTGGTAGCAGTATACACAATAAATCGACCTGTTTCAAACACGTAGCATACACGCATGGTATAACAGAGATTTAAATGAGGAGGTAGTAATATAAAACTATCTCTGAGAGTCAGTCTGAGGACATTCATTCCTACAAATGGCAATGAAGAAGGAACATGGTTTTCTATTCTAAAATCCTCTTAAATTTTGTAGAGTCCAAGGACCTGACTCAATGGTGCAAGGAGTTAATGAAACCAGGAGGGTCCTGATTTTGATTTATACTTTCAAAGATCAGTTGAGTGACTGAAAAAGGGAGCAGAGAGGACAAATATTACACAAACACAATTTAAAAGGATATACTATAGAATCATACAAAATCAGATTATTTAGATTAAATGAAGAGTAAAGGAAAGAAACACCTCATTTAAAACTGGAGCTAGATAGACCTACGGAAAGAATAAGCTGTAGTTCCTCTTGATACTGACCCAGAAGGTCCCTTTACCATGTTCTGCTTCAATACTGAGAAGAAAATATCACTAAAATGCAAATACTAAGAAAAAGAGATTATATGGACAGAAAGTGCTCACACCTAGTAGTTTGCTGAGAACCTGCTGAAGTGGAAAGATTGTTCAAGCATTAATACATACAGAAAGGGATCTCTTTTTTACAGGAAAAAAAAGAAAAAAAAAAATCAACAAAACCCCCATCCTGAAAAATACCATGGGGAGAAGGACAAGGTGGAAGAGGGAACAGTTCACAAACGCTGTGAAACCAAAAGTACAGTTCACAAGGTTCACAAAACCTCAAAACAACACAAGGTTTGCCCATCCCTTTCTATTAGTCATCTATGAGAAATGTTCCTCCCTGACCTCTGATGAATCCTCTCCCTTGCGTAGTTGCTCCTTCTGCTTTTGGATATGGTGCTCTCTCCTAGGGTGCTACACACACTGATTTTGAGGAATCTTTGTTCTGAGAGTGAACCTACCTCTGGCAAAAGAACAGGTGACTTCGCTACTGAGGAGAGATGGAAAAGTTTGTAACAGAGGAGACAGATGACATTTTCTGTTTGTTATACTGGAACACAACCAAATCCTACAAGAAACTAATTTCCAGCAGCCACCGCTGAAACATGGGACATGATTGATTTTTTTTTTTCAGCTTTACCACTGAGTTTTGTTCTCCAAAAAGGTAAGAAATGTATTTCAGTAGCAGGAAGCATACTGACAGCATTCCCAAGGAGACCGACAATTTACCTTCATTTTCATCCACCCCACTCTCCCTCTTCCCTGCCATTTTAAGACTTGTGAAAATCTAGAAATGCTATAATAGACAAGGTCCAAGCAAAACAAATTTGTATGGGCTCATGACCCAGTTTCATATACAGAAGTATTTAACAGGGTTGATTTTCCTTTTCACCCCTAATTTTCAGGAATTAACCCTTGGCTGCAGCTACTGTTCTACACTAAAGACAGCAGAGCTGCCCCACCCTGCAGGGAGTACTGCGACAGAAGGAAACAGGTTGCTTCCTGGAGCTCTGCATTTGCATTGGAGACATTGGGTGTGATTTGCGACACCCTTAGCATAAAGCACTATTTCCTTCCAGCATGAGCAACCACTTCTGGTAGCCTGTCTGTGGGGAAGCCGAAGCTATGCTTACACTTACTGTCTGCATATTCCTTTGAAATACTTCCAGGACATCAAACCCACACATTCTTAAACACAGTAGTTGCAATCCTGCACTCGCACAGGCTAACTACCAGGAAGTTTGGAATGGAGTGAAAGGGGACAATTTATTTCCAATTAAATAAGGAACAGGTTAGTATAAGAATTTTCTTTCAACATGTTTTCTTCTAAAGAGACAGAGTTTTGCAGTCATGATACAATGCTTACCATTTTCTCTCCAAAGTCTTGCTCCTAAAGTATTGGAAAGCAACTTGATACCAGACCTCATTAGTGTTAACTTAGAAACTCTCTCAAGCAGCCTTACATCCCTGCTTGGTAATAATGAGAAAGGGTGGAGTCACATACTATTTGAACAACAAAGCAAACTGTAAGCTATGATAAATAAATGCCTGAAAGAAAACACCCTGACCCCACCTCTGTCTGATTCAAATGAAAAAATACCAGTTTCACCCAAACCACAAATGCACACATGCACACATACACAAAACCACTGCAAATCTAAATTCCATGATTTCATGACTGAAGCATTTTGGACAGGTGAGTTAGTGCATCAGTAAAAACACTGCCCTTTTAATGAGGACTCACAATATTTACAAAACACATTAATGTTTTTATTTGCTAAAAATTTCAAAAGTTTCAAAAATAAGCTTCAGAAATTACCATTTCTATTTGTTCTTAAAATCCTGTGAAAATATTTTTTATTGCTTTTACTGTATTGTTTACCACAGTGCTCACTGCCTCCATTTCATATAGTGACTTCCTCAGTTCATGCCTTGCCTTATTAATAGATTCTTTGTTCCTTTGCTCTTTGACTACCAATGAAGAGCACCTAACCCAGATCTTCATTGTACTCCTTGTTTTCACTGTCCTTCCTTTCATTTTTGCATGCTTTGTGTGTCTTCTATAAATGGAAAGGCCACATATTTTTCTTCACACTTTAACAAATTACTTGGAACTTCTCCCCCTTCTTGACTGCACATGACCAGAAAAGTATCTCTAAACGGAATGACAAGCTGCAAAGTCACAGAGCAGCTGCTGTCTTTTTGGAGCCATATAGAAATAAACCATAAGAACAGCCATAACAGGTAAAAATGAAGATCTCTAGCCTAGTACCCAGTTCCCAACAATGGCTACTAGCAGATGCCCAGGGGAGAGCATATGAACAGGGCAAACAGAGTATATAACTTCTGTACATTCTCCCAGCCTCCAGCAATCTGTGACTCAGAGACATGATCATGTCTACTACTTCCAAAGAGGCCAAAGCAGCCTGGGGAGGCAAAGAATAAAATACAACTCAGAGAACATGCAAAGTGAAGCACAACTAACTTGAAAGGAGGAAAGAAAATGTACCTATAAACTGGTCAGAATATTAAAAGTAGCTCTGAAGAAGTTTGCTTTAGGTACTGGATGCAGTCTAGCCACAGAGGATAGCAGTCTAAACCGACTTTGCAATCTAGCTGTACAGAGCAACAGGCTGCCACTTCCAGATTTAAACACAAAAGGAGTCCCTAACCCATTTTGGTCAAAAGAGGTAATTTGCCCTAACGGATTTAAATAGCAGGTCTTGCTAACCCTTTTGCCTGAAATAGGTTAGAGAATACTCACAGATCTACAGGCTAGTTGCATTCAGAAGAGAGGCAGTAAGTTTTTCATCTGGCATAGGTAGACATGACAGATGCTATCAATCCACAGCAGTATAGAGCTAGAAATGAGAATAGATATACCCTGTGCCAGCCAAAGGTACAATGATACCCAGCTATCTATCATCATGCTGCCACTGGAGATTACCACAGGTACAGTTCTGCAAAATGGAGTGCTGTAGCAATGGACAGAATCAGTCTCCTGTTGGTAAAGTGAAAGCTCGTTTGCTTTGCGAAACGCCTGTGTCACTAGCAGAACAGGATTAATGCTTTTCCATGACAGCACTCCTTTACCAATTCTTCTGCACTGAACTGGATGAAGTGCTTCCTAGTCTGCTTCAAGCTACATCAGCTAAACCCCTTCACACTGTTAAATAAGCTGTTTGAAATAACTTAGCTGATTTTGTCAGAAGAAAGTAGAAAGTGCTCATGGAAACTTCCAGCTGAACTCCAGGATAGGATAAACTATAAGAGAAGGCAATAGTATCCACCTAGGGAGCAACAGGAGGGTATCTTTAGTTGCAACAGTTATTTGCAGAGCATACAAACCAGTACAACTTGGAGATTTTTACTGAATGTATTGTCAATTAATACAAGTTTTTGAATACTGATGAGGTACTGAGAAAAAAAAGACAGCATAATTAAATAACAGAGAAATACATTTCCTCCCTGCCCAAGCTCATATTAAGCCAAACATTTCTGCTCCCAGGCTGCTAGTCATAACCACCCCAATACTCATTGCGGCTTACTACGCCTAGTCTGTCCCAATTCCTCCAGTGAGGCAACAGGCAGTACAGGAGATTGGGTTTGTATGTTCAATGACTCCTTCTGCCATTCTCTGCTTACTGGTTTCTGTCTACGCAGTAGAGCACATTGGCTTCTGCACAGTTACAAAACCTGGGAAGTAAATGTTGTGGTGTTGTTGGAATTTGAACGTTTAGACAAACAGATTTCTTCCTATTAATTTATGGGATCTGAACAGGGTGTTTGAGTTGTTTTCTCACAGAAGAAAACTAAAAGCTGTTCCACAGGAAATGACGGGGTACACTACCTTTCTGATTCCATAGAAAATTCCTCCATGTTCCTTCAAATTCCTCCCACATTTGATAATCCAGAAGAAATACTTTGTGATACAATACATATTTGAAGCCTTGAGATATTTCCTGTGAGACACCTTTTAGTATGGCTACTGACCAAGCACTTGTGAAGCAGTTGCAATAAATAAAGGAGTGCAACCCCTAAATAATTGGCTACCACATAATTCTAAGACCCAGAACTGCATAATACTCCGCATAGCAGCAACGGGCCAAGTCACTGAAGAATCTCTTTCCCAGAAAGAAAAGGCTTGATGAAGAATGGAAGGCAGACAAATAGCTAGGAAAGAGCTAAAGCAACAGTGGCTGCTTTCATGATGCAACAAGGGCTTCCAACAAAGACTGAAAAGGTGCATTTCTGAGATCATCTCCCAGTTAGACAAGCATGAGTGCCAGCACAAAGGTGAAAGTAAAAATATACGGCCAACAGTGGAGGGCTGGACCACAGCAGCTTTGACTTAAATAATCTCTTGCTGCCACTAGACAACACTCAAAAATGTGGCTCTACAGCAGTGTAAATAAACCTAATTACTGGCTCTTGTGGTGCTTTTACCTTTCTCTTCCCGATCAGCTTTCGTGCTTGACAAGACAAGGTATGTCTAAGTGGACTGAGTTTGGCTATTTCTCTGCTAGTCTCATTCTATAATGACAGAGGGATAAATCAGCCACGGTTCTACTGGGCACCAAGATCAATGCAAGAAAACAGTGGGAGCATACAACTGAATGGTGTGGGTGGAAGCAGGTAGGAAGGGGAAAAGAGCACCTCCTTCCACAGTAGCACTCGATCACAGCACAGTCAGGCATACTGAGACTTACTGGGAAAACAGGTATTCTTGTAGGAAAATTGACGGTCCATGTTCAAGGAAAGATCTACAGTTCCTGCAATGGTGTTAGTTTTGCAGATAAAAGAAATACTAAAAGAAAGATGGATGAAACATAATCTTATCCATCCTAGTACTTCACATGCTTTAACTGTACATCCTGTAGCAGTGATGCTATCAACCCCCAACTTCCCTAACTGCCTCAGCATCTAGCTCCAAGAGGCTCCTCTCTTGATTTCCCAGAGCACAAGACCTTTGGAGAAAATCCACACACAGCCTAGACATCTTAGGGTGCACTTGGAGAGCTCAAGTCAGCCAACGTCCAGAAGTCTGTGCATGTTGTGTCTTCACACCATGTCCACACTCTTTGGCCTTTATGCATTCCCAGTTCTTTCAAAAACTCCACCGTGTCTGAAAGACACAAACCCCTCTTTTTCATAATGTACTACCATTAGGATAAGTCACACTTCCAGGAATCTGTAAGCAAGACTATCCTGGAAGGTTTTAATACACTATTTCTCTCTTGTCCTTTCTCTTTCATACAGAAGAAAAATGAATAAGATTACCACTTTGCCAGATCCAATGAATCTTACAACAAGGCCAAAAGCTTTGGGGGAAGGCAACCCCACCTTGCATACAAAATGTTTTAGGAGATCCTTTTTTGTTCTTGGCAATGCATAATCATATCTTTGGGAAGAATAGATGTCATCACCAAAACAAGGAGGAAACTATGTTCAACTGTTCCACCCTCAGATATCTGCAGAGAGGTTAGAGGGGAGGTATCCTATTTGCTGATGCAGCTGCTCATGCAGCTCTTCGACGTTGGTACAGGAGCAGGCACACTAGGAACCACTGGAATCAAAGGCAGTTCAATAAATTTTTACACTGGCGATACCGAGTCCTGAAGTAGTAGGTATAGTCTGTAGTGGACCCTTGGTCCATCAGAATATAATACTCATCCTCTTAGGGTATGAAGACGTACTGAAGGCATACATAGTGGATTGTGAATACAAGACAGATTTCTGCCATCTTGTTTCTGTATGAAGGAAGCGGTAAGCAATATTTTGCCTGTTTCTGCACACTAAGTGGTAAGATGTATACAGTTTAATACATAAGTGTATCACACATTGCTCGTGAGATGAAATTTCTATCTTCATAAATGATGAAAGCTGTTTTGCTCTTGGACTTGGTATGGCATTCATTGTCACTAACACTATTATTATGGCATTTAGAAGTTTGAAGTTAAGAACAGACTCATTACAGTGACAACTAGCCTAAGAGGAAAGCTTTTCTATTCACTTCTAATGCATTCAATGATTCTTTATCATGATCTTAAAGCACATCATGCCAGTTTGTATGATGTTATGAAGCAGATCTCAATGTGTTATGACTTTCTGTTATCTGCAATGTGTAATCCTGAAATCAGAACAGGCAATGAATTCTGTTTGTTCTTTATATAATCCTTTCACTGATTATTATTTCCTGTCAAAATGCGAAGTTCAGCAATATGGATAACCATGGACCCATATCAAAAAAAAAAAAAAAGAAGAAAAATAAAAAAGATATGTAAGCAATACAATATATCTTGAAAAATGAAATTAAAAATGAAACCAAGTACAAGATATTTGACTGTACTAATTGAAGTCTATTTTTCAGAAATATGACGCTCAAGGCTGATGAGTCTTTGTTCTGTTACCTATTTGTCTAGGGTATGAAGGGGTGAAAAAAAGGCCCATTTTCTCTAGCAAAACAAAGTATGCAATGGAAATAATAAAAAGCGGTAGAACAGTAAGACCACAACTGCATAGATGTGTCTGCAATGGTCTTATACAAATTCCTCTTATGGCAATGAAAAAGTTTTTAATTCAGTGGAGAAAATCCAGGACATGAGAAATTAGAACTGGGCCTGAAATCCTTGTGAAGCACTGTGGGAACAAACACCAAAGTGTCCTATAATAAGACAACAAATGGCAGCAGACATAACAGCTTCTCTTTTGTGTATTATTAGAGGTGGGCTGGCAGAACTGGTACCACTACACTTTGCCTCTTTTTACTTGAACAGAACTTAAAGAAACCCTAATTAAATTCTACTTTTATAACATAAGACTTACTATTCTTATGGAAAATCTCAGCTAAAATGATTCAGCCTTGAGGTCACTTTATCTTAATGATCAGACCTAAAAGTTGTAGCAGACTTATCAATAAGTGCGTGTTTGTCCCAAGGGTGGCAGTGGCCTTCTCAGGGGCAAGGCACTGAAGGAACTAATAAACACTAGATTTTAATCTGGTGTCTCAAGTCTGTAAGTGTCCTCAGACAGGTACTTTTTACACACCTAAAAATGGACTTCAATATTCACATTATGAATTTAAATCTTTTATTTCACCAGAAATTTCATCTTCTATGAAACAGTATGAAAAGCAGTTGTATGGCAAGCAATACAACACTGACTCATTCTCTTCTTTTCGACTACAGGACACATTAGAAATTATGAGGGTTTAGATTTAAACTACAGAGACACTACCTTCAGCCCATGTATTTCTCACATTTTCAAAATGTAGGAGTTTATTATTAAGTTTCTCACATTTGTCTTTTTTTAAGTATTAGTAATACAGATATACCCAATTTCCCTGCAGACAGATGGCAAAGAACAGTAATTAAATATGGAAACAAGAAATGTAAAACAGAAGTTAAGAAAACCAGGTAACAGGGGAAATTAAAATTATAGGCAGAAAAATTCTATGTTCGATAGGACGAAGGACAATTTACTTTTAATAAAAGTCAGGTGAAAAGAAATCCTAGTTATTGTGAACGTTGCTACAGAGGTGGCAAGAATATCAATTACATCAGAAAAGGCAGATGACAAAATTACTAATCATGCAGGAAAAGGCAGAGGTGTTCAGCATATTTCTGTTCTGTATTTGGAACAAAGCTAAGCGTGTCTTTGTACCATAAAATAAGGGTGATACATTTCCATTTCCAAGATTAGCTAAGGATGATGTTGAAGAGAAGAAATTAAAAATAAGCACTGAAAAATAAGCAGGCCTGGGCCACTTTCTCCCAAGAATTCTAAAATAATGAGCAGTCATCTGGATCCTTGAGAATTTCAACACCTTTTGAAGACTCAGAATTGGCCTTTTGTCTTGCCTTTTGGAATTTTCTTTGCTAGTGCTTCAAAGAGAGAAATTTTATGATCCAACACAAACTAATGGCACAGCTGCAACAGGACCACCAATTAAAGTGGGCATTGTTAATGTGTATTATTTTATCCCATCAAACATCAATTCCATTCGCAGAATCATAGAATCATTTAGGTTGGAAAAGACCCTTAAGATCATCGAGTCCAACTGTAAACCTAACACTGCCAAGTCCACCACTAAACCATGTCCCTAAGTGTCACATCTACATGTCTTTTAAATACCTCCAGGGATGGTGACACAACCACTTCCCTGGGCAGCCTGTTCCCATTTGTATTTATATGGCCTAAATTTATATGAGGGCAGTTTACAATTGTGCACATTCCTGTTGGTTGCCAATCTGGAAGCATGGTTGATATCTCATTGAAGTGTTACTGCAAGATAACTGCATTTATTTTGAACAATTTACACAAAATTATGTACTTCACTGCTAGCTCACCTAATGTTTAAAACAATATATTGGCACTTCTGGGTGAAGCAAGAATAACGAAAGACACAGAGGCTCCCCATGTGAGGAGATAACCCAAACTCTACCTAGTAACAGAGGCCACAGTTCTTAGAGAAAGTGCTAGATACCTCAGTTAGAACTGTCTACACAGGCTTTCTCACATACATTTTAAATATAGGTTCTGAACTACCAAATATTGCCAGGCTCAGTATCACAACCAAAGCCTGCAGAAGCAGAATACTGTTAGCTGTCCCTGCTGTTTGTGGAAGCAGAGAGAGTGGTGCTTGTCATCAGTTTCCTTCTCAGGTGTCATCCAGAAAGAAGACCTAGCCATTGTTCTCTAGCCTCAGCAGTGCTGGGTACACCTTCGGCTTTTCTACTCACTTTCCTCCTGTCCAAGCCACTCAGTCTTTTTCAGTTTCCAGCTCCATCAACCTCGCAATTATCTAAAGCTTTTACTTCAGTACCAGCTAAAACACATTTTTAGCAGCGTGTTCAACACTGCTACCAGCACCTTCAACACATTTTTTTCTATATCACTGTCTTAAACCTCTAAAGAAACTTTGTTCCTTTTCACCTCACATGAAATACAGATTTTATATTCTAGTATAACAGTGTCCTTTTATACAATAAATACAGAAATTACCTCTGGACCAGGATTTAGAGTCCAGTATTCCTCCGCCACACAAGATTACTCTAACCAGGGGGGGCACATTCAGAATGCTTCAATTGCAATTTCATTTGGAATTTAAATTCTCAAAGCTCAAGAATAATTCACACTGCCTACCCCCAAGAACCACTTTACTGTTGAACATACTTAAGATCAATAGAAGTTATTAGAGAACTCCATTTTGGTGCCCACGGAATCTTGTGCTCAAAACTAGGCACATGCTTTGTCTCAGAGGGTGGATGCACTCAGGGTATCATTAGCCTGGTAACTAGAAGACCTTCCTAGGATGCTACAGCTGTGCCTCTTCTTAATGCCAAGAGTCTAGAACACAGATCTTCCTTTCTTTTGTAAGGCCCTAACCACCGGAGTGTTTTAGTACCACAGGATGATGTTTCATTTGCAAGTGAATGCTGTTACCCTCTCCCAGACTCTGAGTTAGGTGCCTCTTCAGACGTACCTTTCTGCATGATGAATGTCCACAGTAGTACTGACAGTTAGACAAAAGCGATTGTCAAAATAACTCGAGTAATACATGCTTTTCTTCTTCAACACAGGGTGGGCAGCCAGGATGAAAGCTGTACACCTCATGATTTGCATTTGGAAAGCACAGTCTTTGGTCTGTGGCCAAACCATCTCTTTCTTGTCTCAGATTCATTGCTGCTAACAGATAGTGAAAATTATATGGAAAGATGGAAAAGATGTTATTAGCAACAGGGAATAGTAAGTCTACCAGCAGCAGTCTTTAGCAAGAGGATCACAGGTAGTTTCCAACACACAACAGAAAGGGAAGGGCTGAAGAACAGAGTTTTCAGGTGAATATCACTCCTGGAAGTCCAGCAGAGCTAAATTATTAGGGCCTGAGTGTAAGGACTTACACTGGCTCACCGACATAAACAGACTTGAGAATGACCTCAGGATACATCCTTACTTTCTGTGCAGACAAAAGCACGAGTTAGGTAGTTATGACTGTCCCACGCACATGCTATACCCGCACCAGTCTGGTTGAGATTCTGATTGTGCATTCATGGAGCATTTGAAAATGTACAGTAAACTGAGGACACACGTAACATCTTACAGGAATACAGTTACTGAAAGGTAACAGAAAGACTTATTTAGGCATCTAAACTATTAGATGCCCGAATAATTTCAGATAAAAGCATATCTGAGGCTTCCACATAGGAAGATGACAAAGCAGATGACAGTAGATGACAAAGGACCTGCACAACAGTCATATAATTCTTGAGCAGCAGTAGAAAGCCAAACAGGATACACTTGCCATCCAAAAAGGCATCTGTTTACATACTTGAATTTCTTCCTAACTGTACATAAATACTAACAGAATACTGAGTCGTCAAAATTAGACCCTTTGGAAGGCTCTCCATACATATACAAAACCAGAAAGTCTCACATCTGGTCTCAAAAATATGCACACGGGAAAGGAATAAAAGCTAATGTGGCTAAAATATTCAAAATGGACGTATTGTCTTGTATGTCCCCGCTTTTGCTGTCCAATTTTGTTATCTTTTCTTGGTTTTCTGTGGACACATATTTAGATCAGGCATAACAGAATTACCAGCCTGAAATATGAGTAAAATTATCCTTTCAGAAAGCGTAATAGTTAAATTGTAGCATATTTGTTGTTAGATTTTAACATTTAGGAAGCAATTAAAAAAAAACTCAGTAAGATACTGATTAACATAACATAAACTACGATAAGCTTTACGAAGTCCTTGGAAACACAACAGAAAAGGAAAAATTATGATGATAAAGTTAGTATAAAATACACAGTAAAGTGTCCTTTGATCACACAATCATACGCAGTTTATGGTACATACCTTAGTTATCCATGAATAAAACATTAAGCAAGGACAGTCACTACGTTTTTAATTACAGTATAAATGTTGGAGTGCATTCATCTGAGCCTTGATCAAAGATCATTTAATGATACTCATTCCTTCCCGTCCTTTTTTAAATTTTAATAGCACATTAATAAACCAGGTATCAACTTTCTGTATATGCTAAATGGAATTGTTCTTCTCATAGACTTGATCTGACTTCGAAAAATAAAAAGTGCGACCTATGCTGACAAGAGTAATTATACTTACAGAAAAATGTACTCAATACGTAACCACCTCCTCCATGTGAACTTCTGCTGTCAATTGCATACATTAGCACAGTATTGAGGATCCTTGGTACAAAGGCACACACACCAATTCAGCTTGCTAATGATACTGCCTGTGTCTGATACTAATGAACGTAGCAGTGACTAGTGACAGTTCTGCAGAAGACTACGTGTGGGATGCACGTGCAGGACTGGAGTTTTCACTGGTTAATAATTACATTCTTTTAGCTTAGCAAAGATCAGGAACAGCAGCAGTTTGTCAATCAGAAAGCTGGGGCACACCCAGCTTCAAAGTAATCTGGTGGTTCCCTCCTGTATGTGGTTCAAAGGACAGATCCTATTTCTGTGATTACGGTAACTTTATAGTAGTTTTCTCATTACAGAGTGAGAAGCTGAAGTGGGGAAAGTGGAGATGGAGGCACACAGGAAGAGATGGTAAGGCAGTAGGAAAGGTTTGAATGCCTTTACACTGTTCAATTTTGGCTCATGAAGCCTTACGTAGGAGCTTACATAGCCATAAAACTGGCTGAAAATTTAAACTGTTGTTCCAAAGCGTATCCACCTCTTGCACTTAAAAACATGAACTTGTTCCATCATGTCCATATTACAACTACTATATTATTATAACAGTTCTTAACTCCCAAACCACCAGCTGTACTTTCAGTCTCTTTTAAATGACTCCTCTTGCTTTTAAAATTAGAAATATATCTCTATGTAGAATATAAATTAGTAGCATAGGACCATATAAACTTTTAACTTTTTGTTTCACAATGTTGGTATTATAAGTTTGGTTTTAAATTTAGTGCCAAGATTCAAGACAGATCAAGTGAAGAGCTGACAGCTCTGTATATTAAGTCTCTTTTTGCAAGTCTTCAGTGATTTTACTGTTTATTATTATCATTTTCATTATTATTATCATCATAATCATTGAAAACCAATTAAACTTTTCTATCTGTTCTCAAGTATAGAAAAACACATTAGTAGTGCCACTGATTTTTGTAATGAATTTATGACTAACAAATTAACGAATTATTTTACTGGGAGCACAGCAATGTGCACTTTGGATCAGGTCACAGATCCAATGGAATGTTCTAAATTTTATAGCTATGATGGTCACAACTCAGATAGGGCTTTCATATATTTATGCTTCACATTTCAAAATTTTCATACAAGAATTTTGCAAAGGGAAGGTAGAACAGAACCCAGTCCAGTCTGTGTTTTAACATTTCTTCAAAACTCAGAGACACAAGAACAATGCTTTTTTGCTTAATCCCATACAGTAAATGTCCCTCTAAATTCATGATTTCTACATGAAGTCTTAAGAGATCATCTGTTCCAGTGTTTCTTTATAAACTCAAGGATTCTAATTTTAGCTGAAGGACTATGTATAATGATCTCCTTTTGCAACTTGCTATTTTTTACCAAATAACAAAAAAAAATAAACCTTGACCTTTTTTTATTACTTCTTTTTTCCCCCCTCAATTTTGTTTGGTGCATGTGGGCAAACATAAAATTCATAGAACACTTTATAATGTCTTACTATTTCCACCCGTACATAGATTATAAGTTGAAAAATACCCATCCAGTCTATCCCATTGAACAAAACACCAGGATCAGTTTTTCATGTCGTAGTAGTGGTTTAAGTATCACACTACTGAAACAAACAGAACTAAACCAGCCAAATACAGGACTTCATTAAGAATTGCCTTGTTACACAAACTATTCCAGCACTTTGGCTCACTCTATACGAAGACCCCAGACCAGGCAGAGGTGGACCACCTCCTCCTTACTCACATCCCTTATTCACTGATTTGTCAATGTCAGTATCAACTCATTCTACAAGACAGAAAGTTGGTTTGCACCTTGAAACTTGAGACTTAATAGCCCTTCTATGATTTTTATCCTCCAATCACAACTCTGAATATTCTTGTTATCCCTAAAAATACAATACTCTTTTTAATCTTGTTACATTCTTGGCCTTTGTGACTTGGCAGTAAGTTCTATGATCTAATTACAAGTTTTATAAGTAGAGGTAATTACAGGTTGGGAGTTTTTTATCAGTTTTGAATGTTACCTTTTAATTTTCCTTGATGTTCTTGAGCTCATGTTAGATGACAGAGAACACGGTCATCTAATCTACTGTGCCCAGACCATTATTTTACTGCATCCCCTTCTTAATCTTCTCCCTAAAGTGAAAAAAGGCCTAATCTTTCAAAAGAGGGTTTTGTTTATATCCTCATTCTCATTACCCTTCCTTGTTCCACTTTAGTTCTCCAATACACTTTTTGAAACGGGGAAAAATGCTGAAATTGTGCAATCTCTCTGCTGAACACAATGTGCCACCTGCGTGGCAGTGGAAGATGAGGTCCTGAGAACTCAGTTCTGTGGAGAGCCATGCTCTTTGAGTCATAAATATTAATGCTGCAGGGGCTTTGCAGTCTGACTTCCCTTGACACAATGTTACGGTATCTAATGCAAATTCTGCATCAAATCTGTAAGTTCTTTTTACACATGAGCATATCTTCTTGCCTTATTTTAAATCCAGTTTCAATATGAGGTCTTCAATTAACAGAGGACTACCTCCACAATTACCCTCTGTTACCCACCTGTACTTCACTTCTATAGTTTGTTTTCTTTCAGTTCCCAGGCTGGGAAACTCTTCCTGTGTGAGACTTAAAGAGCTATCAAATACCAGGTGGGGAAAAAAAAAAAAGAAATAAATTGTAGATATTTCTAGACTGTGATGGTAAGAGGTTGTATCTTAATCTTCTCCCAAATGAACAAAATAGATTGAGCTATTAAAGTTTCATGTTTTAAGACACCGGTACTAGACCTTGTATTCTCCTTGAAAGCCTTTCCAGTTTTTCAACCTTCTTTTAACAGTACCCCAGAATCGGTCTCACTGACGCCATATCAAAGGCGTTACTTTCTTTGCCTACTCTTAAATTAATATTTCCTTGAAAAAAAGGTCAGTTTTCACCGTCTTAGCTTACAAGTGTCTTTGCCAGGCAGGTGGTTGTTTCTACAAGTGTCCCATAGCCCTGTCCATTGATAGCACATTCCTCCATATTATTTTATATGCAAAGGCTATTTCTCATTTCTATTATTTATGTTACTTTTACCATGGAAGAGCATCCATCACAGATCAGACACACCAAATAAAAAGATGGTCTTTAACTCAGAGTCATCTTTGGATTGCTCCCCTTTTCTTCCACCCCTCCAGCTTGATCTGAATGCATTTCACCAAGAACAAAGTATATGGATGGGCAGATTAATCTTGACATTAAATACAATCTATTAACTATATGTTTGTGATTTAATCTGCCGTTCTCCATGAATGCTGAAATACATCCTATCAGCTCACTGGTAACAGAAGTTGAAGATATTTCTCAAAGACCCTGAGTGTACTAAAATACACACCCTCTTTTAAAGTCTGGTCATACCTTGTTCGCTGATATATTCATCACTTGTTACTACCAAGTCCTAAGTCCTGATTGTCTCAAAGAAGCATTGCTTCTGTAACAATCTAATAATGGTGTCCTGGTTTCGGCTGGGATAGAGTTAATTGTCTTCCTAGCAGCTGGTACAGCGCTGTGTTTTCAGTTCAGTA
>JAVKLA010000005.1:21089767-21109615 GCA_034782735.1 Sagittarius serpentarius | reverse complement strand
CCCGGGGCGGGGGGGGGGGGGGGGGGGGGGGGTTGGGAAAAGCTGCCGCAGAGAAGCCCGGGGCGGGGGCCTTAAAAACATAGAAATCGTAAGCGGCCCTGTTTTGTTTACTGCCTTGCAGAATTGGGTAACGCAGATTAGCCCCGTGTGAGGCGGGCAAACCCGAGTTTCACCTTCGTGCCGCCCTCGGGTCTCCTCCCCGCCAGCCCCCTTTGTCCTTTTGTGTCTATTTTGGGAGTGATGCTGCAGACGCCACGTGGTCAGTGAAAGGGAGCTTGCCTGGGTAAACAGTCAGCTGATGGGGCTGTGTTAGTCCTTGCAACAGAATAGCACAACCGGATGGGCCAAGTCTGTTGATGGTGTAACCCTGCCGGTGACCTGAAATTACACCGCTAATGGCTTTGGCCCATAAGAAATGTAAAGCTTTTTTTTTTTTTTTTTTTAAACTCCCAAGTGACAAGTTTACAAATCTAATTCGGTCCTACTAGAAAGATCTGAACAATGGGGAAACAATAAACCTTGACTTTAAATTTTTTTTTTCTTCCTGCTTTTAGGAACGAGAGTATACAGCCCTCCAGAGTGGATCAGATACCACAGATACCATGGGAGATCAGCAACAGTATGGTCTCTGGGAGTCCTGCTGTATGATATGGTTTGCGGAGACATCCCTTTTGAGCAAGATGAAGAAATCTTGAGGGGACGGTTATACTTCAGGAGAAGAATTTCGCCTGGTGAGTTGTGTAGGGGTCACGTGGGGGCTTTTTTTTTTTTTTAATAACCCTGTACATTTGAGCTTGTACAGGTGGATTTTTTTTTTATTCAAGATTGTCTTTTTACTTTCCTAGTCTAAAATTGCTTTTTTATTTGTTTATTACAGAATGTCAACAGCTGATCAAATGGTGCCTTTCACTGAGGCCTTCAGACAGACCAACACTTGAGCAAATTTTTGACCATCAATGGATGCACAAATCTGAAGTAGTGAAGTCTGAGGACTGTGACATAAGGCTACGGACCCTTGATACTGATGTATCTAGCACAAGTTCAAGTAATGAGAGTCTGTGAATTACTAAGGACCTCGCACTGGGAGGGGAGCGACAAGCAGAAAGACCACAGTGCTGCTGCCAATACGTAGGAGGGGCTAGAAAAATGCATTCATTATTCTGTAGTTGAATCTTTGTCTGAGGGACTTGATTTTATTTTCCCCCTTTGCTGGTTTCTGCTTTGGAATGAGAGATTTCCTTTGGAAACGCTGATGTTTGGGAGTTGCAGGCCAGTACTTAGTCACAGACTGACCTTATTAAGAAAGCAGTGACCTCTTGAATACATGGTAAACTTTTTTGCTCTCATAGAGCCTGGACTAGATTTTATTTGCTTTTGAGTGCCTTTTTGAAAGCTGCTTCAGTGGGACTTTCTTTTTTGAGCTGTGTATGTCCAAAGAAGATCCAGTTCATTATAGGAATTTGCTCCCTTTAGACTCAGTGCTGGAGGAAGCAGCTCCTATGATGCATTGGAGAACATGTTCGGTGATTGAATGAAGTAGTCCCATCCACTGGTGATGGAATACTTGAACACAGACATTTCACTCCTGCCCCCTGGCCCTTTACAAATCCAACCCACCTCTGCTGCTCAAAATATTTCCTATAGCCTGCACAGAAATATGAACAGGTATATCAGCTTTTTTTATCAGAAACATTTATTCATGTTTCCTTTTATCATCTCTACCATTGGGCATGAGAAGCCCCTTTCTCAACTCCCCCCGGCCTTTTGTCACCCTGCGAGTCTTAAAAGTATGTATGGGCATGTTGAATGCACAATCAATGCAATATTCAAGGACTTTACTTTTTTTTCCATACCTGTATAATGTGTTTATGTAAACTTGGTTTTTCCCATGTACTATACAGTTATTTATTGTTTGGAGTTTAGAAGACCTCCCACAGGTTTCAGCTGTGGCTATTTATTTGGTTAATTTATTTGGTTAGTTATTCAACACTGTGCTTTCCCCTCCTTCTCCCCATGGGAATTCTAGTGGTTTGCCCATGGCACTTTTTTTCTGCATTCCTGTCAACTTTTGGTTAAAAAAAAAAGGACAAAAAAAAAAAAGAATTTTCTGACCTTATCGAGATTTTTTTTTTTTTTTTTGGTTGGAAGATGGAAAATTGTTGTACAAAGTCTAATTTAAGGGAAATAGAATGACTTTTTAAAGTTAGTCAGTATGCCTTTTGTCTGGTATTATTGTACCAGAAATGTAAAGTAATGCTGTTTGGAAGGGTTTTAAATTATTGACATTGTACAGTCTCCGTGCATTGGCTCTGGAAGGTAGAGTGGCAGAGTCATAAACCTTAATTTATTTTAATAGCTGTGTTTCTGTGATCTGGTTGCATTTATGCAGCTTGGATTTGGATTTTTTTTTTCTTCTGTTTAACAGTGTGAAATGTATGGAGATCATATTTTTTATACAGGTATTTCAATTAAACTTTTTTTGTATATAACAGTTCTGCGTTTGTGTGCTCACTTTTATCTTCACTGTTACTTTTGATGCCAGCTGGCGAACATGTATTCAGTTACTGTCTGTAGCTTGTGCAGGCCTACAGCAGCCGACCCGGAGTTAATAGGTCTGTGCCATTAAGCAGTGCCTATTTAGGAAGAATTAAACAATCCCTCGTCTTGACTCTAGGTACATCTCGATGACTATTTGATGTTGAACTGGAGAAGGTGTACAATACAACAGCACTAATGGCCTTACATATAAGGGAATTGCCCAGTAGTTGTGGGGTTTTAACTCTGAACACTGAATAACTGAAATACCACTGTACTTATTGTCCTGAAGTATAAGAGGGAAGGATTTTTGTAGTCACTGGTGGTTACTGTTTTCACAGCTGACATGTTTACTTTCCATTAGGTTCAGTTTCCTTCCTCCTGCTTACCCCTTCCTCCTGGGGGTGGATGGGGATTTCCTGCGCCCTTACAGGAAAGGGACAGCATTCTTGGAGAGCGGGGTGACTGCTTTCCTTCAGCTCCCTGAGGTTATCAAAAAAAGACTGGTGGGTCACTTCGTAAAGTGCTGGGAAACCTGTGCCGTTCTCATCCATAGCAAAGGGCATGAGGAATGTCCTCAGCATTCGTCTTGGCACGTTGGGAGTCAAGTCCTGCAGATTACAGAGTTCATCCTAGTTTGTCTGCAGCTAGAGACTGACCTGACTTGGTCTTTTGCGGGGGTGGTAGTGATTACTAGGTTTAACTACCACAGAGGGGTCTACAAGGTATGTAAGGATGTGTTCAGTCATTAACTGGTGCTTTGTAGTAGTCACAGTAAAAGGCTAGGCTTAGAATCTGTTGGGTTTATGTTGTTTCCTTTTCTGGGGATCTTTCTGCCAGCTCATCTACTATTATTTTGGTTCCCATGGGGAATATCTCACTTGCTGACATCACATCAAGCTCTTGATGCTAACTAGTTCAGACTTAAAATGCCACTGAATAGCAGGAAGTAAAGCAGAAAGGGAAAGAGCGTTTCGTGTGTACAGTTTTCTGATGACATGGGGGGCGGGTGTGTAGCTTTTTCTTGGCCATGTAAAGGAAGTTCAAATGACTCTTGATAGGCGGAAAAAAAAAGCCCACACACAGTTGTGTCCATCAATTTGTCTGGTGTCTGGTTTTGTTCCTTTTTCATTTTATACTTTTTTCTCCAGTTTTAATCATTCTCCAGTTTTAATCAAAATGTGTACGTATGCTAAACCTAGTCCCTGAGAAACTCACATGTACATGAAAACGCCTATTGTTGGAACTCTATTCACAGAAATAAAAGATTTTACAGTTAAGATTGCTTAGGAAAATCACACCATCACGTCCTAAGAGCAGAACACTTAAAAGTGAAGATTGGGAGTTTTAATTGATTATTTCTTTTGCTTAAGAGGAGGGACTCAGATGAGCTACAGGAGAGATGATCCCAGTGCCTAGTGCAGTTCTTTGGGGAAGCACGTTTCTAACCACAAGTGGTCCCTGGAGAAATTCCAGTAGCTGATGATAATTAACATCTTCCACTCCAGTGGCTTCGCATGCCCGCAGCTGTTGAGAGGGGTGGTAGCGAGGCCGTGCGGGTGAGCTTCAAAGGGCTACCAGAAAAGCGATTATAAAAATACGTTTGTAAAGCTATTGTTGATTGCTGAACTAGGGACTTTCAACGTTTCCACAGGAGCGTGTGTTACTTTCCTTAGCTTCATAGAGAATTGCTGTTGAAGCGGTCTGTTTTGAAACATAAAAACTACGTTTTCACCTTTTGCTACTGAGGCAAAACGCATTAAACGGATAAAGGTCAAAAGGACGCGGGCGGGAGTGCTGACTCCCCTCTGGGATTAGCTCAACATAAAAGGTGCGCTTTCGGTACTGCACAGGCAGCGTTAGTTGCGAAACTCCCCTGTACGCTAATAGAATCCACGTGGCTGAAACACCATATACCGAAAGTAATGATTTGTAAAAATAGCTTTTCGTTACAGTTGAAAGTTGGAAAATGATGTGTTAATATAGTTCCATTAGCTGAGTGTTGCTGCCAAAATGAGCAAGTCGGTGACAGCTCTTAGCTTCTCTCGCGCTTCAATCTGGTATTTTAATATCATTAAATGTTACTTCTCTGGGATCCTCCTCTTCATACTCTCTCCACACTAGGTAGGTTTTCAACAGCGCAAAGCTTGAAAAGTAGAATTCAGCAGATCATTCGAAATACTACTGTTTAAATCACAGCCTGGTTTAACATTGACAAATTGATTTAGCAATTATCATACCTATGCATGTATATACGCCATTGGCTTCATAACAGGTATTTCAAACATAGTCTAATGCTAAAAGATTTTTAATAATGTAGTATTTTGTGTAACTCATATCCCTAATAAAACTCATTCTCCTGCGTGCATAAGCATACACTCACTTCTTTTCTTTATTTTCCTTTTAGTTAACTAAACTTATATTACTGAAGCAGCCAAACAAGAGCCCTTTGAACAAAACTATCAGAAAAATGTTAGAAAGATTGACGAGGGTGTGTTCTCGCCAATCACTTATGGTTGTCTTTCAGTGGTTTACTGACCTCTGTTGGCGAAATTTAAGTATATGTTCCGAAAATAACTGCACAAATTGGGAAGAGAGATTTTAAAACACTGCTGACTGGTATTTTTAGATATGGAAGAGTATGGCTAATACTTAAATATCCCACAGTGTTTGAAAGGCTACTATTACAAAAAGAAGGAAAAAAAATTAAGATCCTACAAATATGAAAATAGCTTTTCAATAAAAATGGGAGAGGGCAGTATGAATTCAGAAGGTTTTCAACTCGACGTCTGAAGTTACCTCTGTAACCTGCCTAGTGAGCCCCCAGTCACTTACATGACTTGGCATGAGCATTTATGAGCATATTAGCCCTCATTCTTCCACTTCATTTCAGTCACGATGAGAAGCACTTGTCTTCTGGCACACAGATGGGCAATAATTCTCAGCGGTGTAACTAGATAACAGAACATTGTGGCCCTATCAGCTTATTATTAGTGGATTTTTTTCTACTAACAGCAGTGATGCTACTGTTAGTAGCAGAAGTCAAGATGGTGGCATTTTAATTTCATTGCAATACACAGTTTTACTGATATTGCACTGAAGTTTGCTATGCTTATAATTGCTTAGTTTCATGGTTAGCTGTGATTTAAAAATTTAATATGTTTTTGCCTAAGGGGTTCCTTCAGGTAACTGATATACCAGAGACATACTAAGCTTTGGTTATATTGCAGAACTGCTGAACAAAGTGGTAAGGAGGCCACAAACCCATGCGACTGAAAATAAATTTAAATCTGTACTTAGAGAGGATTCCTAACTAATTAATTTCAAAGAATGTTTGTCTCAAAACTGGTGGGTTCGTGTGGATCAATAAGAGATGTGGGCATCTCTTTACACACCGGTCTTTATTTTTGCTGAAGAGAAGTTACACTAGAGAACCTCAAAACTGGGGTCTAACTCAAGGCAAAATGAGGAGCAGTAACATAAATTCATGGAATTATTGCAGAGGTTTTCTTAGCTTGCAATCCCACTCCTTTTGTTCCAATAAGTTTTTGTGTCCTTTGCTGCTCATATTCTTACTATTATTTGTAATATGGCCTGGAACATTCAAGTTTTAAGAAATGTTACGTGGTTTCCAAATATCTGTTAAAACTTGCATATTTCTATCTCAGATGCTAGGATTTCCTTTTCCTTAAATACTCCATGAAGGAAATTACTTGCCTAGGAAGCATTATGCTTACCTAACAATATAGATTCAATAGAGGTCTCAGATTAGCTGTGTTTAAGCTCTAATTAATATGGTCTTAGTAAGAATGTTATCTATGATAGCTAATACTCTGCTAATGGACTACACAAACCATTATGTAAAAAGCTGCTTATACTCCTCCAGTAAGAGAATTAGTGAGATGCATACTTTAACTTGCACTCTTTCTCAGGTAAGTCTGTGTTAAACCTTGAAATTACAATTAAGTCATAGGCAACAGAGAATCTTGTGGATCAATATGCTTCTTTGATTACTATTAATGACTCAGCAGTCACTTTAACTCTCCGATCAGGAGCAATGAAAGATTACAGAAAATTATACAGAAAACGGAAGGGTATTTTGCTCCATTCTGTGTGGAATTCTGAAAAAAAAAAAAAAAGTGTTATCATTTTGTGAATCATTGTCTGTGTAATAGCTAGTTGGAATATACATTCTACTGAAAAAAAAAAAGCTGTTTTTTTGAAATAAAGTTTTGCTTGCAACACCTGTTTTGGTAATTATGAATGGTCTGGTTTCAGGGTTGAAATTTGTCTCTCCACTTTTCTGCTTCCCTTGTTTTAGAACAGGAAAACATTAGGATCAAATATCAGTCTATTCTAGTTAAAATATATAAACATGTTAACAAGCATGTGCTATAAAAGGTTGGAGTGGAGATCCCCCAGATGGTTTTATTTTTGCCAAAAGTTTCCAAACCTAATAGCGTCATGAAAGGGAACAGTCTCTTTCAAGGTCATCCTATGGGAAGATGTCCATTAGTTGGGGGAAAATGCTCCCGTCTTCAGACTCCATGCAAGGTTTTTCCTGTTTTTTAAATGCCTATGTAATAGCAAAAGCCTTACAATATACAGATTTACATCAGCATAGAAAAGCATAACAAATCCCAGCTTTCCAGAGGTAACTTGTCTATTGTCCAAGCAGAGGTAAATAGATAACAAACTTATCCACAGAAAGGCAGATTCAGTTGTGGTAAGGAAAAGCTTTATGTCTGTAACGACAGCTGAACACCAGAGTAAACTGACTGTGAAGTATATCAAATTATCATTTTTAGAAACAAGGATTTTTCATAAATCATGTAGAAATTACAACCGATTTTAAAATACTTCAGATTTCATCAGCCTAATGCTCATGAGTTAACAAAAAGAGGATTCAGTCCACAACATTCATTCTGCTTGTTGAACCAATATAAAATTTATTGACAGTGCCCCTTTTGCTACTGGCAAAACACTTTTTAATGCAGATTTGACCTAATCAATGGAAGTAGTGACAGACTTTCTCATGATGGTGAGGTTATGGGGTTACTGACCTTTTCTCAAAGCCGGCATCAGCTAAACCGGTCCTCCCTCACACCATCCCTTCCTTTTCCCCGTGCACTGATATTTAAATCAATAAACTCATCTCTCTGATAACGACCCAGCATAAGTGAGGGACTATGCACAACTGCTTGGGGCTGGGGTGTGGGGGAAGAGAGATGTTACTGCTGAAGAAAGGATATGTGTAATAACTAACTTCATTTTCTCTAGTCTGTACCATCAAACAGACCCCCTAGTTTCTATTTTATAACTTCTGTAACAATGCATTTCCAAGGAATGTTGACAAATCCTACTCTTTCTAACCTTGCATGCAAATTATCTTCGGTGGCTTTTTTTCAAATCAGGTGCTGAGCCCTTGCTTGAAAGGTGCAGAGTACCTTAGCTCCTGACGAAGTGGAAGAACTCGGATCACTTGGAATCTTACAAAGATCAGAACTTAATTCATTAATATTTTTACACATCTCAACAGTATGCCCTACTTTTTAACAAGCTTCACAGGTACATTTGCAAATGAGAAAATACATGAAACATTTCAGAATAGCTAATAAATAAGGACACTTTACAGCTATGTATAAAGAAAAATAAGTTGCAGTGAGAAAACGTAATGCAAATGAGTTAAGAGATCATAACTGCATTTATTGTTTTATCTTTCAAGTTCTATGCTTTCCCTGTTTCTCTGTCATTTTGAGTCTCTTCAGCAGGCACGAGCTCCACTGTCATCTCTAGGATATTTCTGCCGCTACTCATAATTTAAAATATAGTATTCCAATATATTTAAAGGAAAATTTCAGCAATTGATCTTGGAAATCTTGGTCAGTCCCTATGTAAACCATGAATTTTGAGTGCATTTTAAAGATACGCTGTTCCCCGGCGTAGTGCTTGTCGTGGTGATCCACTCAACTAGCTCCGACAGCCGAGTATCATCATTTCCCTGACGACTCCTAGCCAAAGTGCTCTTGGTGGCATAGGACCCAGTTCTGCAGCTCTTGTCCAAAAATTCCAATCATTTCAAGGGGAACGTTGCCTGTGTGATGACTACAGGATTATCTCTTAGCTTGTGACAAAAGAAGGGCTGCCCTAGAAAGTGAGTAAGAAAGCCTGAAGCTGTAAAGAAAACCCTCTACTGCAAGGCTGAAAAGCAGTAGAGAGAGGAGAAAGGAAGCCCTTCTCTCTCTCAGCAGTCAGAGCTGCAACTCTCGGTGAGACAACAAACGAGTTATTTGGAAAGCAAGGGCAAGGTAACTTGAAAGAAAAGTAGAACATAAAAATTGTCTCAAAACCTGAGACCTGGGTGGTATTTTTGTTAATACCACAAAAAGCAGTTACTCACTAGAAGTCTCTTTTCCCATGTAACTGCCTGTTAGTGTGAGAAGGTGTTCATAACAATGTTGACAATAATTGATACCTCGCTTTTCCTCTTCCTCTGCTGAACAGACTTTTCATGTCACAAACAAAGGGCATGATCCGACTCCTTTTATGATCTATGACAAACTCCTACTGGTACAGGCGATGAGGTGGACGTGCATGAGTCACGCTTGCGGAACAGATAATACATGCTTTCATATTCTTTACTAAGTTGCATTCTTATTAATTAATATTATTTTAAAAAATAACATCCACAATGGCAACAACTGCACTGGTGCCAGTGGCCTTTTTCACCCACATAGCTTTCACAGGGCTTTAGCAGCTTCATTAGCTGATTGTGAATGTACATGTGTTAGCAGCCCTTTGCCTATGGCTTACTGCCACCTTACAGAAAAGCTTGCTTGATTCCAGAGCAAAGCAATATAGTTGACAGCACTAAACATTTAGCCAAGCTATTAAGAAACTTCCTTTTATTTTCTAGAACTCTAAAAACGAACAAATGTTTATTATACTTAAATTTATTATATAATTAATTATAATTATTATATGCTGCATAATATAAAATGCAATATAAAGCCAGAACTCTAGGAAATGTCTGCATTTATTTTACTCCATATTTCTTAGGCCTCTGCTGTTCCAGTTCCCAGTGAAATCTACTGGAGAAGAGTTAAAAAAGTGAACAGAAAGTTAGATTCCAGTGAGTCTTCATCATGGATGAATTAATTATTTAGTTACATTTTCTTACCTTTGGCTGCAGGAAATGACCCCGAAATACCTGAAATTATTTTCTCTGACTGATTTTTCGCTTCCACTGGAAAACTTTGAATTTGTTTAATAGCAATTTTGAATTATGCAAGTTCATATAAATGACTATGTAATTTACTAATATTTAAGACGACTATAGTAAGTCTCGTGTAATGAACAGGTTAGTTCAGCTGAAGCTCACTGACAACCAAACACCGTAAATGGTGATTATCAAGGCAATGTTAGAAAGTCTTAAAGAATCCCTGGACAAACACAACATTATCAGAAACGTGCATGAAGTTCCCTCTCAGCTCTTGCAGATGGCCCATACAAAGCTTACGTGGCACTGGAGGCAAACTGGAATGGAAGATGCTTCAAATCACATACTAATAAGACATCAAATAGCTTGGTACCGGTTTGCTTCAGGGAAAGATCAGCCTTCACTTTGCACAGAGGGCATGCATTTGTTCTAGAGTACTGTAGTTGCAGCTGCTAAAATTCCCGTTAATTGATTGCCAATTGGCTTAGACCTGGAGAAAAACACAAACATTTGTGTTCAATTGGTCATGAAATATATAGATTAACATTTAAAAAGCTGTTAACTAACTCAAGTTAATTGGCAATCAACTCAGAGGAGCAAAAGTCTAGGTTCACAGACTTCAGCTGAGGGATTGCTCACTCAAGCTTATTGTCAAGTAAACTTTCCCAGGTAAATTTTCAAACTAGCACATCTTTCAGGACAATGGAGAATAAGAAGTGGTTCCTTTTCTCCTTTTTTATTAGTTTTATGCAAAGCCTGTTTGGGACATTTATTGGAGTACCTGTTACACCAGTCGAGCTAGAATGGCCTCAGCAAGGCTAGACGAAACCTCGGTGTGGGCAGGTAGGTGAGCACCTACTGCAGCAAACAGCTCCTGGGAGCAGGGTGACAGCACTCCCTCCCGTCTGCTCATACCCCTCGCATTAAATCACTGGTGGGTGGTTCTCCTCATGCACATTTCCATGTAGATTTGCCCTTAGAAGCTGGTTTGCTTATTTAAAGACCAATTCGTAGCATGAAATAATCATGTAAACATATGTTTTGAACCTACAATACTAGTGGCCACTGTAACTAAGTAAATGTAATTAAAAATATCATAAACTGAAGAAAAGTTACAATGGCATCTTGTTCCAAATACAGCTGCTCACTGCTAACTTAAAACTATGGAGCAGCTACTTGAGACAGATTTTCCCCACACACACTTTTCAATCTAACCAACTTAAAAACTGGCTGGGGTATGTTGTACAAATTTTGACCGCAAGCTGGCCTGCATATGCCACTGTAATTTATACAGTTGATTACCTTCCACTTTCTCAAGGATATTAACTGGCATGAACCTTCATTTTTTTCATTTCCAGTAATTAATTCCCTGTAGAGAGTGACTGAAAACACTAAACAAAAGCATTTAATCAGAAATTATTAGAGTTGGCTTGTCAGCCGTCTGTTAATCACCATTCATTTTTGTATGAGGAGTGAAAAATTTATTAAACCTTATACTTAATTAAAACATATTGTTTCTGTAGCAGATTGGAAAGTCCTGTCATCTGTTTAGACTTGTATCCTAAGATTCATTAAGAATTCATGTTTCCTGCAACATGCAGGCATTTAGAAATTCATTCTGTTGGGATCTGAACGGAGGTACAAAGGGTGAGGGTTGTAGCACAGTCAAGTATTCTTTTATTGAAGGCCTTCCAAAACCCCACCGTAATGCAGGCTGACAACACAGTGAAGGAATACTAATGAAATTGAATGGGCTTAAAACTGGAAAGTGAAGAACAGTGAGAGGAAACAAATTGCTTCATAGACATTGGGATTCATTATGGTAGTCTGGTCTTGTGGATGATATGGGCACTAGAATTTTGTACAATCGTTCCTGCTTGAATCTTTATTACAATACTCACCAAAAAAATGCAATTTTGTGTATATTTGCCATTTCTAGGGAAGTGACTACAGCAGCTTGCTCAAAGCTAATGAAACCAGATTGCTCTGGCGTAACATTCCTCTAAAGAGTCAGAAGGAAAAATGCAGAAAAATGACAATGACTGATGACTGTTTATTTTTACAGTGAGATGCAAAGACTTGCAAAACACTGCCTGTTTTCAATGGCTCCTTACATATATCAGCATCCTGCTGCATCATCATTATGTAGGAACATGTAAGAAGTGTGTATCTCATTACTTTTTTCAGGGCAGGATGTCATATGGGCGCCAAGTTCTTGCCAGAGTGTAATAGACGCTGCTGTATCCATCAAGACAACGGAGCTGCAGTCAGCCATTCAGCCAAAGCAGAGATTAAGAGTTGACTTCTTAGACCGATTGGCGATAAGCGAATCTCATCACTATGGCCGTTGCTTGCCGTGTGTTGAAGGGATCTCGCTATTATCTAGCTTGCTAGGTTTTGCTCTGTCCCCACCTGTTCCTTGGCCCAGGGTTCACTTTTGGCTACGTGGATTTCTTGACTCTTCACCACTCTCTTTGCCAGTTTTACACCGTGCCCTTTAGTTTGGCATATCCCTTGGCTTTCTTGGTTTCTGTCTGTTGCCTCCAGCCCTGACACCAGGGATTCGCTAACAGCTTTCACGTCCCAGGTGTATTGCTGCTGTGATGACATAAAAGCGGTTGCACCATGAACATATGGTCAGATGCAGCAGTAACAAATGCAGTACTTTACTGAGAGACAGATGCAGATGTGGGTAAAAAGGAGTTAGTGTTTTATGTTATTACTGCTTATCATTAGCAACCATTGATTAAGTAAGTAATATGACTGATCCCAAGCAATAAGGGCAGCTTTGCTCTTAAGTGCTTGCAGTCCAGGAAGACAAACAGCAGGCAAAGTGTAAGGGGAAAGGGATGAATGTATTTTTTAAAACAAATCCTATCTGTTTCTACTGGCCTTCTGCCTAGCCGTTATTAACTCACAATGGTTTGTAGGTATCCAAGTTGAATCTTCCTGCTGTTACTGGAAAATTTTTCTTGGCTCAGATATGAAAATAATTTCCTTTCAAACTCAACACTATGTTGTTACAACATCCACTCTGATAATCTATTGGTCAAATGTGATGATTGTCTGTTGGAGCACCTCACAGGGACATCATTGTTGTGTGATGGTGACCTTACATCTGGGAACAGCCTTGCCTGGGGGTTCCCAGCTCTGCCTCTTACAAGGCCATATGACAGACATGTGTAAGGCTCTATGCCAGTCACACTTGTTTAAAAACTCCTGTCATGGCACTTGTGACTCCCTGTGCTGCTGTGACACATGACCCTTACGCCACAAATATTCTTCTGTGTTATGCAAGGGTGTCACTACAGAAGGAGGATTGTGCGAGGTCATGGCTAGGGTCTGATCCTGCCTCATCCCCAGATGTA
This sequence comes from Sagittarius serpentarius, assembly GCA_034782735.1. Lineage (NCBI taxonomy): Eukaryota > Metazoa > Chordata > Aves > Accipitriformes > Sagittariidae > Sagittarius > Sagittarius serpentarius. The sequence continues at coordinate 21,096,493 of JAVKLA010000005.1, read as the reverse complement.
CAAGCAGAAAACAGTTGAGTGGATTAATATGTAAGTGGCTTTTAGAGGCAAGTGCCCCCTTGTTCTGACATTGCTAGGTGAACAGAGGGATTGGTGTTGATAGATGGCCCCAATCTGTTCAATAACCATCTACACCAGCTTATAGCATAGGATAACCTTGGACAAGAGCAGCCAATGGAACCAGCCTGCCTTTGCCACACACACAGGCACCTTATTTTTACATGATAGGCATGTACACTTTACTCTATTTTAATCCCTTGACAGCTACAAGACTTAGTCATAGTTGGTAGCTGATCTCATCTCCCCTTCATCAACCAAAAAAAAAATCTAGTCAGAGGAAGCAAGCTTGTCACTTCTAACAGGGAACTGTACAAGCTACAGTTGGTCTGCTAAAACAGAAGACACACAGAAACAGAAAATGGTGATAAAAGTAGGTGTATAAGGTGGGCCTTTGTTTCAAGCTACCTAATGGACTGCCCTGGCAGATGGAGCTGCTGGAGGAGATCTTTCTCTGCCTAACTTAATGTTCCTAGCTTTGTTATGTTAGTATCATACGTAGCAAAATCTCTAGTCTAGCTCATATATAGGTCCCTATAAAGCCTAGAGGTTCCTGTTGGAACTGAGTTGATTATTCATGCAAATGTCTTCTAAAAACTACTGCTTTTCAGGCATATGAATTCTGTGTTCTTCCCCCCTCTGTCTGCACTTCTTAAAAAGAAAATCAAGGCATACCAGATTGTCAGGTTCCCCCTCCAACTCCTTACCCACTGCTATTGTCCATGTTACCAATATGTCTTCACTTTGCCAGCAGTTGTGTTGCCAAGCTGGAGAGAGAGAGAGGATCTCATCTTGGGACTCACATATCCTGACTTTAGAAATTAATGCTGTCATTAAGGGAAGTGTTAACATACTGAAAGCAAACGGCGTTCAGATAAGTCGGTGAGCTGGAGGCAGGTAGTTACATCCCTTTAGCTTCGAATCAGTTAAGTCCGGGGAATGTGGGAATGACTACTTGTTGTATGCAGCACAAGCACATCAGAGCAAGAGTCTTCCCAGACCTGCCTTGGACTATTTCCAGAGGACTTGGGAAGGTCTATGAAAGGAACTGTTAGAAAAATACCAAGCGGGCAGGTGCAGAAGCAAAGGCAAAGTTATAGGTCTGTGTTATAAAACCGTGTTAGCTTCATGAGCTGTTGGGGATGGAAGGAGACCTGAAATTTGACTGGAACCCTTCTGCCCTGTGACATTTAGAAAGAAAGATTATATATACATCTGGCTTCCATTGATCTCCCAAGGAAAGGAAAGCCAGACCAATAGCAGAAAAGCTCAGAAGGTGAGTGAGGATCACATGCTCTCACGCTACAGGGGATCAGCTAGTGAACACAGGGTGAGGAATGAGGAACATCGATGGGGTGACACTGCACAAAGATGATATCTTGGAAAAGTCCTTTCATCACGGGTTTAGGGATCAATGCTGCAAAGATTTTAAGCACTAATAGCACATAATGTCACTATCTAAAGTTCTGTCTAGACTTGGAGGCCGAGGACAGTTTGTCCTAGATTAGACAGGTTTCGGGGAGATTAGATAAAAAGTCCCTCGATTTATTTATGTATGTGTTTGTTTATTTATTTCCTTGTGATATTAATGAAATAGGCTCGTTAGCTTATAATTAATTCAGTAAGCTCCTTTTCAGGTGCAAATGTGACACATGGAAAAGAAGTCCTTGGGCCTTGACAACAACGACAGAGCTGTATTTTTTCCTCAAAAGGATTCACTACCTGTTAAACTGTTAAAGCCAAAGATTAGTAAAAGGTCTCTTTATCTTGAACGCTCAATGGCAAACGATTTTGTTAACACAGACTTCATTCACATCATCGGATCTTGAGCCTTTCCAGACCGTTAAGATAAGTATGGCTCCAACACGTGAAAATGAGAGGGAGGAGATTTCGGTAACTCACTCCTCTCCAACACCCTGGGGAGTCATACCGATTTTAAGGCAATCAAAGTACTTATGTACTACTGCAGAGCACCTAGCCAGTCTGGAAGAAATCAAGGCTTAAAGAGAACTTCTGCAGTAGGTGTTAAGTGCTCCAATCTTCTCAGCAGGAGCTCCTCACGAATGAAAACAGCCCTTGGAGATGAGTACAGGGAGAAAACAATGGAGCTCTGAGAGGTGTAAACGGCTCCATTCACCTTGGTGGGTCCTCATCCTCTCTGCCTGTGGCCAGGGGCTCACAATCTGCGATCCCATCAGACCTGTCGTTAGCAACTAGCAGGGTGAGGCTTGGTGGTTGTTCGCATCATATACACTGTCGTAGATGTCATTACCATGGTAACAGAAAGAAGGACTCAGGCAATTTTTAGTGTACCTCAGTCACTACAGCCTCAGTTCCCAACCCCAGAGAACACCTAGGGGGCAGTGGAAAGGTGCAGTCCTCCCTTTCCCTCCTCCCCTGCTTCCCCACCTGCCTCTGCCCGAAGAGAGAGGTAAGAGCTACGGAACCCTCTGAGGTCAGACAAGGAGAAGGGAGAGGACTTTGGATGCCCTCAGTGGCAAAGGGATCCATCACATCTTGTTTCCAGTACGAGAAAACAGATGCAAGAAGTCTGATCCCAGTTTCCTTGGGGAAGTATGCAGAGCCCAAGAGACAGCTGGAGAGGCAGAGACATTTACTGCCCTTGTTTTCATGAGGGAGGACAGATATCCTTCCCCCCTCGTTTCATTCCTAGCATGCATTTGGGCTTGAACCTATGTCCCAGTTTTCCCTTTTCCACGCCATCCTCTTCTTGTCCTGTCTCATCCCTTTTCCTCCTGAACTCCTCTCCCTGCTTGGGAAAATTTGAGACAACTCGACCCAAATACACTTATTCTCTCACAGCTTCTGTCTGTTGTCCTCTACTGCCTGCCCCTAGCAAATACATCCACACCTAGTTCCTTCCTAATTTTTCAAAATAGTTTGAATACTATTTGAGCTGTATTTTTTGACTGTGTTTAAACAATTGGCAGGCAGTTATGGTGTTTGCCAAAAAGCACACTCCCAGCAGTGGAGGGGCTGATTTCAACAAGATGCTCTCACAATTTCTCCCCTTCTCATCACATTGACACGACTTGAGTGGTCTCAGTCAGTGGCAACTTCATAGCCTATCATCCTACCCAAGTGTTACAAAAGCAAGAAAGTCATGTTTTCCCCAGCCGCTCAATGAATTTATGGTACTGAGTTCATTATTTAGGTTCTCATTAAGCTACTGTCATTGGCTATCTTCTTTTAGTAGTAATTAGTATGTAAGTAGTATGGTAGCTGGCTGATCAATTGGTTCAGGAGCAGCTTTATGGATGAATGCTCCAGTTAGTGCAAAAGAAAAAAGATCTGCTCCATGCCACTGAAGGGGGCCAGGGAAGGATGTGCTCTTCCTTTCTCCTAGAGACAGGAGCTCATAACAGAAAGTTAAGAAAGCCTTTTCTATAATCTATGACCAAACCACGCTTAGTCCATCCTGGGATGGCCTGTCAACCACCACCAGGCAGTTTCACTGCAAAAGTCATGTGAATGAGTATTTTTACCACAGTGGCTATCTGAAATTACAGAGCGGTGGAAGTGCCATTGGTTGCTGCTAGCTTGTCGGCAAAATCGGTCGGGCCACAGCTAACACCGTCAAGAAGTGCTGATTTTTAAATGTTCGGTGTTTTAATCTGACGGATACTTGCAGCTCACTGCACCTCAGGATGTGCCCCTGCTGCTGGCAAAGAGCAAGCACAGAGAAACTGTGTGTTTGGAGAGTCTGAAAGCTCATTTACAGGAATATTATCTGTGTATCTTGGGACTGTTGTGCCATTGGAATAAGAGCAATGACACCTGTGCCTACCATTGGTTGCACACTGATTGTGGCAATCCTAATACTAGTGTTTCCAAATTATATTAATTGCCATTAATTTAAGACTCTAAATTCATATTAATGGTTTTATACAGGTTACTTTCCCCATTTCTATTATAAAAGCATTCATTCACAGCTTGAGTTTTTGTCTTGCTCAATCATATGTATAACACACGTTGGCCTACTTTTCTTTCTCATTTCAAAAGCCACATGCCACATTTTTAGCTAGAATGCATTAGAAAAGCAGTGTTCTTTGGCCTCTTCTTAATACCGTAACGCTTGCTATTGTTGCTGCCTTTACGTACTTAAAGTTACTGTAGAAACCTGGGAAGGAAAGATGTCATCTCTTTCTGACTCCCAGTCAATAGAAATCTTCTCTGTATTATTAAAAAAAAAAAGAAAAAAGGTTGGGGAGATATTCTTCCAGCCCTTTCACCTGCATATGCAGTAGATCTCTGAATGTCAAGGTCACACATTCATGTTAGACTTTTTAGCTGTTAGCCAAATAGCCGCAGTGGAATTTGATCATTAGATACTCAAAGCCAGGAAAAATAACCAATGATTACATGCTATTAAACATTAAAAAGAAAGAAAGGAAGAAAATAAATCCCAGCATATCTGTTCAGAAATTTCATTAAAAAAATTCAATTAGTTCCCTGCACATGTCACATGGAACACATCAGTTTCACTGCTTCAAGCACAATTAGGCTGAGCGACCACAGAGCATTTAGAAAGGAAGCAAGGTCAGGGCTCCCGGGCGGCAGCAGCGTTGCCACCCGCAGCTCTCTTCAGGGAGGTGACTCCCAGCTCCCCCAAAAAGCTTTGTCTAGACAGTGACAGAGCACAAGCACTAAATGAGACTTCAATACCGAAGTCTAGTCATGTTTTTGATCTGCAAGACAATTAAAAATATATGAATTCCCAGAATCTTAGGTGTGTTAGGGTTTTTTTTTCTGAAGAGAGGCCTCACAATAAAAATATAATTAATAATATATTTTGCTGCTAGTATCTTCATACAGAACTACTTTTCCTGGTGTTAATTTAGGTTTTTCTCCAAGACAAGATGCACTTTGAATAATCCATAATTCTGCCCTAGAGCAAACTGAGATTTATACCAGAAACAACAAATAATATTTTTAAATGTAAATTGAATCACATGCCATTCTTCTTGTGTAAAACTATTTATTTAAAACACACCCTGCTCATTTCAGCAGTGAGTATGAGATATAATTAAGTCCAAACACTTTATTTTTATTTATCTAACAGTAGAATTACTACAGAGAGACAGCAGCAGAATCCAAATGAGACTTTTCAGAAGAAAAAAGACATTTAAAAAAAAAAATTTAAGTAGGTTAGCCATCTAACCTACCTATTACTTACACTCCCAACATCAAGACTTGGCAAACCTAATACTAGACCACCTTTTATATGTGTAAGACAAATGTTTCAGAGGAACACAGACGACCTTTCCAAAACAACAATGTCTTTTTAATGCACACGTATTAAAAAGGCATGTGCACGATAGATGTTTCCTCATCCCTGCATGTTTCCTTACCTGGCCCCATAATTTTGTGGTGTAAACACCACTGAGCAGCAGTGCCAGCCCAGTCAGTCTGACCTTTAGTAAAGATTTTGCTTCAGCCTCAGTTAATTACCCTTCACTTTAGCAAGAGATGCTATATAAAAGTGAACTATAAACCACAAATGAAACAGCCGTGTTATCAACTGTTCCTTCATAAGGCACACTAAAATGGCCTAAGAAAGCTTATTTTACTTTTTTATATGAGAAGTATCAGTTCCTCATTTCATTTTCCTTGAAGGTCATCGCCAAAGTCCTTGGAAGGCCAAAATTGTGACATTCCATGAAACCTGCAAGTGGCCCACGAGTGGAAAAGAGAAATCGCACAGGAGGCAAACTTCTTTGAGAATAAATAGCAACATTATGGTGGTATTTATCAGGCAGGAATAAAGACAGTGGTTTTTTTGCTTTGCCACATGCCTGCATGAAGGCAAGAATTTATGGCTTCTATTAGCACATATTTTGCTGGATGCACATATAACAATGGCTGTCATAAGAGTAGCGGAAAGCAAAGAGTTTAAAATAAAAAAGCCAAATGCTCTTAAAGGTGATTTGCAGAAGATTGTTAAAAATAAGCCTGTCTTTGCCTCTTATTTAATATGTACAAAAAGTGTATAGGAGGACTCTTAAAGGGTTTTATTACCAATTTTAACAGGTTCAGAATAAACAAAAGAATATAACGTAAGTCAAACTAAAGTAATTTAAAAACCAGCATAAAAGTACAATATACTACAATACATACATATATCTACATGTTTTCATCAAAAGGGAAAGTGGAAAATGGTTTAATTATTTCATTCCACATTTGCTTTTAGACAGACTTCAAGACAAAGACAATTTCTTCCTTGTGATTCCTAGATATAAACTTCAATCTTGGGTAAAGCTGCCAAGTACCACGAACTCACAGGGTTGTGATAACTAACGGTCTACAGTACTCCAGCTTTCAAAGTGACTGCCACAGCAAACCACCACATTTCATGCACCAATTTCTTTGACATACCCACTAGGAAAACAAACATTTCTTATTCCTAACATCTTGAAGCTCAGTGGGCAGAGAAAGCATACTGCTTTGAAATGTGTCTCCAAGGTAATACAGAGGTAACTTTTACTTTGAGTAATTAAGTTAGCAAAAGTACTGTAACTTTTCTTTCCCCATAGCATCATCATGGTTCATTGTGTGAGCTTTCCAAACCTGATCATACTTGTCGTGGTTTAACCCCAGCCAGCAACACAGCACCACGCAGCCGCTCACTCGCTCCCCCCCCACCCAGTG